>CM037855.1:52736113-52831163 GCA_021234595.1 Delia radicum | reverse complement strand
TTTTTTTGAAATTTTATCGATTTTAAATTTATAGAATAAAATAAATTTTATCAACAAAATAGTATCAACTCAAAATACAACCAAATATAAATAAACCAGTTTGATTATTTTTAACATAAAAAAGGCTTCAAATCAAGAGAATACCTTTTTTATGAAAATATACGATTCATTTCTATTTGAAACTTTTTGTATTAACTCGAAATAATACCTTTTTGTTGAAATAAAGGTAATCACTACATTATCATGAAAATGGTCTCAAAAGTGGTTTTCGAGATGAAAGAGTAATCGGAATACGTTTGAAATTTTTACAATAGATAGATATTGATGTTGTTAGTTGATTTCTTGAAAAAAGTGATATTTTAAAATTTTGAGTTGATACCCTCTTGTTGATCAAGTGCGATATATTAATTAAAAATAAATGTGAAAGAATGATATAACTTAAATCAGGATAAAAAAAGTGTTTACATTAAAAATTCAAAAAATTCCTAATTTTAACAGCTCTTCTCAAAATGGATGCAATTATTCATGAGATGAGCAGAGTTTGTACTTCGTTTAATAAAGGATGTTATAAATAAGAAATCCTTACTCAGTGGATATTCAGTGTCTAAAATTTTGCTTTTGAATACCACTGAAAATATTCCATTTGTTAAATAAAAATTATACATTTGTAAATAATTGTCGATTCCGATTTAATAATGCACGCTGAAAAAAATTGGTGTCTTTTTATAAAAGGCTTTCCTTGCAAAAAACTTTGCAATATTATTGTCAATTTGCCCTACACAGTGCAATAAGAAATACAATACTTTTGCACAAAATATGTTACCACTTTTTTGTTCTGTTGTGGAGTGAATTGCAAAAAATTGCACAATGTGGCCAACACTCTATTAAAATAGTTTACACATTTCTTGGTTGCGCAATAAGAATCCAAACCATTTTGATTTCTTTCCAATATATTGTACAACCTTCCAATATAACAAATGCTTGGATAATATGCTGAACTGCATTTTTGTAAAATTACACAAGCTTGTTTTTTTTTGCCAAGTTTGTGCTATGTTAAATTTATATTGATAATTGTCAGGGACCGGAATTCATGCAAATGCAAGTTGTTTTCCTTAAGTGTGAGAACAGGGTAACCAAAATATCTTGGCGAATCAAAGAATTTAAGTAAAATGGCATCGATTGTGCATCGAGGGCATTTTTTTTTTGCATATTTTGCTATAAATGCATAGATATACATACATAGTTTGCTTTAATGTTTTTATTGCATATTTCTTAGTTTTTCGTAAAACATTACTTTAAATTTTGTTATGTTTTTAACAAATAAAAAATAAATTTTAAGGGATTTTTATCTAGCATTTTCAGTTACGAAGCTAATTAACAAAAAAACGTGAAAAGTAAGGCACTTTAAATTCATTATTGTTCATGTTTTAAGCAGTTTTAACTAAATTCTAAAGCTAATTTGTATTGTTAAATATATTCTCTGTATACGTTTTGCACAATTAACACAAATTTTAAATTATTTATAATAAAAAAAATTTTAAGTGCATAGTTTTAAAATTCGCATTCATATTATAGGCACCTAAAACACACTTTTTTAGTGCGTGAACTTCCTGGTCTTGATGATCATTAATACAAAACGTGCTATGTAAAGCTTACATTGATGAAATTTGGAAAATAAAATAAGCTAAAAAAGAAAAAAAAACAAAAAACACTTAGAATTTAATTTGACATACACAATGAATGAGGCAATACTTATTAGTACGGCAATATCTAGCATTAATTTATAATGAAGTTGGAGTTTCTTAAGCTATTTATTTCTGATGCAATTTAATTAAATACAAAGACTATAAAATTGGCGGTGAAAAACGAAACATTATAAAGAATGTAAGTAATATCTTATACACAATTACAAAAATATAAATTCTAAGCCCCGTATTCATAAAAATATTAAACAGCATTTCAAGTTTTACTCAAGACACAAATTTTTAATACTGAATTGATAAACGAATATTAACTTTTACACATTTAAGCTAATATTCGTTTATGACTACAGTTTTAAGGCTTAAAATGTATTTTAACTAAATGTATTTGAAATCTGAATTAAGATTTTTTATGAATACGAGGGATATTTTAAATTTTCCTGTAATTGGATTTAAGTGATGACCGTCTGTAGACGGTCTTAGTGCTTTAAGGGTTAAATTTTTAAAGCACAATATGTTGGATTTATTATGACAGCAGAATTTGGGCATCGTAAATATACAAGGGTTAACTGCATCTAGGTATTTATATTAGTTTTTAAGTAAAAAACTTTGGACAAGTTTGCATGGAATGGTAACCGATTCGATGCGTGTTCAGATCTGGTAACGCCATTTAAGTTTATTTCGGTAACGGTAGTTTAGGCGTAACGATATTTCAGCTGCTTCGGTATCGGGTTTTAGCGTTAACGGTATTTTACTTATTTCGGTGATGTTATTTTAAAGATAATGCTTTTACAGTTATTTTGGTAACGGCATTTTAACGGTAACGTTATTTTAGTTGTTCAGGTAACCTTAATGAACACAAATATTGTTAAGTCTCATTATGCCCGAATTCCAATGACCGGCTAGTTTACGATCAAACTTTGTGAAGATATATCTATTAACAGCGATTATTTTTTTTTCTTGTTAAATTATTTCGGTTACGGTATTTAGGGATAACGAAATGCAGTTTGAAAGCGTTTTGAATCGATAATGTTTTTTAGAGGTATTATAATTACCAAGAATCTTTGTAAACTTTTATTCTAATTTTTGGAAATGATACTTTATTTTCTCCGTGTGGTGATAGTGCGTGGAACTACAAATATTCGGTAGAAAACTACGAGACTGGTTCTGTGTGTTTAATAGCGGTGCTAAATGGGAAATCCCGAATAAATCTCGAATCCCGGGATTTTCTTTCTTAAATCTCGGGACTTTCGGGAATTGATTTTTTGCTAAAATTTAAGACAAATTAAGTTTTTTTCCAAAATTTCCTCATATTTTTTGTGATGTTTGCGGTTTTGAACAACACCTATATTTTATGCGACTACACTCATAATAATCCTAATGTGTTCATTATAAAATTGTTAAAAATTTGTGTTTTATATACAAAATTTTAAATAAATACACGATATAGTGAAATATTTAGTGGTTTGTTATTTTTTGATATTTTAAAAATTAAAATCCGGTATAACTATTGTGATAAATTACAATATCATTGGCGATATGGGGCTGGCCAAACTATGTCACACAAGCGGATTTTCGGTAGCACTCGACGTTTTGTTGAATCTTAAATAAATTAGATGATTACCGAAGAATTGTGTCGGCAGTTCAAAACTTTAAACACAAAAAAATTGTTTTTAAAAAATCGATGAACACAAATTTTAGATACTAGATTACCAAACATAGCTGGAATTGCTTTCAAAGCATTTTTACCATCAAAATTACTGCAATGCCTCTGCTAAAGGCGCTCAGAGAAAGCGTATTCGTTCTGACAATCGAATTCCTTGCAAATTCAATGGTTTTGTTGTGGTTACCGAATTTTTTTTGTTGACATAAACAAATACCAAAAAATTTGCAAAATCTCGAATCCCAGAATTTTTAAATATCAATGCCGACTGGCATCCCTGGTAATTGTCCTAATTGAATGAAAAAAAATGTTCCAAATTTTCTTTAATACTACAAGTTTGTTATTCTGTGAATTAAAAGATATTTATATAAAAAACTTGCTAATAGTTTTACCTAGAATTCTTTTACGTGATATTGTAAAAGTAAATTTCGAGCTTAATGCTAAAGCAACATTACTAACACTCTTTATGGCAACATTTTTGAGCAAACAGTTTAAATTTTTCTAATGGTGTTATAAAACATTTATTAATATAAATATTTATACCCAAAAAATTCTATTGAATAAATCAGACAATGATAATTTTTAAGTTACTTTTCTAGAAACAGGAAATTGTAATTTTATTAAAAAAAGTGGTTCAAAAATGTTGCTAAAAAGTAAAATAATGTTTTTTTACTACACTTTAAAAATACAATGTTTTGCTCAGATACCGAAAATAATATTTAATTTGGAATTTTGAAACAAAAAAAGCATATAGATGTAAATGGGGTAGTACTGATTTAAGTATACCATATTGATCCTTGTGGATAAGTCGTTGATAAAATGCACTGTTTTTTAAAATTTGAACTATATTTTCGAGAAAAAGTTATTTTTATACTTTTATTTTTCAAGGAAAAAGAAAAGTTTTGTTTTGACTATTATTTTTTTTGAGCAAAGATAAAAGTTATTTTTGACTTTCATTATTTATTTGACCAAAATAAAAGTTATTTTTTTGATTTCATTTTTTTTTTTAACCAAACATTTAGGTTATTTTTATTACAAAAGTGCATTAAAATAACTTTATTTTTTTATTTTTGGAAAGATCATCACAAATGTATAAAATTAGAGGAATCCCGATATAAAATCAAACATAACTTTTATTTCTGCCCAAAAAATCAAAATAAAAAAAAATTTTATTTTTGCTCGAAAAAATAAAGTTGGAAAATAGCGCAATGAAAACGAAAAATTATTCAAGTTCGAGGCCATACTCTATATTTCTTCATTAGGATATTGTTCTAACAAATAATCTATAGAGCTTTTTTGTTTTCAAATTTATTATTTGACCCCTTTAGAAATGTGTTGATAGATCTATTTCGGGAATTTTCTAGGTTCCCATCATCAGAACACGTTTTGAAAGAAGTGACAATCCCATGCAAAACAATCAAACATTCATATAAACTAGTTTTCTCACTAACTGAGAACTAATATATGAGCTCGAAGCTAAAGATTATCACCATTGATCAAAAATAAATTGAAAACTTGTCTCTCTACCTATGGTAGATATTTAATACACGCTTTTTGTTTTTTTTCCTCCTTTTTATTTGCACACTTGTTTTGTTTTGTTTTTTTTTAAACAAATATGACCGTACTTAATCTTTTATACAAGTTTGATATAATTTTTATTAAAAATAAAAATTATGTTTTTCGACCTTTAATTGTGCAATGAAAATGAAAAATTATTCAAGTTCGAGCCCATACTCAATACTTCTTCATTGGAATATTGTCCTAACAAATAATCTATAGAATAATATCAAACTTGTCAGAAAATAACTTTAATTTTTGCGCGAAAAAATATAAGTCTAAAAATAATTCTTTGCATCTAACTTTATTAAAAACGGAACAATATTTTCGGTCCCTGGTGTTGCTAGAACAGCGTTGATATGTTCATGGATTTAAACATATTTAAAACGGGTATATTTATGCAATTGAAATGTAAAATAATTAGTTTTGCATGCTCAGTTTAACTGCAATACAAAAATAAACTGACAAGGAAACTACACAGTGGTGAATCCGTAGATTTGAATTAAACTGGAATATATTGGAGATCAGAAATAACGTATGAGATACGTATTTTTTCAGGTGAGCAAACTCAAGTAAAAGGGTTAAAAATCATGGTCAAAAATTACCCAATTTGAAGTTTTTTTTTAAATATATTTAATATAAGTTATTAAACAATAAGCCAATAAGCCAATTTGGTATCAAACGCAATGTATTTTAAAGACGCATTCACAGCATGTCCTAACATTTTTAATATTAGTTTTTTGAATACCACTTTCTATTCGAAGTTGTTGTTGGCTTGAGTTCAAATTAACTTATAGGTAGTGGGGGCTGTCTGGGCTTTTTTCTATTTTCTTAACCGTTCGGATTTAACACGACTTTTCCCCAAGAGCTTTGATAACCCATATTTTAAATATTACAAATATGTGGTTACCCTGAGCACACTGCATTGGCAATATTTGTATAAACATTTTTGTGTTCTCGAGTTCTTTTATACTGCGTACAAAAAAAATTTTGATGTTCTTAAGTTTTAGATATGTTTTCATACAAAAATGATGTACTTTTTGACGCCCCTTTTATCCCCTATTCGTGCAATTGCGAACCTAACAAAATACGTGTCTAATATTCTTTTGTCTTCAACAACATAGCCAAGTTTCATTAATATCTACGGATTCATCACTGTGTAGTTTCCTTGTGAAATGTACATAAGTATATCAGGATGTCCCTTAAAAAAATGTTGCCCCCCAGTTGTATTGTAAATTGTTCCAAATGGAAGAAATAGATTTTTTTTGAAAGCGTTTACCTTTATCAAATTATTATTAAAAATTTCCAAAATTCGAAATTTTGAAAATTTAATTTTTTATATCATTTATGCATTTAACGTACTCATAGTTATTCAGATATTTATTTTCGACTTCATCGGATATTATTAATCAACAATATGATAAAAATGCAAACACGGGGTTTTTTTTTTTAAATGACTAATTTGGAGAAGTTTATTCCTATTTTTATAATACAATAGTTTTTAATAAAAAAAAAATAAACTAGACAAAAATTCAGATTCGTGTTTTTTTTTAAAGAGAAGCGCCATTCAGGATATTTTTCCTATTTATTAATGTGTTGCGTGTTTAGCGAGTAATTTCCACAACATTTTATTTAAATTGATTATTTTGGAAAAATTTTAAGAAAATTTTAATGTTTTTACCAAAGTTTGCATTTTCATAAAAATATCATCGGAAAAATATCAATTAAATTGGATTATGATCTAATTATCATTAAATTGATTAAAAAAATATTTAACCCTTAGTGGTATAGGGACAAAAAAGACTTAATTTAAATTAAATTCAAGAAAGCAAAATCCCAAACAGGGGGTTGTAATGAACGCAAATGAACAAATCGTTTCTATTAGGGACATCCTAATGTATATAACTACAGTACCAGTTCAAAATATAACAATCGCTGTTGGGTTTCTTTATAGTTTTATTATGCTAATTGTAAGTCTTAAAAACGTTTTGTAATAAGCTGCCCAACAGAAACAGTAGGCACCAACAATGGAATTTGTGAATCCAAACACCTTCATTTTTGAATTTCCCAGTGTCGAAACGGTAATGACATGTCATTACTTTTCTCACTACCATTAATGGCATCATCTTACTCTCTGCATTACTTAAACATGAATAATAGACACTTCCTAATAACTAGTTAATTTTCCCAATAATTTAATATAATAAATAATGCATTACTTATAAAATCTTATTTTTATGATTATTTTAAATACAAAGTAATGATCTCGAAATTTTTTCAAAATCTATTTTTAGACCCATTATTTTTTCACTTCTAGTAATGCACTTATAAATACTTATTGTTGATTTTTCTGTGTATTGGTAACCACATATTTTTACATTTTTTGTAAGGTGTATGTCATTATTTTGCACTATATAACCACTTATGTATATGGTAAAGCTTTTCTACACTGCACTAAGGGAAAAAGCTTCAATATATTTATGAAAACCTTCATTGATTTTCGCCCAATCTAACAATTCATAAATATGATGAAGCTGTTTCATAAATGGGCAAATTGGTGATACGTTTCTTCACATTTATGAAATGTTTCATAACGTGATAAATAAGTTTCATATTTTTTTATGAAATGCTTCACAAAAGTTATTTAACATTTCATAAATTGGATGAAGCAGTTTCATAAATTTTTATATAGAACTTATAAATTAAGGTAAAGACTGTTATTGTTGTTTAAATTCATAAACTTTATGAAATGCTTCATAAATATTATGAAACAAATATTATAAAAAATTTTGTAAGCTTTTATGCAATAATTATAATTTTCTATTTAAAAAAACTTCAATTAAAATTTTTAAATCCTTTATTATATATTAGTAACATCACGTTGCTTGTTAGGAAAAGATCCTAGCCACAAATCAACAAAAAGGTTTTTGTATTTACAAATCTTCGTCATCAATTTAAAAAATTTTGTTTTGTATTCACAAAAACTCTCTATGAGTAGCGATCTGATTATACCAAGTATTTACTCATATACTGGGTAAATACCGGATATATACCTTTCCGGGAAATTTATTTGGATATTTATATACAAAATTTGAAATATCAATAACTGAAATTTATGATAATAAAATAGAAAAATTATTGTCTTTTTTTTTGAGGAAAAAATGGAAATGTCTGTTAAGCTAATACATTTGGCTTTTTTTTTTTTTTTTTTTTTTTATTTATTTAATAGATATAAAAATATATTTACAATAAAATTCATTAGATTCAAGAATAAATATAATTAGTTATCTATAAGTGGCATAACTTAGTAGTTGTTAGCCAGATTGGCAAAATAAAAGCTGTTTAAAAATCATTATAATTATTTTTTCATACATATTTATAAAAAAAAATTTATAAAAAAAAATTATATATATACATGTAATTTAAATTTTTTAATTCGGTTTAAAACAGAAACTATGCAAATTCATTCAATATTAGTTTTCTGTATTTTAAGCAAATTTCTAAATAATTTACAAGAGTATTAAAGTTATAAGTTTGTCCATTGAGTATATTTAGGACTTCAGTTAAATTAAGATTACTTTTGTTGAAATATTGAATTCTGATACTGTTATAAATAGGGCAGATACCAATAAGATGAAAAGTGTTTCTGTTGCGTCAAGGTTACAAAGTGTGCATAACCCGACTGATGAAGCTCTAAAAGATCTAGCGTTTATATCAAGAAGGCCTCCTCTGGCTCTAATCAATTGACTTATAGCACGAGAAGAAAGATTCGAGGTAGTAATTTGTAGCAAAGAGTGGTTTAACTGTGGATATAGATCATGAAATTGAGAACTTCTTGCATCGGCTATTAGATTTTCCTTTTCATAAACTTTAACCATAGACAAAATTGTTTTGTGGTGTTTGCAAAGTGGCACGGAACTATTTACTGGAACAAAATTAATTTTTTCACAGAGGTTAATCCAATCCTCAGCCCAAAAAGTGTGTTTAGCAATTATTATTTCCGCAAGCTTGCGAGGCAATCTATTATAAGGCATGTTAAGGACCTTGTTGATGTAATCAAAATGCAATTTTAACGTTTCAAGATATAGAGAGTTTAAGCCAGTTTCTAGAAGAAGCATGTAGTTTGGAGTGTTGCTAGGCAAAAATAACATCTTTTTAATAAAAAATCGTAATAATTTTTCAACTACATCATATTTTTTATAACCCCATATTTGGGCACCGTAGAACATTATTGAGCGAGAAGCAGCAATGAAGATTTTTAATTTATTTTTATTATAAATTTTAGGATGGTTTATATATTTAGACCAAGTAGAAGAAATCGCCATTTTGATGTTGTTAGTTTGTTTTCTAAATGTTTGTTAAAAGACAAATTATAGCACAAATCCATACCAAGATATTTGTATGAGTTTACAATTTCAATTTCATCTTCTCCATAATTCCACTTTAAGTTTTTTGATATTCTTGTTCCGCTCCGAAAAACTAAAACTTTAGATTTAGTAAGGTTGACTTTTAAATGCCACAGGTTACTGTACGCAAGGAGAGAATCTATCATGGTTTGAAGGCCACTGGGCGAGTCGGACAGCAAGACAATGTCGTCAGCATAAAGTAGAATTTTGACTGTGATATTATCTACAGTTACTCCACCAGGCAAAGTATCGGCTAAGTCGTTCAGGTATAAGGCAAATAAAACTGGGCTTAAAATACATCCTTGTTTGACACCAAGATTTACATTAAATGGATCGGAGTAGGAGTTTCCGTAAAATATTTGGCTGGAAGTGTTTTCATATGAGTTTTGGAGTATACGTATTATTTTAGATGACAATTCCATTGATGAAAGTTTATAGAACAAGGAATTCCTGGGAATCATATCAAAAGCACAAGAAAAATCGACGAAGAAAGCATATGTGTTTTTGCCATTCAGCATGTTTAAATGAATTATATTAATGAGATTAAAAACATTATCTACAGTTGAATAGTGTTTTCTGAATCCTGCTTGATATTCATTTAAAATGTTATTCTTGTTGATCCAGTCAGTTATACTATTCAGAAGGATATTATTAAAAATTTTACAAAATGTATCAATTAAAGACAGGCCGCGATAATTGGAAGACCAGTTTGGATCTCCTTTTTTTGGTAGAGGAATAAGAATTGCAGTTTTGAAACTAGCTGGTATATTCTCCTTAAGAAATATTATGTTCAAGACAGATAACATCTCCCTGACAAAGTCAACTGGAGCATGTTTAAAAAACTCGTAGCTGATACCATCCTGTCCAGGCGATTTGTTGTCCTTTAGGCACTTTAAAACAGAAACAAGCTCACATAATTCAACTGGAGAATCAAGAAAGGCATCTATGTTGTAAGGCAAGCACCAGTCAAACGTACATATGGGATTTGGATTTTGCAGAATACCACTAAAATGTTGTAAAAAATCATCGGCACTTAAATTACCACGGGTAGAATGAGAACGGGATTTTAAATCATTGGACAATTTCCACCAATCTTTGCTGCACCTTATTTTGATCAATTGTTCTAAATTAGAATTGTAGTATTGAAGTTTACTTCTTTGACACACATTCAAATACTTGATTTTGGCTGACTTATACTTTAGTTTGTTTGAGTTTGTATGGTTTTTTCGGTACTTTTTAAGTTTCTTCAGCATTGATTTGCGATGACGGGCACATTTCCAATTGAACCACTTTTGTTTGGGCTCAAAATAGAATTTAGGTTTGTTTTTTACGTTAGCATTCAAAATTTTGTTTTTTATATCTAGGACCAAGGCATCCACTGAATTATTTTGATTCAAAGGGAGAGAGCAAGAAAGTTGTTTTAGATTATCAACATATTTGGCAGCAAACTTTGTATTCCAGCGTAAATTTTGTGGACGTAAATCAGATTTTAAGTCACTATTGTCGTATGCAGGAGCGCTAACTTTTAAAACAAGGGGCATATGGTCAGAATATGGTTTACAAGCTATTTTAAATGACTCAACGAACACCAGGAAACTGTGAGAGCAGATACAGTAATCAATTAATGAACTACCTCTACCTCCATAAAAACTTAAATCGCCTTGATCATCACCATCAATTCTGCCATTCAGCACTATGCCTCCTAAGTTTTCAACTAACTCCATTAATCTTTTACCATTAGCATTGATTACCTTATCTTTAGAACATCTGACTTTGTTAATGTGTGGTAAGTCAGTTAATAGATTTGGATCTAATATTTGTTGTTCATTGCCGATGCGAGCATTTAAATCACCAAGAATCCAGAAATTAGTAGGACAAAGTTCGTTCAAAAAAGTTTCAAAGGATTTAAAATCAGCATTCCAGTTAGTGCAATTTATATATCGAGGTATAAAGTAAAAGAGATTATTATCTATTTTCGTAGTTAGTACAACATTACCCCCAGCAAGATTCATAAAATTCAGATTATAATGTTTTTTCAGCTCTTTTTGTAACCATACAAACCCCCACCGCTAGCACGACCAGCATTATTATTTTTATTAGCATCAATCCAGTGTAAATTGTAATTTTGTAAAAAGTTAGAAAAGTATTTTTGTTTATTAGCCAAAACATGAGTTTCAAATAAGAAAAAGATATCAAATTTATTAATATACGATATAAAATTTCCAAAATTAAGACTACTAGCGAGATTATTTATTTATTTATTTATTTATTTATTTATTTATTTATTTATTTATTTATTTATTTCCTTTTCTATGCAACAAGATAAAATCTTATAATTAGAGCATAGAAATATATGCGTTCACAAAATTTATAATTATGATATATTAAAATAATAAAAATGATAAAGAAAAAAAAAAAAAAATATATATGGATAAGAACAATGTTAATGACATAATCAGAATTAAAACACATTAAAACATTAAGTTAAAAATAAAAGAAATAATAAATAAAGACAGGATGATAATCATGTTAACAAAAAGTACAAATGTATATATATAAAGAGAGAGAAAAAAAAAAAAAGAAAAAAATTCAATATTTAAATATGTAATAAAGAGCATATTAATTTCCGCGATTTATTGTTAATTAATGAAAACAGAAGCATTTAATATTTGTATAAAGTAATTAAATTTCGTAGTTAAAAAGTCAGTTATTAATCATGACAGTTGTAGTATTTGTTAAGTTCTTTTTTAAACATTATTGCATTACTATTGCCCTGAAGTTTAGGTGGCAGTTTATTCCAAAGACGAGTTACAGCAACAAAGAATTGCCATGTTGACGAAAGGTATTTAAATTTAAATGACTTGATCAGCTTTCCTCTTTTCGATCTTGCGAAATTAAGGCGTTGATAGAGGTAATTTGGCTCACGGTCATATACAATTTTATGCATATATATTAAACACCTGATATTTATGAGGTTATCAAAAGTGGTCCCGTGAAGTTTAGTGGCATACGGCGATAATTCAGCAAATTTATGAAGTCCGAAAACATATCTTATGATGTTGTTGTATGCAACATTCAATTTTCGCTTACCGATAGAGTCACTGTTAGAAAAAATTTCACATCCATACAGTAAACTTGGCATGAGATATGAATTCGCGATGAGTTTCCTGGTTTTTAATGTAGTAAATGGCCGGGTTACCCAGAGACTACGAAGCATAGAATATGTTTTGCCTACAATACTGTTGATGTGATTGGACCAGGTGAGGGTATTATTAAATATAATTCCAAGGTTTTTAACTGAATTGACAATTTCAATTTTTGATCGTTCAGTCTTATTTCGAAGTTTCTTGAGAATTTTAACGTTTTTTTGTGAATTATTAGGCATTTTGACTTTTTGGGGTTAAGACAGAGTCCATTGGCTGACGCCCACCGATGTATCCTATTTAAGTCCATGTTAAGTTTATTAAGCGATGCATCTATTTTACTTATTGGGGTGCTAAGGTAGAGCTGCACATCATCTGCATACATATGCACTTTGCAGTATTCTAGTTGAATAGGAAGATCGTTTGAATACATTGAAAAAAGAAGAGGCCCAAGAATAGATCCTTGGGGTACCCCTCTTGTTACATTTAGTTTATCCGAAATAGATCCATCGACACTTACAGATTGTGTTCGACCAGAAAGATAAGATTTTAATAATTTTAGTGCGGTGTCAGAGAAATTAAACATATATCTCATCTTATCATACAAAATTTGGTGATCAACCGTATCGAAGGCCTTAGAGTGATCAAGTAATACAAGAAAGGAAATTTCGTCATCATCGATGCACTGTCTCAGATCCTCTGATACGTTTAGTAGTGCAGAAACGCAACTGTGTTTTGGCCGAAATCCAGACTGCTTATCAGTGAGTAGGTTATGGCTGTTAATGTAACTGTTTAGTTGCTGATGCATAAGTTTTTCCAAAACTTTGGAAACAAAAGGCAGGATTGCTATGGGCCTATATTCATCATTGGACTTAGGAACCGGCAGTATCTTGACGTGCTTCCAGTTAAGCGGGAAAGAACTGGTTATTATAACTGTGTTGAGAAGGTCTGTTATATAAGGAAAGATTTTGGGCAAAAGGATTTTAAAGAATTTGGGATGTACATTATCAAATCCTACAGCATTAGATTTTATGTTTAGACAACACTTGAACACATCTATTTGGCTCACACACTGAAATTGAAACTTGGAAGTGTTGGTAAGGAGATTGGTATTGTTAAAGTTGAAAAAACCTGGATCAGTTGGAACCACGGGAACATTAATAAAAGTTTCATTAATCTCATTGACGTTGACCAAATTATTGGTTATGTTAATTTGCCTTCCCACACCAATTTCCTTGATCGTACGCCATGTTTGTTTAGAGTTGACAGCCTGTGAAAATATATTGGTGTAGTATTCGGATTTAGATTTCCTAATTAAATTGTTAACATCACGTCTAGCCCTCCGATATTCATTACGTAACATTGAGGTTTTAAAGTGTTTCCAGTGGGAGTACGCGAAATCTCTTTTTTCAATTAGAACCTTGATTTCAGCAGTGAACCAAGGTCTCGCCTTGTAATTAAGCCGTTTTGTCCTTAGTGGTACAGTTATATTATATAAATGTGTAACAGAAGATTCAATGAAGGATAACTTAGAATCAGCAGAGATCATTGAGTAAACTACATCCCAGTTGATACGTGAAAACTCATCATTTAATAATTCTAGATCAATATTTTTAAAATCTCTGTATGTATAAGTCTCAAAATCATGATTCAGGCTGAAATCATACGAAAGAAAAATAAGGTCGTGTTTAGAGAAACCAGGCGCTGATAGTTGATCATACAGTTGAACACGGGAGATATTTCCAACAAAAAATACATCAATAAGGGTACTACTTGTGGCTGAAAAGTGTGTAGGTTGTTCAGTATTAGTGGGTGAAAGTCCAAGTTCCATCATACTATTTATTAGGGTGTCTTCTACAAGCAGGTTGGAGTTTATATCACCACATATTATTAGATCATTGTAAGATAATGATAAGGAACCCAGTTTAGAAAAGAAATCATCCATCTTTATACGATAATTAGGCCTATAAACGGAACCCAAAAGTAGTTTTTGCCTAACGAAATGATCTCAATAAATAAATATTCAACGATCTGCTTTTTTTTAGAGGCTATTATGGGATCCGCACTGGAGGTTTGTGCAACAGAAGGATTCGCCGCTGATGTTCCAGAGTTTTGTGCAGCAATTGGCTTAGTGGCAGATGAACAAACACTTCTACTGTTAATATTATTTCTGACGTAAATGGCCACTCCGCCAGCATGAGTTTCCCTGTCAGCTCTATATATTTTGTAACCTTTTAAGCTAATAATGCTATCAGGAGTACTTTCTAATAGCCATGTTTCCGAAATACAAATCACGTCTATTCCTGAGTTCTCAAAAATAAATCTTAGTTCATCGACTTTTTTTAGCATACTTTGAGCATTAATGTGGCAAATTTTAATACCTAGTCGTTGTTTAGCCAGTATCCTTACCATATTCATTGTTGCGTCTTTGGAATTAAACCTTAAGCTATCTGAACTGCTCATTGTTGAAAAGTGAATATTTTAGGGGCCTAATAGTAATGCAAATAATGTTAAATGTAAAAAATTGAAAGAGTATATTGCAATAATTAAAACAAGAAAAATAAACTAGGTGTGGTGTAAATTTTGTAAAAAAGTGGAAATTAAATTATAGTAGCGAGGCACTAATCTGATGTGAATTAGTTCCATTATCGCGTTCATGAGCAAATGATGTACGGTTATGCTGTGTTTGACTACCACCATCAGTTTCAGGAAAAAACTGGCTAAGTTGTTCAAAGTAGTCAATCCGTAGTGGGGTATCATTATTAATTCGCTTGACATATACCAATCCGCGGTAAGTATATGCAGAAGTTAGACATTTATCCTTCTTAAGTTGTAACGCTTCCAGGTATATCTTATGGTTTTTGTTGGTGAGACTTTCATGGACATAAAACGGGCAAGTGGAATCAAAGCCAATATTTTGCAGCAGCAATGGAGCGTTAGCATTGTTTAAGTTCTTTTTGTATAAGGCGATAGATTTAAGAATGAAGTTCTTGTCATAAGGGGACATTAAATTCACTATAATTGGAGCTTCAGGAGAGTTATTCTTTTTCAAGTTATTTTTATTTATAAGACGGTAAATTGATTTAATATGTGGAGTTTTTATATTAATTAAATGGCAAATTGAATCAAAGATTTCATATAAGTTTTCAGATCTATGAAGAGGAATATTGTTGATTCGCAAACATTGTAAGCTAGGACATGACATAGCAACATTGTAAGCTAGGACATGACATAAATTGTTTTGCTATTGTGTATTTGAATGTATGTTATTTGACTTTTCAGCTTTACTATCCTTTACTGTGACATCAACGGGGTAATTGGCTTTCATAAGTAAGCTTTTCAAAAATTCAGCATCATCATTTGAATAGGCTACAACTTTTCCCAACATCCAGGTGTATTTTTTATTATTAATATAAGTACAAAATTCACCAAGTCTCACCTTTATATTCGTGTTGGATTTATTTATAGTTTTATTCAATTGTCTTAAATTGTATCGAATATTTAGCTCATCCTTTGTATAATCTTTTTGAATAAAATCGGATCTCCTTTCAACTTTTCTTAAGTTGTGATTTATCAACTGCTCTGCAGGCATAGTTATTTTTATTTCTAAAATGTTAAAGTCCTTTAAATTTTGCTGCTAAATGTATTTGTTTGCTAAATAGTTACTACAACATAGTTTAACCCACATTTTTGGTAAATACCCAAGTATTTACCCAATTTACCCTTTTTACCAATTATTTACCCATCTCTATCTATCAGGCATGTTTCATATTACAAACAGAATTTTGATCTAAGGCAGCGGTTCCCAAATAGGGTTCCAAAAAAAATTACGTTTTCAGTTTCAGTAATATTTTGAATTAAAAAAAAATAGTTAGACAACGGAGTTAAACTTAATACGAAATTTTAAAAATTTTGCAAAATTTTAAATTTCTTTGAATTTTAAACACATTTTAAGCCGAACACACCGAAATACTTTTCCAAATGTATAAAAAACTCTAAATTTATGAAATCAAATGAAAGTATCTTATAATATTTAAAACAAGTTTAAATATTATATATTGTCCTCACAAATAATCTATAGAGTTTTTGTTTTCAAATTTATTAATTGACCACTTTTAGCAATGTGTTGATAGATCTATTTCGGGATTTTTCTAGGTTCCCATCATCAGAACACGTTTTGAAAGAAGTGACAATGCCATGAAAAACATAAAACATTCATATAAACTAGTTTTCTCACTAAATGAGAACTAATATAAGAGCCTGAAGTTAAAGATTATCACAATTGATCAAATATAAATTGAAAACTTGTTTGTTATGTGCACCCTTTACATTTGGTAGATATATAATACATATAATAACTCCATATATTATTAGTTAGGACAATATCCTTATAAAGAAATATAGAGTATGGCCTCGAACTTGAATAATTTTCTTTTTCGTTGCACAATTAAAGGTCGAAAAAATACAATTTTTATTTTTAATAAAAATTATATCAAACTTGTTTATAAAATCTTTTAATATTTTGTGGACCATAAAAAAAATTAAAACAATTTTTACTCCAGTAAATAACAACCTCGCTTAGAGCGAATTAATTTGTTTGGCCTCTTGGAGTTCACCTATTAAGATGGATTTTACTGCAGTTGGTTTTTGTAATATTTTTTCAATTTAAAACACATATAATTTTCGTACCTTTGCATTTTTTAAATATATTCAAAAAAAATTTGTGGGGGTCCGTGAACCAGTTCGAATGCTTCAAGGGTTCTTTGAAGCAAATGCTGGTGAGATGTCTTTTTTTATTGATAAGATTATCTTAAATGAACCTTACAATTAAAAATATCAAACTCCAAAATTTTAAGTTCCACATGCAATTTTGTGATTAGTAAGCATATAAATTCAAGTTTAACTGTACGTTACATTTAAATCGGGCTATTATGCCCAGTTTTTAACTTCGTATTTAAATATTAGTTGTGTTTAAATACAGTTTCAGTTTTTTAGTCTTAAATGATAATTGTTATTTATTTGCAACAAAAGTATGGCAGCATCATGAAATGTCAAAAGATTAATGATCATTATTCATAAAACAGCTGTTTAAAGAATAGAAAAAAAACAGAAAATAACAGAAAATATAAAATATAGAAATAAAACATAAATAATTAAGTTACAATTAAATTAATAAAATAAAAATGAAGAGAAGTGAAATTTTCAGTGCAACCGAAGTTGAATTTTTATTGGCTGCTGTAATTTAATTTATTTTTTATTGTTTGTTTTACTACGCGAAAAAAAAAAAACAAACTGTCAAAATCATATTTGTACAGTTTAAATAGACTTTAAATGCCCAAGATTGGTCACTTAAATGTGATTTAAATTTGAAGTTAAAAACTGACGTTTGTATTTAAATAGAACTTAAAGTTCAATTGACATTTAAATACGAAGTGAAAAACTGGGCATTAATAATCGGTCCAAAATATCTAGCACCCTGTATTTAATTTAACAAATTTATATTCACCGCCTTCTGGTGGATTATTTTAAATTGGCCATAAATTCGCCAAATGAGTAGTTTATAATAAGAAATTAAGTTATTTCGATGGAAAACCAAATTTAAAAAAATATTTTGTGAAGTAAGTTTTTGCATGGATGGCACGTTTTAAAGTTAAAATTTAGAAAAATTTTAAAAAACAAATATTTCAAAATGAACACAATTTTCTCTTTTGACCCAAGGATATAAAGGCTTCCAATAGAATACCTTTAAAGGACATCATCTTAAATTGAAAACGTATTGATGGATTTTTATGAAATTTTGCAGAAAGATTATATTTAGTAGTATTAGTTAGCAAAGCCTCTACGTCTTATCAATATATGTAGATGTTTAGGTGCTTTTTCGCTCAATTTCGCTTCTTTCGAAAAACGAAAATAGCCATATCTTTTTAAGCAAAAGCACAAAAAGGACAACTTTTGTGCTGTAGTCATATCATGGAAGGAGGAATAACGTTATGCATAATCTTATTAACTTTTATGGATTCGTTTTTGAGATTCGCTCTAAATTTATTTTGTCTCATATCGCCTAAAATAGGCAACAACAAAAATTTGGTAGAAGAAAATATAGTTTTTTTTTCGTGCGGAGCAAGTGGTACAACTGCCATTACGAAAAAGCTTAGGCCGGTTTGAGGGTTAACAGTGATCTTTAAATTTAATTATGGATTTAGCATGCTTAAACATCGGCTAACAGACACACCAAAGATTATTTATGTCTTACAAAGAAATTTTTTTAAATATTTTACCTCAAAGTGGCGTAAGTTTTTGAAGTTCCCCATATGTGTTTTGGATTTTTTCGAAACCTCAAGTCAGTAGAAATATCCAATTAATGTTAAACTAAATGCGGAAAGTATGCGCAATCTCCTGAGATCGTTTCGGATTAAATTTAAAGATAAAAGTTATTTTTCTGTGCACAATAAATCTTGTAAAGTATTCGGTTCTGACACTTAAAAAAATTTGTGTGTCCCGAAACTCGGTTTTTACAAGTTCGATCAAACTGCAGGAAGACGATTTCGAGTATTTAGTGTTAATTACTAAAAGTACAGTGATAAATTAAGCAGTGAATAACAAAGATATAAACACAATTTAGTTTAATCTGCTCAGTTTTAACTTATAAGGTCCTCCCGTAGAAATATATCGAATTGGAAAAATATGTTTCTATTAATGTGGTCATAATATTTCGAATGGATGCTATATTTATTTATGTCTATATGACCATCTGCAACGAATCCATTAATTAGTTTAAATGAAAAAGTTCTCTATGCATATGGGACTGAAGGGGATGTGTAACCGATTGTATTGTGGTAGAATAAACTTTAGTTTTAATGTTGTTGTGTTTTATTGTTGCTGGCTGCCACTAGATTTTTATTTATTTTTTTTTTTTTTTTTTTGAACACAACTCTTGGTAACATAATCTATTCGCAATGAATAGCGACCACAGATCGAAATAATAAATTAAAATATAAAAAAATGAAATAAATAAAAATAATAACAACGAAATAAAGTTTACGTGAAATACGAAATAAAAGTTTTCCTTAACGCTCCTCCATACGAGTTGAAAACATATGAAATGGAACGCCGCACAGTGACACAGAGTCGTTTTTCATTTAATTTATTTAAATAATCTTAAAGCCAGTTTTTCGATGTCCAAAACTTTGTAACTTTTGAACCGATTGATATTTTTAAGCAATTTTTTTAATGGACAGATTATTTTTCTGAATAATTATAACTAAAATTTTAGCTGAAAACGTAATTAAAAAAAAAAAAAAATCTGGAAAATGGTATACTTAATTACAAGAAGTTTAACAAACTTTTTTACTAAATTATGTTTTTGAGTGTACATTAATTTAGGTGTCAAAGGATTGTATTTTAAAAGCAATGCTCATTACTACCCTATACCGGTTTTACTCTGGGAACTTAAAAATTCTGTTAACTAAAGGGTCCGCCAAATAACTTTTTTTTTCGAACTCCTGAACCAATTGGACTTGGTATGGCGTCATACCAAGGTCTTTATGCAAAAGTCGTCTCAATGATGTCTCCGAAATGTTCAATTGTTTAGAACGACGGTGAATTGATGTTGATGGCGCTTCACGCACACTTTCTGCCACAGCAGCAATATTCTCGGGTGTACGCATTGTTTTTGGCTTTTCACGCTTTGGTGTATCGATGAGGATGCCAGTTTCTTTCACTTTTTTCACAAGATAACGAACATATGGACCATATTTGTTCAGCGGAAAGATTAAAACTAATTATCTGTCAAATCAGACATGAGCTAAGTGTTACCATTCACGAAATAAGCACTAGTTGAAAAACAAAAAAATCGTTAGATGGCGGACCCTTTATAAGGTATAAAAATACCAAAAGCACAAATTTAAAACAAAATACTTATAGGGCAGCTTGTAAATTCGCATCATTTGAATAATTGTGTGGAGTAATTTCATTAAAATAAAAAAAGTATTCAACGGACGGATCCGGACTGGTGCAAAAGTTTATATAGGGTTGAAGAGTAAAGTAGACCTCCCTTTCTTTGGTGGTTTAATTTTCTTGCTATTTAGAAACCCTACTCAACTAAAGTTAAAATTTTATAAAAATATAGCAATTTGAAAAATAATTCTTGTCCCCCGAATACAAATTTTATTTTATTTTATTTATTTAAGTCTATGGAGATAATCTGTGCAGACTATGAACAATTAGAAAATATTAAAATATTCTACAATATAAATACTAGAATTACTTATTTAATTTAATGAATTTAAATATAAGATCAAAGTTTGCAAAATTAGATTTATGATATTTAATATTTAAAAATTCATAATTTCTTGAACAACGAAAGGGAATATTCATATTTACTTCACTTAGCAGATATGGTTAATAAAGACTTCCATTCATCAACTTAGGCAAGAAGGACACATGCAGCATTTGTCTACGGCTTTTCAGCGTAGGTAATTTAATAAGTGCTAGGCGATGTTAATATGAGGGCAGATTAATATTTGGATTCCAATCCAAGCCGCGAAGGCAGAATAATAAATATTGTTTTTGAACGGATTCAATAAAATTCGAATGGATAAGGCACTGAGGGTCCCACACGACAGAACCATATTCTAGAATCGGTCTGACAAGCGTTGTAAATAATTGTTTTGTAGTGATCACGAACTTCTTTGCTCCAGCGTTTAATGAATCCAAGTACTCCAGTAGCTTTATTTATTGTTAAAGATATGTGAGATCTAAAGTCTAACTTTCCATCTAAATGAATGCCAAGGTCGTTAAATGACTCTACTAACTTAATAGTAGCAGCATTCATCACGTAGCGACCATTAATAGGAGAGGATCTAGAAAATATCATGTACTTACATTTTTTAACATTAAGGCTCATTAAGTTTATTTTGCACCAAGTAGTAAACGATTTATATCATTCTGTAGTAGCATTTGATCGTTGCAATTGTTGAATGAAAATACATTTTTACATCATCTGCATACATTAAAGTATTAGAATGCGTAATAACTGAAGGAAGATCATTTATAAATAATGTGAATAATAGAGGTCCAAGATGACTACCTTGTGGGACACCAGATAAAACATCAATATATTTGGAAAACGAATTTCGAAATGTAACACGCTGCTTTCTGTTGTATAAATATGAACCAATACATTTAAGAAATAATATACTTAAGCCAATCTTATCGAGTTTGTACAACAAAAGTTCGTGATTAACTTGGTCGAACGCTTTACTGAAATCAGTATAAATTACATCGGTTTGTTTTTTATTGATAAAGCCTTCATTGACATATGTAAGTAAGTTCCAATAAGTTCCAGCTAATTTGTAACTGTAGAACCAGAATTGCGGAAACCATGTTGACTCGGAGATAAAATAGATGAAATTTGATGTGCCATAGAATCATAAACAGATTTTTTCAAATAATTTTGGTAAGTACTTAGTTTTGCTATTCCTCTATAATTAGAAACAACCGCTTTAGATCCAGACTTGAACAGCGGGATAATAAATGATTCCTTCCAAATAGATGGAAAATAACCCAATTGAATCGATTTATTGAATATAAATGTCAGCGGAATATATAGTAGATGAGAACACTGCTTTAAGATGCAACTAGTAATACCATCCGGACCCGCAGCATAGGACCATTTTAACTTATTTAAATAACTTAGCACAGCTTGTTCATTAATAGGAGGCATATTAATTCGCGTTGATTCATAAATTGTATAAGGATACTGATGAGAGTTGTATATCGATGATGAGTACGTAGATGAAAAAAAATCACCAAACATATTACTGATATTTAAGTCATCTGATGACTCGCAATCCCCATTCCTCATTATTGATGGATAATCAGCGGCACGCCTTTTAGAGTTAACAAATTTATAAAATGATTTAGGGTCGTGTTTCAAGCTATCCTTAACTCGAATTAAATAATTTTTATAGGCTGTTTGGTTCGCAATAGTATATGCTGATCTAGCAATTGAGTATTTCATATAGTATACAGATGAATTGGATTGTTTATATTTTCTATACAAATTATTTTTTTTATTTTTCAAGCGCGAAAGATACTTAGAGTTCCAAGGAGGGACAATTACAGCATTTGGAACCTTCATTGGTATAGAAGCCGAAAAACATTCATTGAGACGACAATAAAAAGTTGTTAAGCATTGATCAAGATCGTTGATAGCAGATAATTCTTCTAACCAATTGTTGTAGAAATATGTTGTTTTAAGATGTCATAATTTGTGCGTTTGAAACAATAAATTTTACTTGGGTTGTGTTTTGTTTCTTCTTATGCTGAGAAGGATAAAAGCACGAGCAAGTTAATTCAATAGTTGGATGATATATATCCTCAGAATTAGATATTAAGGTATGACGTTCTATAGAAAAATCCGTTGGTTCATTGACGAATACTAAATCAAGCATTTTACCGCAGGCATTTGTTATCGAATTACCGCAGGCATTTGTTATCGAAAAGACAATTAGACAAAAGATTATGTATAAATTCTGTAGAAGAATCTGAGGAACGAGAAGGGGTCAGATAATTTGTATATACAGCATGTTCCCAAATAACCGATGGCATATTAAAATCTCCAATAAACATTACCAAGTCAGATGATTTTAGATTTTTCAATACTACGTTGACAGCACTAATATGATCCATGTAAACAGAATGAGGTGAATTTGGCGGAATCTATGAGCAAATTATATAAATGTTTTTATTATTTATTTTTGCTAGAACACATATAATTTCAATATGTAAGAAATCATTTAAAATAATTGCATCGCAAGAAAATACATTTAATACAGCAATTAATACTCCACCACCAGTCTTTAATTCAGCATAACATTGCTACTTAAACTATGGTAGAGCTATAACTGCGTACAATTATTAAACGACTACAATAATGCCAACTTAGTAAAAAAAGAGCAGCCCATTCTCGAGGATAGTTTTCGATTAATAGAGATTTCTTTTCGGTAATATATTGAGATAAATAACCCGTATCTGAAATATAAAAAACAGTTCTGTTTAACAATATTTTAACATTTATAGTAATTAAATGTGCTAAAGTCCCAAAACTTATTTAACAAATTGTGAAAAGCAATCTGATTTTTTTTGTTAACTTAATTTAAACATGTTTACTATCAAATGGAGTTTAAATTTTGTAAATCGGTTGTAACAAAACATGGAGGTTTTGGCCAACAATTCTAATTATTGAGCCACAGTGCGCCGTGAAACTTTGACTGTATTGAGGGCGTTTAATGTAAAGTGTTGACTGGTAAAATGGAATTGTATAAGTAGCAGGAAAACATTTCAAGGGACGTCTGTGAGACGGAAATGTGCATTAGTGGGATCCCCTTTTAACTACATGCGAGAACAAGAGGAATCTGTGTGTGTGTGTGTATGCATGTGTTTTTGCACAAGTATTTATGTCTGTGTATGTAGTTGAAGTTTTATATTACAACAGCAACAAATTGTTATCAGTAGTCAGCGATTGCTTTCGCATAAATGCTCCCTTTATGCTATTTCGGTTTTTGTTTTACATAAAATACAAACAACAACAGCAACTCTCTAAAGTTAAACTAATGTAATGTTTATGGCTTTAGCCAGGCAAAACCACTGCCTGGCATCATAAACCTCTACAATTCTCTCATCCTACAACCAACCAACCAACAACTAAAATTTATTATATTACGATACTGTTCAATTGTTTACACCAAGTCAAGTGGAATTTTGTATATAAACGAAATCATACTTTAACTTTAAGCATCTAGCTACTCCATCTTAATTTAATTTTTGTTTTGTTTTATGGTTAAAAAGTTCAACATTTATAATTTAAGTATGTATTTGTATTCCCTTCACCAACACACTGCTGCTGAAAGGAGTTGTTTTTATAAGTTTTCTCTATTGTTAGCAGGGCTGGAAAAGGCAGCATTTTGAAACGGTACTAAAATTTAATTAAAATAGTAATTTTTAGAATTCGATGGTTATTTTTAATAATTGAAATCCCAAAGACTCTATCTAAAATTAAATCTTTTAATTCTAATAATTTTTTCTGCACCCATACTATTTTGTCTGATATTTGGATATGCGATAGAGGAAATAAAATTAATGTACTCATATTTTTTTAGCAGCAGCTCAGTATTGCCACCAGTAAAACAAAAAATTATTCAGCTGTAGGGATAAAATTATTCAAAACCAGATGAAATTACACAAAAGAATTACCCAACGAAAAAAGTTTATATATTGTCATATATGTGTTGATATAATTATATCTAATTACATATGTGGTCCTATGTAACGATAATAATACATGCGTAAAAATACGAAAAAATTTCAATGTTATCAAATTTTTTGTAAAATAATCGAAAATTTGTACATTTTACGAAAGTTTTTGTAGTTTTGACAATAATTTCGTAATATTATGCATGGATTATTATGAGCGTGTTTACATCTCGTATTTATTTTTACAACGGGTTTAATACACATACATAAGTTGATCTTTTTTATCTCATCATATATATTTCATATATACTTCCATGTATGAATATATATAAGAATGTATGATACAATAAATCGAAAAAAATTTTATCACTTTTGTATGTAATAATCAGGGCAAGTATTTTTGGCATGAAAAAAGTTAAAAATTGCAGGCAAAATAGCACGAAAAACGAAATGGGAAATAGCAAACCAAAATTTGTAAAAAATAAGAAGTTTTTTTTCCATTTTTCTTTATTAAATTTAAATTCCAATGCACAATCATGTGCTTTTTCAAAAATAAACGATCTACTATTGTCACATAAAACAATAACAAAAGGTAAAAATCCAAATTTGTCAAAATTTCAGTCGCCTTTAGCCATCTCTAAATATCTCTTGATTACCCCAAAACTTTGTATTTGTAAGTTTTTTTTTTTCTATTCGCATATTTCTAGACGGTGCGACCTTAAATCTTAACACTTTTTTTAAGTACCATCTTAATGTCCACATGTGTTAATGCTATCCAAAAAATTGTTTTTTTAACCTTGATTAAAGATGATGA
Source organism: Delia radicum (assembly GCA_021234595.1). Taxonomy (NCBI): domain Eukaryota; kingdom Metazoa; phylum Arthropoda; class Insecta; order Diptera; family Anthomyiidae; genus Delia; species Delia radicum. The sequence continues at coordinate 52,805,625 of CM037855.1, read as the reverse complement.
AATAACACAACAGAAGGTAAAAAGTAGCTAATTTCGATTTTAAATTTATGATGACAACAAATTAGGCTTGCTTTTACCAACAAACATAATTTTCTCGAAGTCCGCAAAAATAAAATCGCTGCCATGCTTAAGTTAAACGGTAGTTAATATGAAAAATTATTTTTTCTAAACTTTTTCAACTTTTAGGGGGTTATTAAGTTCCTTTTAAAACTGCAATATTCTTAAAGTTAGAGTTTTACAGAGTTAAATGAGCTATCATTTGTTAAAATCGGGTGAAAATCTACAAAGTTATGATACTTTTTCTGTATATTATAATTAACACTTTCAGTTTTTTTTTTTTACTTTTTTTCCGAATCCACTTTTAAAACAACAATATTCATTAACTTTGTTTTTTTCCTGGGTAAAATGATTGCAAATTGACAATGTTATGGTACTTTTTCTATATATACAGAATTTAGCTTCTTCCTCCTTAGTACTAATACATTCTGTGTATGACCTAATTCAAAATTTTCGACACCAGTTAAAAACGATATTAGATGCTTCTTATTTTTCAAGGTTTTATGAATTGAGAGCAACGACGGACAGGGCTAGGTTGACTATACTTAAAACCTATGAACTCCAAAGTTTCTCGTTGAAACGTCTTCTCCAAAAGAATTGATGGCCATTCAAAAGTTGAAGAATTAAAAAAATTACTTGGAACTTACAAAGGTTTTTTTTATTCATTTAAATTTATTGCCCATGGTTTCAAACTTTCAGATCCAAACCAATATGAAATGGTCTCACTAGACATGGAAGATACATGCACTGAAAAAGTAATTTCCATATCGCTGCTTGGCGAAAAGTTGTATGGTTTTTGTGCTTTTGGTGAAAATTGTATGGTGGTTTACAAGTGTGAACAAAATTTTCCGATTTTTAAACTTTCACGGTTTTTTTCATAGGGCTTGTGTGCCTTTTAATGGAATTGAGTTTTGGAAACAGTGGTTTTTAAAAAAATGTGTAATTTCATTTATCTTGAGGTATACCAAGTTTATGTCAATGCACCAATATTGGCATACGAACATCACAAACTAATAAGGAATTGGCGTAACTTTTTTTTTAAAACGTATGTTTTTGCGTCTGACATTCACAATTATATTTGAAATTAGCCAGCGTATTCCGTGAATTGAGTTACTTTGTAAATAGCAACTCCTAGTCAAAAATTATTTTAAAAATTTTAAAAGCAAACATTTTATGAACATCTTAAAACGTAATTATTTGTTTCGCATATTTTTATAAAAAAAAACATGGCTTGGAAACATATTTTGGTGTCTACAGTGAATCCTTAAACGGACTAAATTGATAAAGGCAAAAAAGTTAATTTTGTTCGTTCGTAGCGGCTACATTGGCAGTTTTTTCCAGACACATTTCGCTTTGTGACAGCTAAAGCGCTGTATAAATTCCGCCGAAACGTAAATCAAATAAAAGATTTTAAAGAGCGTAATACTAATCAAAAATTTCTAAGGACTTTAAATTTTGTGGAGCAAATAAAATTTTCGTAGCCTCAAAATGCATCCCTATAAAAAGTCTTGAATTTTGCGAATTTGAAAGTCTTTAATATGATTTCCTGCCAATAAGTAAGCCTAATCCCAACTAAATATCATTAAACAGGCAAAAGATTCATGTTTTCCAATATAATCGCGGTTTTCTGTTTAAATCATAATATATGACAAACAAATTGTTTGAATTGCTATTTATATTTTTTGGTGGTGTAATATATATTTTAAAATATGATAAATGCAATGAGGTCTATAAATTGATGTAGCTTTTATTTAATCTAAGCAAAATTTTTAATTTGCTTGGAACTTAATTCCGCCATAATTTTTTCGCCGTTTAAGATAAATGCTTAACGCGAATGGATTTAAGGCAGAATTAGTCTTGCCATTGGGTCTTTGTTTTATAAGTAACCCTTCACTATTGATGTTATACGATCAGCTCTCTGCATGCTTATTTTCAAAGCATGACTTAATTTTTCTTATCTATGACTACAATACTGAACATCAGAATCAGACAATAACCTACAGAGATTTTAAAAATATTGATAATTTGGCACTGGAGACAGAGCTCTCAGCAATTCCCTGGAGCCGTATTTTTTACATGCCTACTGCTGATGATCAAATTACTTTCCTGCAAAATAATATAAATTATCTTTACAACAAATACGTCCCAATTAAAGTAAAAAAAATACGTAACAGTGAACATCCATGGTTTTCTGGAGAGATAAAATCACTCATTGAAGAGAGAAACCAAGCATATGCCAGGTGAAAAAGATATAAAACAACAGATCTACATGAAATATTCAAAACTTTCAGGAGAACCGTTAATTCAAAAATCAGAGCTGCAAAATCAATATATTATGAGCAAAAATTTCAATCCGCCTTAAACACTAAAAAGAAATGGAAGGAAATTCGATCAATGGGAGTTTTAAATGACAGTAAAAAACCCGATAACACAATAAATGTTGATGAATTAAATTTGAAATTTGCTAACATACCACAACCTGATGCAGATATTGACATGTACAATAATCTTCTTTTAGTGGAACACACTGACAACAACAACAATATAGCTACTGTTAATTCTCCAACTTATAACAACTTGAGAAGCTCTGCCCCTGGTACCTTAAATAATCATCAATTATCACCATGTTTTAATTTCATACATTTCACCCAGAAAGATGTTGTCGAATCATTACTTAGCATAAAATCACAAGCAGTGGGTCATGATGGTATTCATTCAAATTTTATTAAGCTTATTCTACCCTATATACTACCTCAAATTACACACACTTTCAATACGATTGTAACTACCTCCAATTACCCTTCAACATGGAAACATGCCAAGATTGTCCCGATACCACAATCTGACAATGATTACCGGCCGATTGCGATCTTGCCGTACTTATCGAAAAGCCCGATAGACAGTCGGGCTTTAGACCAAAACACAGCTGTATATCTGCCCTGGTTGATGTAACCGAAGAACTGAGAAAAGCAGTTGATGACAACATGATATCGTTTCTAGTTTTACTAGATCAATCGAAAGCGTTCGATACCGTGGAACACTCGATTTGTGTCTCAAGCTCAGATATATGTGCAATTTCTCAACAACAGCCGTAAATTTAATATACTCCTACTTAACTGATAGATCTCAGGCAGTATATCAAGGAAATAATGTTTCAAACACCTGTTTTATTACGAGAGGAGTTCCGCAGGGATCTATACTAGGTCCGCTTTTATACTCAATATACTCGAATGATTTGCCATCTAAACTCAATTTCTGTGGTATTCAAATGTATGCAGATGACGTGCAACTTTATATAAGTTGCAAACCGTCCAATATTATAGACTGCATTAGTAAGCTAAACCAAGATCTTGAAAACATTAGCAGATGGGCGTCTGCTAATGGCTTGTGCTTAAATGCCAATAAATCGAAGGCTATGGTAATTGGTAAAAAATACTTTATCCCTTCTTCTTTGCCACCAATTCAATCAACAATTCAACTCTTGAATTAGTTAACACCGCTAAAAATCTTGGTGTTATCTTTAACACCAAACTTGATTGGTCTGACCACATAAAAATTATATGTGGTAGAACTTTTGCAATGCTAGAAATCTATGGAGAACACAATATTACACCACTATGGAGGTTAGAATGCTACTGGCAAAAATATACTTGCTGCCAACGCTCCTCTACGGTTGCGAACTTATAAATGGATGTGATACAATCAACATGCACAGACTCAAAGTAACATTTAATAACATTGCAAGATACGTATTTGCAATTAAACGCTTTGACAGAATTTCAGAGTTCTCTAGAAAAATTTATAATATATCCTTCGAAAGCCTTTTAAAATGTCGTACCTTGGTCTTTCTACATAAAATTATATATACTAAACAACCAGAATACCTATTTCAGAGATTAGAATTTTCAATATCGGCTAGAGGCAAAAAGATAAACATTATTCGCTATCGTGGACTCATATCAACAAGGCATTTTATATTAACGCTATTCGTCTTTGGGCCAATTTACCTCCCAATATCCAAACAATTAGTAATGCAATGCAGTTTAGAACTGCCATTTACAAACGTTTCGATTAAAATTTTGTTATTTAAATTATTATTTAAATCATTAATAATTCATATTAAATTTGCTTTTTTTTTGCCATCAATTGCTATGTTACATATCTCATTTTTATGTCTTATTTTTATTTTTTTTTCTTTTCTTTTTAATTATTATATACACTCAAGAAACTTCTGCTTTAAAAATAAGTAGATGTTTGGGTTGTAATACAGTTTCTTTATTTTTAATGTAAATGTAAGTCATTTGTAGAACAAATAAAATGTTTAACTAACATTGTAGTTCATTTAAAAAAACAACTCACATCAAATGACTGTTTTATGATTTCACATTCATTTTTTACAGTTGTTTTTTGTTATTTAAAAAATAAAAAAAAAAAATTTTGGTTTAGTTTTTACTACCATGTGGTTCATTTTTACTACAATGTTAGTCATTTTTTGAACATTAAAAACAAATGACAATGTTAGTTGAATTTAATGAAATGTAAGTCGTCCTTTTTTTAAATGAAATTTCATTTGTTTTTGACTACAATTGCAGTCGTCTTTACCAACATAATTTCCTAAGTGTAATATTATTAATTATTAATTATTATATAATATTAAATATAATTTTATTATTTACATTTATATGTTATCTAACTTACTTTTATTTTTACTTTTTAACAACATTTTATAATAACATTAATTATCTCAGTGCTGTAATATAAGATTTATTCTTGTTGTACTGGGTTGTCACAAATTTTTAATAAATAAATAAAAATAAAAAAAATAAAAATTCCGTGCCGTAACGAATCAGCTGTTCTGTTTTTGGTTTATGGAAAGTGTGTTTTTTCAAAAAAGCACCTCACATAACCCATGAATGAAACAGCTGATTCGTTACGGCACGGTAAGGCAAGACTAACTGAGTCTTTAGCATGTTTAAACATCGACACATACACACAAAAGTTTATTGATGTATTGTATGACATTTTTTGAATAAATTTTACCTCAAGTGTCGTAAATTTTGAAGTTCCCCATATACAGAAAAATGTTTAACCGATTTTAACAAATGATGAAAAAACCGTAGTAAAAGTTGAAAAAGTTTAAACAAAATTTAGAATTGTAATTGTTATTAAGAAAATCTCTACATATTTATTAACATATACAGGGTCGGCCAACTTCAACTGACTGATTTGAAATGCTTATAACGTTTTTATATTTACAGTTTTTAATTTAATTTTTTTTTGCAGGTATTACAATTTTATAATGCCATCATACTCAATGCAAGGACGTTATAGCACACATTTTACCACACAAAACGCATATTTCCTTTTAAATGGATATGTCAATAAACACAACTGCAGAATTTGGGGTACCCAAAATACTAGACCAGTGCCTCAACGACAATTACACCTTCCCAGATGCACGGTTTGGTGTGGAATTATGGCTGATAGAGTTATCGGTCCATATTTTTTCGAAAATGAAGCTGGGTAACCAGAAACCGTCTCCGGGCGGTATATCGGACCATGTTGGAAAAATTTTTACTTCTGGTAGTTTTCAATAATCCTGACATATGGTTCCCAGACGGGTTTACGTCAACAAACCACTAAACATTCAGCAAACAACAAATATTCGCACAGAGATTGCAGTATTTGAGCCAGAAATGTTGCACAACTCAACGAGAAACGTCTTAAAAAGAGGCATTAAGTTCCAGCATGAAAATAGACACCATTTAATCGAGATAATTTTCACACCAAGCTAAAAAAATTTATAAGTTATACTTTCCAAAAAAAATAAATAAAAAACTGTAAAAATCAAGTCAGTCCGTCGAAGCTGGCCCACCCTGTATATTAATAATATAAAGAAGGTATACATATTTTGAAAGACAATGTACCTTTTAAAAATTCCAAATCGGTTAAAAAATGACTGCGTTACGAATGTTTAAATAATGCGCCAGTCGCAAAAAGTACTCTCTTACCGTTATGTCGAAAATTTAAAATTAAATTTGTAATACACTCAGCTGGACTCACAACCTACACTAGATCATTTGAGAATTGAGCTTTCTGTGTAGCACTGTGTCATATTTTGCAATCAGCATTTATTTATTTAAAATGCTGACAATGAAACTACAAAGCGGTGAATATGCAGATTTGAATAAAACTTGGACATATTTTAGAGGACAGCAATATTAGAAGTTACGATAACACCTAATTGAGTTATCATATGAATACGTATGTTAACATATACATATGCATACAAACATACATACATTAATTTTATTTTTCTTTAAATATTGACAATTTACAGCTTTTACCATAAATCAAATTTCTTAATAATTACTAGTTGCATATTGCGCAACTTAAAATGTTCACTTTTTAACGTTCATCGACCTAAATCAATTTCCTTAAGAATTTGAAGTTGCATATTTCATATATTTTAAAAACGTTCATTAACCCAAATAAAATTCTTAATAATTTTGTTTCCTTTAATCTAAATTGCAAATGTCAATATAATTATTTTCATTTTCTACAGTTATATTAGTTTTTTTTGTTTTTATATACATCGAGATTATTTTTATGTATTTTCAATTTATAACGAGCTTTCAACCTCCGTATATTTACTTTTTTTTTTCTTTTATAATTAGTAAGCATTAATTTGTGAGCTATATAATATATGTTTTTGTATTTTAAAGCTTAGTTAATAAATTGACTCGAAAATAAAAACATCTAAAAAAAAAAAATTGTGTTTTTTTTTTAGCAAACTAAAAATCAAAATCTTTACTATTAGATACGTATTGTTTTTTAAGTGTGCAATCTCAAGTTTATGTTTTAAGAGGTGGGGTAAAAAATTGTCCAATTTGACGTTTTCGCAATATACTTCTTCTGTTAGTTATTAAGCTATTTTAACTTAAAGACGCATCTGCCAACCATGTCCAAATATTTTTGTTATTCAAAAAACGAATACGACGTTTGTATGGGAAGTTGTTGATAGTTTGAGATCAAATTAACATATAATAATACTTAGTTAATTTGATCGAAGGAGTGTTTGCACTTTTTTAACTTTTCGTGTTTGATCGGCTTTAACACGACTTTTCCCGAAGAGATTTTATAACCCGTATTTCAAGTAAGTGGCAACCCTGGACCCACTGTATAGGCAATATTGGTAAGGAAAATACTGTGCAGTTTTCTCGTGAGACCGAACTGCTATGCTGGTTTTATAAACATTTCACAAAATTAAGTTTGATATAATTATTATTAAAAATAAAAATAATGTTTTTTCGACCTTTATTTGGGCAATGAAAATGAAAATTATTCAAGTTCGAGGCCATAATCTATATTTCTTTATTAGGATATTGTCCTAACAAATAATCTATAGTTTTTCTTTTAAAATTTATTAATTGACCACTTTCAGGAATGTGTTGATAGATCTATTTCGGGAATTTTCTAGGTTCCCATCATGAGAACACGTTTTGAAAGAAGTGACAATCCCATGCAAATACCAAACAGTCATATATACTAGTTATCCTACTAAATGAGAACTAATATATGAGCTGCAAGTTAACGATTATCACCATTGATCAAAAATAAATTGAAACTTGTTCTTTATGTGCACCCTGTACCTTTGGTAGGTATATAATACACGCTTTTTGTTTTTTCCCTCTTTTTTATTTCACACTTGTTTTGTTTAAAAATAAGATGTTACATCCATACATGACCATACTTTGTCTTTTTTACAAGTTTGATATCATTTTTATTAAAAATAAAAATTATGTTTTTTCGACCTGTAATTGTGCAATGAAAATGAAAATTTTTCATGTTCGAGGCCATACTCTATATTTCTTTACTAGGGTATTGTCTCTTTATTTCTTTCTTAGGATATTGTCCTAATAAAGAAATATAAAGTATGCCTCGAACTTGAATAATTTTCATTTTCATTTCACAAAATTAATTAAATTGAAGGCATTTAAAAAGCATCAAGTTTTTTGAATTGCCAGCGTTATACCAATGGTGGTGACCAACGGTTGGCCACTTTTATCAATAGGGTAACAGTCGACCAGTACTGTGCCGATTATATTTTTCTGCCTGGGCAGTTTTTGGTTTAACTAAACCAAGTTTAACTGACCGCATAAAAACTCAGCCCAGTGCTCATTAATTATCTCTCGTATATCATAAAAACAAATTTTAACCAAAGGAGTTCGTGTTCTAGTGGACTTTCAAGCTGTACAGGTAATTAAAAAAAGGACCAAAGTAATACATTTTCCAACTCTGTTAGTAAGTACCTGATTTTATTTTATATTAATAAAAGAAAAGAATATTATTTTGATTTAATTTAAGCATGGCCGCCCTTCTAGACGTACACAAATGAACAATTTTTTATGAAATGTGTGTTTTAATTATGGAAATATTTCTCTAACAATTTAATTATTTTAAAGTTAAGATTGGCAAGGAGAGTCCGTTCATGGGTTCCTGCCAATTGCGGTGACATTTCGATATGTTATAAATAATCAAAATTAAGAGACTCATATTTTTTTTAGCTGCCCAGTCTCACATTTAGTGGTTAAAAAGAGGGGTCAAATATTACCCAATTTTCTTTACATAAATCTAATCTAATGAAAATATTTGAAATGCGCACCACCAGTATAAAGTAGCATGTCTGGTCATGCTCAACTTTTCGTGTATTCGAAAAATCACATACATTTTTGGCGGTTTTGTACTAGGATATATAGTCAGTTCAGGCTCAAACTCACATATTTTATTCTCTACTAAGTCTTAGTGGACATGTATTTTTCGTTTTTCGATATTCGTGCACGTCGGGATTTTAGACGAAGTTACCCGAAGCACTACATTTTGCAACAGGGTGTCAACTAGATGGCCAAAACATAGGCAACATGGGTATCAAACTTCATATTTTTGTAAAGACATTACTGTTACACTCAAAAAAGTCAGCCGTCAGAAAAAAATATTGCTGTTTAGTCAGGAAAGTGCTTGCAAAAAAATTGCTAATGTCAGTGAAATCTTAACTCGCTGATTTTCACCAAAAGAATTAGTATATTCCGCAAAAGTTTTGCTAACATATTTCTGATTATAAATTAAAAAAAAGATAAAAATTTATTTTAAAAGCAGTTTGATGTAAAAATGACTAAATGTCCAAATCTAATAGTCCCTTATAAGGTAAAATACTAGCTAGTTCATAACCGTACAACCAATTTTGATTACTTCTATCTATTTTTAAAGGAGGGAAAATCTTATTTTAAAATTATTTAAAAATTTTGAGAAACATATATCATGTATTTATTATTTAATTTGTATCATCAAGTTATCATTTTGAATATATTTCCCAATACGGTGTTGCTATTTTGGCTAAATAAAATTATTATTAAAATCTAAAATTTGTTTATGAAATTTCCTTTAAAATGATATATAACTGCCCAGCCAGAAATTGCTAATGGTCTGAAAAATCAAGCACTGCCAGAGCACTGTTTGCCAATGGTCCAACAAATAAAGTCCTGGTAAAGCACTGATTTACAACGCTCTACCAATGTTAGTAAAAAGTGCTTTGCCAGTACTTAATTTACAAATTTACAGCAGTAAAAATAATAAAAGCACTGGCACAGCCCTAGCTTAGAACGCTATACCAACGTTTGAACAAAGTGCTGTGCCAGTACTTGATTTACAAAATTTACAACCGTAAAAATAAAAAAGCACTGGCACTGCACTGGCTTAGAACGCTTTTCCAACATTGTCAAAAAGTACATTGCCAGTACTTATTTACAAAATTTACAACCGATTATAAAAACGAAATTTAATGCATGTACTTGTTTTTAAATAAGTTAGCAGTGTTTAATAAAAATAACAAATGAATAGTATTTTTAAAATTTATTTTACATACTTTAAAACTTAATTCTTTTTCCGTTTTTTCAAATCTTAAATGAATTTAAAATCAACTAACCATAAGAATATGGTATTCAAATCAAATTCATACACTAAAAAAAAGTCAGTAAAGTCAGCACCATTTTTTCTCAAAGGATCCTTGTAGAAAAATTGATAATTTTTCTAATAAAATAAAATTTAAAATTACAAGATTGGAAAAATTCAAAAATAAATGCAATTTATTTGAAGTTAAGAAAATTAAGGTCTCCTATTATAGTTATCACAAAGTATAGTTTTTTGTACTAAAATTGTACTTAAGACATTTATTTTCAAATTTCTTTCTTTAGTAAAATTGTCGTACTTGGTGCTAACTTATCACAAAAAAAATTTGATAAAAAAAATATTCAGTTATTTTGTAATTAACTCAGCTGAAACCTATTGTTATTTCTGTTTAAAATACAAAAATCATTCAATAAGAAATAATACAAGTCTTTACTTAAGTGAATTACAAAGTAGGACTATACAGTTCAAAATAAATCTCGTTTTCATATATAATATTCTTAATTTAATTAAAAATTTTAATTTCAAACGGATAATCAATTTGAGTTATAAATTTTCTAATTTCAAATATATAAAATCAATCTTTTTTTTTGGAAATTTCAAAATTTTTAATTTAAAAATTTGAATTTACCCAATTTTTAAAGAAAATCTTTTTTTTATAAACTTCAATTTTCTCTATGAAAATATACAAGTTCACAGTCAGAATACAAATGATTTTTTTAATTGAATTTTATTTTAATTTATATTGCAGAAATTTTATTTGTATGTTTATTTTTTTACCTAATTTTATTATTTTAAATAATAAAACCAACATTTTATAAAAAAAATTGTAATAAGTACACTGTTTTTTTGTTAATTTATTACTTACTTTATTAGTTGTTTTACCAATGCTTTACCAACGTTTTAAAATTATGATTTTGGTACTGGCGAAGTACTTATTGCCAGTGCTTTTCCAACGTTTTAAAAAGAATCGGCCAAGCCCTGCCCGGTGTTATCATTTTGGGGTTGGCAAAGCACTTATTTATCATTAAAAAAGCACTTTATTGGTTGTTCTACCACTGCTTTGCCAACGTTTTTAAATTATGATTTTGGTACTGGCGAAGCACTCATTGCCAGTGCTTTGCCAACGTTTTAAAAAAGGAACCGCCCTGCCCGGTGTTATAATTTTGGGGTTGGCAAAGCACTTAAATCTTCAGAAATCCAACGCTCATACCACCGTTGAAAGCACTGGGACAATGCTTTGCCGTTCGTATTTTTCTTTCCAAAACTTTAGAGACGTATGGCAAAATTGCTATTGGTCTGAACTCTGTGTTAGCCTTGGGTACGGGTAAAATCTTGGCATGTTTCCAGTTAAGTGGAAACGAGCTGGTTATTATAGCAGTATTTATGAGATCTGTTATGTAAGGGAAGAGTTTAGGAAGAAGAATTTTTTTTGGATGAACATTATCTGATCCAACAGCATTAGACTTTATACTTAAGCAACAGTTATACACGTCGATTTGGCTCACATATTCAAATTGAAACTGAGGGGTGTTGGTAACATAATTATTAAAGTTGTAAAAACTTGGATCAGGTGGTACCATGGGCAGATTGGCAAAAGTTTCATTGATTTCATCTACGTTGATCAAGTTATTGGTTTTTTTACGGATTTTCCAATACCAATTTATTTTATCGTCCTCCATGTTTGCTTAGTGTTAGCCGCATTTGAAAATCTGTTTGTATAGTATTCTGATTTAGTTTTCTTATTAAATTATTAACATCACGTCTAGCCCTTCGATATTCTTCACGTAACATAGTGGTTTTAAAGCGTTTCCAACGTGAGAAAGCCAGATCCCTATTCTCAGTTAACGACTTGATTTCAGGTGTGTACCATGGCCTAGTCTTGTTGGTTATACGTTTAGTTCTTTCAGGTACTGTTAAATTATAAAGCTGAGCAATGCTGGATTCAATAAACGACAGTTTGGAGTCAGCTGTGGTCATAGAGTAGACTTGATTCAAATGGATATGAGAAAATTGATCATTTAACAAGTCCATATTAATGTTTTTAAAGTCTCTGTATGTATATGTTTCCTCTTCAATATACAAGTTAAAGTCATAAGACAGAAATATAAGATCATGTTTAGAGAAGCCAGGTGCAGATATTTGATCATACAGTTGTACACGGGAAGTACTTTCGACAAAGATAACATCAATAAGAGTGCTTGTTGTTTCTGTGAAGTGTGTTGGTTGTATAGTATTTGTGGGAGTAAGTCCAATTTCCAACATTTCAGTTATTAAAGTGTCCTCTATAAGCAAGTTAGAGTTTATATCACCACATACTATTAAATCATTGCATGTCATTGCTAAGGAGCCTAATTTAGAGAAGAATTCTTCCATTTTTATATGACGGTTAGGCCTATATACGGAACCTAAAAGAAGTTTTCTGCCTAATGAAGAGATCTCAACAAATAAATATTCAACGATCTTTTCGTTGATTCCTTCGTGACAGATTTACAAACAAGTTTACAGTTAATATTATTTCTAACGAAAACGGCAACGCCACCAGCATGAGTCTTCCTATCAGCTCTGAATGTGTTGTAACCATTTAGGTTAATAAAACTATCAGGAGTATCTTTCTGCAACCATGTTTCAGATACGCAAATTACATCAATCCCTGAATTCTCAAAAATGAATCTGAATTCATCAACCTTATTATTCAGGCTTTGAGCATTTAGATGACAAATTTTTATACCTAATCGTTGTTTTGCTAGTATTTTTATCATATTCATTGTAGAGTCTTTGGAATTAAACCGTGAACTAACTGAAGCGCTCATTATTGTACAATGAAAATATTAAAGGCCTAACAGTAATGCATATCACATGTATATTGAACATTTTTTAAACAGTGTGTGGTAATGAAAAAGATGAACAAAATAAATAGGTTGTAACAAATAGTGGTGGTGGTACAAATAGCTATAAAACTGATTATAAAAATTCAAATAAGTTCTTTTAATTGTCTAACTTAATAAAAAACATTAAAAGTAAGCATAAGAAATGTCTTTGATTTGCGTGCTAAAAATCTCAAAACAATCATGGACAAGCAACTTTATACTGGTGATGCGCATATCAAATATTTTTGATTAGATACCAAATTTATGCATAGTTTCTTTGAAAGCAATGCTAAAAAGCAAGAATCTGAAAATGCGGTAATTTTTGACCCCACTTTTGAACCAATAAATGATAGATTGGTCTAATAAAAATATGGGTTCCTTAATTTTTGATATAATTTTTGATAAGATGTCCAAATTTCATTGAAATCGGAGGGAACCCATGAACGGGCTCTCCTTGTAAGATCGAAATAAGTATAACAAGCCTTAAAAATCAGCCTTATGGAAAGTTTATGTTGCCTTTAATTGGAGCCTTAACAAAGAAAGCATTATATCATTAGTTAAAATTTCTACGAAATTTTTAATCGGACTTTGAAAACAAGTGCTAAAAAGCATTAACTGTTTAAAAATTGGGTGTCGATGTGTGACAAAAAACAAAGTGAGATACTTTTATTTCTCACTCAAATAAGGCATGGAATTTTTTAAAAATTCACTAAAAAAATGCTAGTGCTACATAATATCGGACAAAGGTACTTTCCGGCAGAATCCTCATCCTCAAATTTGTAAAAAAATTATTACAAATAAAAAAAATATTACAAACTATTTTTTTAATTAAATAAATAACGTGGTAGCGTTGGCATTCAAAGATGGGGTCTCTGGATGTTAGGCGAGATCACCACCATATTTGATTGCTTAAAATGTAAATGAATTTTTGTGCTTCGAGTTTTCGTTTGTGATGAAAAAATATACTCCTTATCCTCATGCTTACAAAAAGTAATGGATCTGAACATAGTTTTTCAAAAAAAATATTTTAAACATTAATTTACGTGTATATTTCATGCGTTATGTAATTGATTATCGATAAGTCATTATTTTATGCTTTGAAATAATGTGAATGGTAATCATGTAACATTACAAGGTAATCCACGAGTGTACAATTATTGCTGGGGTAACCATATTCGAAGAGCATCATACATTTTTGGATTTATGATTGCAACAACCACGCTACTATGGTTATAACAACAACATTTATATTTTTCTTAATCATTATATGAAAATTGGATTACCATACTATGATTCCAAATAGATCCCAATATTATCTTATATTGGTTACGGAAATGTTTATAAATTATCATATCTCCCAGCATTCTGTTGAAGCTGGATAAAAAACTTATGCATGTTTTTTTACATAGTACAATTGAAGGGCTTAGTGCAAAAACTTGATAAGCCACAAAATTAAAATAATGAAATAATCGCCTTCAAAGTTTAAAAAAATGTAGAAAATAAGGCTTTAACTAAACCAGACTGTAAGCATACATAATAGGTGCTTAAGGAAGGCTCCCATCCATCCATCGGAAACTACTGTTAAAAAAAAAAAGTGTGGCTTATCAAGTTATTGCATAAAGATAAGTAAAGAAGTTCATAGTCTGAAAAACGGTAGCAAATTAGATGGTCTTTCTTGATACTTGTAAAAAGTGCACAAAATGTGTCTTCTAGTAGATGTCCTTCTTCGGAGGACTATAAGACAGTAAAAACCATTTTATTAAGTCAATGTGGCTTATCAAGTTTTTGCAGAAATATTATTTAGAATTTTTTAATTTTGAAAAAATGATATCTGTATTTCAGTCATTTCGTGCTGTAGGAACTTGTAATAAATGCCAAGATATTTTAGCACTTATTACAAGTATCTGTTGCTCCAATATCCTGTAAAATAGCAACTATTTCCTCAAAATAAAAAATCTTGAAGAGAATATCTGCAATAACTTGATAAGATACGCTGATTTGAAAAAATTGGTTTCACTGCCTTATAGTTTTAAAGCGATGGACATGTAATTTAAGACAAATCTTGGCACTCATTACAAAAATCTAGAGTATAAGAGTCGTGCAAAATATCATTTTTTTTTTTTTTTTATAAAATCTTAAATACAATTTTTGCAAAAATATGATAAGCCACATTGTTTAAAAAAGAAATGATTTTCACTGTCTTCTAGACTTTTCTTCTAGGCTTTCGCTGTCTTCTAGCCTTCCAACGATGGACATGTTGTAGAAGACACATCCTGCTACTTATTACAAATATCTAGAGTATAAAAGTCCAGTAAAATAGCAACTTCTTCATCAAAATAAGAAAATCTTAAAAAGATTATCTGCAAAAACATGACAAGCCAAATTGATTTAAAGAAATGGGTTTCACTGCCTTTTAGTCTTCCAGCGATGGACATGTAATAGAAGACACCTCTTGGTACTTATTACGTATAGAAGTCCAGCAAAACATTGACTTTTTCTTAAAAATAAGAAAATCTTAAAAAAAATTTCTGCAAAAACTTGATAAGATTGATTTTAAAGAAATGGTTTTCACTGTCTTCTAGGCAGCTGTTAAGCAAGCTGTTCGAGCTCTAAATGCTTATAATAAGTGACAGTATGTGTCTTCTATTACATATCCGTCGTTGGAAGTCTAGAAGAGTGTAAAAACCATTTTATTATGTCAATGAGGCTTATCAAGTTTTTGCACAAATTTTATTTGGATTTTTTTTTATTTTAAAGAATAGGTAGCTGATTTGAGGCATTACCGTGATATATATACTTGCTTTAAGTCCTAACAAATAATCTATAGATTTTTTTTTTTTTTTTTGTTTTCAAATTTATTATTTGACCCTTTCAGGAATGTGTTGATAGATCTATTTCGGGAATTTTCTAGGTTCCCATCCTCAGAACACGTTTTGAAAGAGGTAACAATCCCATGCCAAACATCAAACATTCATATAAACTAGTTTACTCACTACATGAGAACTAATATATATTATATGAGCTCGAAGTAAAAGATTATCACCATTGATCAAAAAATAAATTGAAAACTTGTTTGTTATGTGCAAGGTCCACCCCTGGTTGGACCTTTTTTTTGCTCCTTTTTATTTTTTGTTTCGTTATTATCATAAACAGGGGGAGTAAACTAGACTGTACTTTGTCTTTTATACAAGTTTGATACAAGTTTCATAATTTTTATTATGAAAATTTCGAATTTTCCCAAAATATTTGCCACATAAAAGTAACTATTTTTCCTTTAAATTTAGCCCAAATTTACCTTCAAGTGCAGCAAAATTGTACTTAAAATATATACAATGAAGTTGTAAAATACGCCAATGAGAAAACATTTTAAATATTTTGGCGAAAAACTCAGTTTAATGCAACTGAACTTATATTTATTTCGCTGCCAAAAACTAAAAACTATTAAAAATGCAGCAAATGGATTGAGATGGGTTTGGTATATACTAGTATAACTGTTACACTTATCTTATGTGATAGTATACTGCAAATACTTTTGAAAAAATCTTAATTTTATGGGTGAACTTTTAATTATTTCTTACACTATATTTTTATTTTTACACACAGAAAAATAAGGTGCCTACAGAATTGAAAAATGTATTTTGGTTGCTACAACAAATAAATTCGGCTAGCACAACAAAATACAAATGTTATTTATGAATATTTTGGGTGTTGCAACTAAAATTCAGTTGTGATAAACGATTTTAGTTGTAAAATCCAATATTCTGTATAAGCAACTGATTTTCAATGTCACAAAGCCCTTTTGATGTCAGTAGATGATGAGTACAAAGAAGCAAATATTCTAAAAAAAGGAAGACCTACAACAGCGCTCCTAAGCGGTCTTAAAAACAAGTATACAGATCCCTTCAAAATAGCTGCGAAAAAGATACAAAACGTAAAATCTTTGTTACCATACATTCCGCCAATATACCATCCATTCTAAAACGCCTTAGAGTCTTCAAAACAACGAAAACGGATCGGAGATAAGGGAAATAATTTAATAAGTAGTTCCTTCCTTTTTAACCTTCCATATTTGTGCGCCAATAAACTTAAACTTTATTTATTAATCAAAAACCAAAGTTTTTCTTTTTGAAAATAAAACTGCGTTACAATAATATTAATAACACCTCGTTACAAAATTAGTTGTTTACACTCTCCTATACAATTGATATATTAAATTTTTTCTGATTATTTAGATATAATATCCCTCTGTGCAACACAAAATTACCCCAAAAGTATGCATACTTTTTTATATATATTTTTGGTTTCAATAAAATTATACGTATATATAACGTTTTTGTTAAAATATTTGTCGCATCCCTGCAGTTTCAAACGTAGCTAGTGACTCTATGTAGTCAGTTCTTTCGTTGGCGAAAAGCCTGACTAGCTACTTGAGAGGCTACAGGTAATGCTAGAATTCGCCTTTTGATTCTTTTAAGTATGAAAACAAGCAAAAAAAAAAAATAAAAACAACGGAATGAACCGTTATCCCAAAACAAAAGAATATTATGACTTTTTGTTATTTTTTGTGTTGGCGTCAGTTTCTATTGAAAGTTCGTGAAAGTCAGATCATTCGCGTGGTTGTGTTTTTAAAAGAGGTAAAATGGCCAGCAAAAGGCAAATGAAACGTTTAATAAAAAAAGAAAAAGAACAAGTTTTCAGAATCAATTCCAATTACGGAACATAATTCGGGGCCTGCGGAAGAGCAATTGCGGAAAGCAATTCAACTGCAAAAAAAAAAGGGAAATTAAAGCAAAATGTTTAAAAAATAAAAAATGAATAGTTTTAATTTAATTTACTTTTATTTAATTTGTAAACTGAATTTTTAATTTGAATTAATTTTTTAATTGTTAATGTGAAACAATGGAACATTTTTATTTTTTTTATTTTTTTTAATAAATAAGAAACAAAATTAAAAAACATTAAACTTGTCCTTTCTTTGTTCAGATAGAATAATTGAAATATGAAATATATGCTTCAATTAAATTATTGAATGCAATATTTATGGTCTGGCGAATTCGTCAATCGGGTTGTACTAGTCAAGTAGTTAGTACAATGTAGTTAAATAGTTCGTCAGTGCTTTGTAGCTAGCGATCTGCAAGGTACATGGTAGTGCAGAGGGTAGCCACTGACTACCGTCAATGACATCCCCATGTTAAATTCGTCAGTGAAAAGCATTGCTGGTAGTCTGGCGGGTAGTTAATGGTAAATATTGGTAGTTAGGGAAATATCTAAAGATTCGTTAGCTACGTCGACTGCAGGGATGTAGACTTGCAATGGTTGTTAGTAAAATTGTTTTTACAGTCTTCTAGTATTTCATTGACGATGATGTCATATACCACCCAACTTGTCACTTATTACCAGTATTTAGGGCACGTAGATTGCACAAGAGTTACATTTTTTAAAAATAAAAATATCTTAAATAAAATGTCTGCAACAACTTGACAAGCCACACTGAACTAAAAATTCCAGCAACGGATATCTATTAAAAGATACATATTGGAGCTTATTACAAGTATATACAGCAAGAAAGTCCAGCATAATATATACATTTTATTCACAATAAAAACAATTTACATAAAATTTCTGCAACAACGTGATAATGAAATGGTTTTTACTAACTTCAAGTCTTCCAGCGGCAAATATTTATTAGAAGACATTTATTGGCATTTATTACGAGTATTTAGAGCACGAAAGTCCTGCAAAACAGCTATATTTTCATTAAAACAAAAAATGTTAGAAAAAATGTTTGCAATAACTTGATAAGCCACAATTTTTAAATAATGGTTTTCAGTGGCATCTAATCATCCAGCTACGGATATGGGATAGTATTTTGCATAAAAATATACTACAAGTATCGTAAATATGATAGTCCTAAAAACAGCTAACCGTTTTCAAAATAGAGATATCTTTAATAAATTTCTGGAGTAACTTGATAAGCCACAAAAGTAAAAATACATCATACATCGATGGTTTTCTTAAATGACTAGATCATCTGTTGGCAAATAATCTTTATCCACCAAACTTTATTCAATATATTTACAAAACACTTCAGGTTTGCTTTTATTTTCTTCAGAGTTAATCGTTTTGTTCAGAAATGTATCTTATCATGGCATATCATGTTATCGAGTAAAAAACTATTGAAATACAATCGAATTGTAAAAAGTAACATTTGTCCTAGATCTGAAAGTATTTGGACTATAGCTTAAATCATTTAAGTGGATATTGATACCACGTTAGGTAATGCAATGAACACATAAATCATTTTTTGAAAACGTGTGGCTTATTATGTTTTTGCACTAAGCCCTTCAAATGTATATTTATTTATTAATTTAAACATTTAAAAAAATTTACAATATATACAATATACAATATAAGTAATCTAATTTCTTTGCGAGGACGAATAAGATGTGTGTTATCAAGGAGTTATATAAATAATTTTTTCGTCGCAATGCAATATTAACATAAACTTTTTATTTTAGTATCTAAAAACGTAAAACTAAACTTTGCGTTTTTCACCACACATCTTCAATAAAATAGTGGAAACATGTGAAAACAGCATAAAGCACACAAAAAATATTTTTAAGAATACAATTGAAAATACATTTATAACAGCTATGCCCAACGTCAATGTATGCGATTTGTTCGAGTGTGTTGGGTACGCGTAAAAGCTCTTTTATTGTTACTTTTATTTATTAGGATGGGCCGAAATATCCGCTTTTGTAGAACTTTTGTAGAACATAGAGCGAAATATTTACAATTTTTAAGTCTGTTCTTGGTGAGGGAAAAAATATACGAACTAATTTGTTCTGTCCTACGGGTAATTGTGTTCCTTGATAATGGTACTTTTTCTAAAATTTGGGCCATATCTCTACCCTTACTTCCAAAACAACCCAGCACTTCTTTAGCGAGCACCTTAAAAAAATGCCATCATCAAAAGGACGACAGCGTTTTGATAACGCAAGCGAAACAATAAAAGACGCTTTTCAACATCATTATTTAAAATGTTTCCTGCAACAAATGTTTTTTTTAAATTAGCAATTAAAATTTCTCTTTCCGCATCTACAATATCGAAATATTCTTTATGGCAAGACCTGTAATGCCTTTCGACATTAAATTTATGAATACGCTTAACATTGCGTTGGCATACCAAACATACTGGCTGGCCAACGCTGTTTTGTGTAAACAAAAAATCATTTTCCCAAACCTCATTAAACATTTTGAGCAGTGCTGTACTTCACTTTCTGATTTGCGTGTACTACCTTCTCGCATGAAGTCTGCGTGACAACTGATCAACAGTCGTTAAAAAACAAAACCAAACGCAAGCATTGCACAAATGTTTTCTAGCTGACCCGATTGATTACTAGGTTTCGCGTACACAAAGCTCTTTATGTGTATATTTCGGTCCATCCTATTTTTTATCACTACCCCCAAAATATTTCTTAGTTGATTTATAATTTAACCATACTAGTAGTAACAAATACTCATTTAAATGTTGCATCCATTGTTTATAGTATAAACAATGGATGTATAAGATAAGTATAAACTTTATACTTATAATTTCATCAAAATTTAAGTTTTTTCAATTAAAATATTTTAAATTTAAATTTAAAGTTTACAATTTTTAAAACAAAAGTCAAATTTTCTATGCTTACGAAAATTCGTTATATTTATTATGACAATTACAAATTTTTGACACAAAAAACAAATAGTTATTAATGATCAAGATAGTTAAAATTAATTTATTTAAAATGAACTAAGAATTTTTTTAACTATGCGACTATTCAATTTTCTCGGTGTAGTTTTCGCGTATGTGTGAAAGCACAAAGCTCTTTATGTGTACATGTGAAAGCACAAAAAGCTGTTTTCGCTCGCGGGCATATGGAGTGGGCATAGCTGATTTATAATGATCATAATATAATGTAGCAACCATAATATATGCATTATAACTATATTATAGTTATATTTATAATAATATGATAATGGACATGCATTTCTTTATCATGTATTACCATATTATTGTAATTGGAATACAACTCTCATATATGGGCAGGGGCCCCATTGTCTATTCTGAAGCTTCTGGACCGTGTTCAGGGGAGGGCGGTGAAGCTTATCAATGACAGTAGTGTATCCAACTCTATTGATTCATTGGAGCATCGTCGGAATGTGGGTTGTGTGACACTTTTCTATCGATATTACCATGGGAGATGCTCATCTGAGATAAGTGAACTTATTCCACGAGCCCGAGTTTTTATTCGTAATACTCGCTTATCTCGTAGAGCACATCCGTTTGTAGTTGATTGTCCTGTGTTTCGCACAACGCATTACAGAGAAAATTCGTTTTTTAGTCGAACGATTCGTATGTGGAACAAACTTCCCGCAGAAGTCTTCCCTGTTACTTACAATTTAGAAAAATTTAAATCAAATATCCACAAACACTACTCCCTCTTTCCTCCTTCCCATACCTTATTTTCCTGATCAATACAATGCACTGCATGAGTAGGGGGCATCCCCTGAGTATTGGTTAAATTAAAAAAAAAAAAAAAAAAAAAAAAATTGTAGGCATATTATGATTATTTCGTACTACAGACTTAAAAGCACTTGTATTTTGTTCAAATTATTCTATCATATTTCTATATATTTTTTTCTTTAACAAGTTTTTATTGCGTGAGCACAACAATTTTTAAAATAAATCACTTCCTTATCACTATTTACTTAATTTATAACACTTTTATGAATAATAGACAATAACTTTATTTAAGGGATACTTGTCAATTTAACTTTTGCCTAGACTCCAGATTTACACCAGTTTGAGATAACCTAATTATTCTTTCTTCCACTAAAAATATCACCATTACAATTAGCACTACTGCGTTGTTTCTTATTTTTGTTCGGACTGACTGCTTCTCACAACTTCCTTTCACAAAATATTGAACAAGAATGACACTAAAAGAGCATAAGCGCCCATAAAAACACAGTGAACATAGTATAGTTGAAGCAACTATAGCAATGATTGACATACGTTTAAAATGATAAATGACAAGATCTCTCTCAAATTATATAATAATATGATTGTAGGCAAGAGAATTATATGGTAACTGAAAAAGAGAGGCTTTTACTAGAACATGATTAAAGCCACCATAGCATTTGTAATTTATAATTGATAACATAATTATTTTATTAAACAATAATCGGTGGTTGTAGAAAACATAGTTTCGCCACCATACACTTAGGAAATTATGTTGGTAAAGCCGACAGCAATTGTAGTCAAAAACAAATGAAATTTCATTTAAAAAAAGGACGACTTACATTTCATTAAATTCAACTAACATTGTCATTTGTTTTTTAATGTTCAAAAAATTACTAACAATTGTAGTAAAAATGAACCACATGGTAATAAAAAATAAACCAAAAATTTTTTTTTTTATTTTTTAAATAACAAAAAACAACTGTAAAAAATTAATGTAAAATCATAAAACAGTCATTTGATGTGAGTTGTTTTTTTAAATGAACTACAAGGTTAGTTAAAAATTTTATTTGTTCTGCAAATGACATACATTTACATTAAAAATAATGAAACTGTATTACAACCCAAACAACTACACATTTTTAAAGCAAAAGTTCCCTGAGTGTATTTTTTCTTTGCGTGTAAATTACAATGAATGCATTATGTAACCAACTATTGTTAACTCATTACTCTGTATTTCGAAATACTGCTGAAGGTAAATAGTATTCATTACAATGTAATGCATTATGTAACCCATTATTGGTAACTCATTACTTTTTTCTGTAATATAATGATACAGGTAAGGAGTATACATTACAAGGAAATGTAATTTTACAAATAAGTTACAATATACAAAATATAAAAATGTTCATACTACCACATTGGCAACATGAATTAATTTACTATCTGAAAATATATAGAAATAATAATAAATAACATAAGTATACGTATATTTGTTTGCAATTTGTCCACACTACATTAATAATCACTTTAAATATTTAGTTTACAACTACACATTTAATATTTATTAAATATAAATATTTAATCGGTAATTTAACTGATAGACAATTTTTGACAAGACGGTGACAACATAAAATTAAAGTTTTTTAATCCACATTCCATGGTAATTTTTTTTTATATGTCTTATAAGAGTCGTAAAGGGTGTTTTTTATAAAGGTATACAACTTTGAAATGGAAAAAAATAAAGAAAGATTAAATTTACTTTATTCGAAAGAATATCTTCTGGGGTTATAATTTAAATATGACTTTTGGCATATGACCGCCACGTCTGGCTCGGACGTAGTCTAATCTGGAGGTCTAATTTTCGATGACTTTTTCCAACATTTGTGGTAGCATATTGGCAATAACGCTACGAATGTTTTCCTCCAAGTGGTCAATCGTTTCGGGATTATCGGCGTAGACTAGCAACTTCACATATCCCCACAGCAAATAGTCCCGCGGCGTTAAGTCGCACGATCTTGGAGGCCTATTCAATTTACCGAACGTTTTCTTCAATAAATCAATTGTGGCACGAGCTGTGTGACATGTTGCGCCATCATGTTGAAACCACAGCTCCTGCACATCATGGTTGTTCTATTGATGAACAAAAAAGTCAGTAATCATGGCTCTATATCAGTTTTTCTGGATGAAACGGTGACGTCTCAACATACACTTGAGGATTATCATCACTCCAAATACGGTAGTTTAGTTTATTGACGTATCCATTTAACCAAAAATGAGCTTCATCGCTAAACAAAATTCGCAGAATTCATGCGCGATACGCATTTCGAACAGAACCATGGTTTTCAAAATAAATTTGCACAATTTGGAAGCGTTGTTCAGGCGTCAGTCTATTCATGTTGAAATGCCAAACCAAACTAAACATAAATCACTTGACAGCTGACAAAATGGACGCCAGCTAAAAAAAGTGTTGTCAACTTAAAGTTCTATACCTGTATAAAAACGCCCTTTACATTTTACTATAATTTACCTCGTCTCAACTACGTCTTGACATGCCGCGAAATCCACTTGATTCTGCGTATATATTTCAATCAGGTTGTCGTCCATACTATTAATGTGCTTATCAGCACAACTTTTTAGCAAAATAAATTAGCAAAGCATTAGTAAAATGTGCTGAATAAGCATAACTCAAATTTTAGCTGAAAACACAATTTCCACAAAAAAATTAGCTGAGGAATAGTATAAGTGATTTACAAGAAATTTTACTAACTTTTCTACTAACTTATTTTTTTAATGCATTAATTAAATAAAAGCAATATAAAATATGTAAATTTAATAATGATTAAAAGTGCAGTTGTAAACTAAATTTTTATAGAGATTACTAATTCAGTGTGGTCACATTGCAAACAAATATACGTTCAGGTAGACAGCATAAAGCGAAAGATAATTACACATATCTTAGGTAGTTTTTTATGCTTCGTTTTTCTTTTGCTTCGTTTTGCATTTGCCTTCCATTAAACAACCATTCATTTAGACAACCATTGATGTAAGTAGTTGAAAGATAATTCTGTTTATGTTATATATAATTATTTCTATTTGTTTCGATATTATATTAATTCATGTCGTCAATGTGGGTATATGAACATTTTTATATTTTCTAACGTATTGTAAATTTTTATTAAAACAATCACAAAAATATGTTTATGAGTTCCAGAAAATAAAATAACTAAAGTGCAAAATGTTTGAGTTTTTTTCAGTCAGCTAATATTCAGAATCTACTAAGTCTACTAAGTGCTAACAAAACTCGCTGACATTAGCAATTTTTTTTTGCAAGCACCCTCCTGACCAAAGTTTTGCTGACTGAGCACAAACTTTTGTTGACTGTACTAAATTTTTTTGAGTGTAAACCAACAATTATCGGAACAATAAATTGAAATTTTTCCAAAAAAGTTCTTCTTCATACAAAAAAAAAAAAAAAAAATGCTGCTCTAATATATGAATGGAAGTAATTGGGACTTATTATGTTTTGTTATTTAATTAATAAAATATGTTGATTATTTTCAGATTTTTTATTTAATTGCTTTATATTAACGATGTGGATGTCCTGATATTTTTATATATATTTAAATTTTTTATATATCACAAAAAAAATTTTAATTAAATTTCAGCAAAATAAATTAACTAAAGTAAAAATTTTATACTAAGATTTTTAAATTTTTTTCAATCTAAAAGGCTCCAGAAAAAAATTTGTTGATTTCAGCAATTTAATTTTCATTTAACTAAGTGTCAGTAAAATATTTTGCAAATTTACTAATACTTTGCTAAAAGTCCGCCCACTGATTATGCTGGGAGGATCCTTGCAATTTTTCTAAAACGATCCTCCCAGAAAAATCTTGCTGACTTTACGGTGTTTGTTTTTTTTTTTGAGTGTACAAGTAAATAAGTTTCATTTAAATCGGCGTTTGTCCCTTGGGTTAGTTCCTTTGTCAGTGTAAATTATATACGGTATTATACAGTCGGTTTTGTTCATCTAAAACTTGCTTCTATTGGTAGGTTTTATTTGAATTATAAAGCCAGAAATGCTATGGGTGGCGCTAAACTTATTTGCAAATCGAATTTTAATATTTGGAAACTGAGCTTTTTGTTTATATGAGCGCGGAAGGGATGGGTATTTGGTCGAGTATATTTCGCAATGAATTTGATTTTAAATTTTTTAAATATTTGTACAAAATTTATATTAAATTTAAATGATGCTTAAACTTTGTGTACAAAAATAGCAGCAACAGCTAATAAATTATTATCACGCAACTAATAAATAATTTGCAATTAACTGAGTTTTTAATGTTGGATGCACATTACCTTCCACTGCCATTTTATGCCACTGGATCTATTTTTTTCTAATTGTAAGTCTGTTTGTCGGTCGGTGGTTTGTATTTGTGTGTGTGTACATCTATATAATTGTTTTTATGTGTGCGAGTTTTGTTTTCGCTTATTTGAACATGATTTTTGCAAACTTTTCGCGTAAAAATAGCAATATTTTATGAATATTACCACAAAAGTTTTATGATAATATTTGGGGGGTGAGCTGCAGGAATTTGGGTGTAAATTGTGTTTAAAACTTTATGTTGAGAGTACCCAAAAATATATATCACTCATTCCATGAGAAATCTGCACAAATCTGATGATGGGTGTACCGATGTTGCTTACATTGTGAAAAGGAAGGCTCTATTTAACTATTTAACTATTTACAAGGTTCGAGTCTATAGAAGTTTGAAATTGTGAAATCTCCTGACTTCATTTACATATAAAATTTTTCAAAAAATTCGAAAGTAGTAAACTTTGAAGACAGTTTCAAAAATTTAACTATTGAACTATTTGGTGTCTATATGAAATAATTAACTGGCGAAAAAAGTTCCGATATAAACATATATGAATATAGTATCACATCCCTATGGGGAATGAGGAGTCAATTTACCTAAATGTGACTGGTTGAAGAAGTACTTATCACAGGACTGGTATAGTTTAATACTAAAGTGGGTTAAGCAGTGTTAAGTGTCCTAAAATTACAAATCTTGTGACTGGTAAAGGGAGGACATACCACTTAACCAGAAAGCTTATTAACAAGAAAAAGCCAGTTGGCCAGAATTTTACCCATTGGAAGTTGTTTTAGTTTTCGTTTATTTTATACGACATGGGCCTTTTGCGACAGTCTTGTGGTATGCCCATCTTTGGTTAGTCCTGTGGCATGCCACTATGCGGTTTAAAGCAGGACCCCTCCTATGACAAGCCAATGTTAAAGTTGCCATTTGTTTACATAGGGTAGGGTTTAGCAGAGGACCGGTCTCTTGCACGAAGGGACCGATCCTGTGGCACACGCAGAACCGGTCCCATTCCCCATAGGGATATAACTAAACATCACATCTCATCTGATACGAAAAATGGCATACATAAGCTGATCTCATATAGTCATATAGTTTGATCCGAAAAATGGGTCTATCCAATATGATAAAATTATATATAATTTAATACAATTTTATCCAATAAGTTTTTTTATTAAAAATTCAATGAACATGTTTTAGATATCAGTACTTTTTATTTTAATCCAATTAAGTACTACTTGTAATTCATTTATAATAAATATAAATAGTAATTTTTAAAAAATAATGTTAAATACAAAAAATGTATGCTTTTTGTGAACCTGAAGTTGGAACATATAATACATTTAAAATGCTAGGTAAAACAAAAAAAAAAAACCTTTGCGAGGAAGAAAGTGAAATTTGTTGCTCGCAAAATTTTCAAGTATAAGACTTGCAGATTTTTTCAAGAGCAGAACTAAATAGCAAACTTAACACGTCCTTGTTGTGCAAAATAATTAAAAATAATAACTAAACGGTCGGTATTATGCATCAGTACGATATTTTGTATGAAGGATTAATCTCCCTATTTAGTACTTCAGCAATTTCAGATTGTTCAAAAAAAAAAACTATTTTGTTAACCACAAGACAGGATCCGTGGTAGAAAGTATATTGCCTATAGTGGAACTAAGCAACTATTTAATTTTGAGAATTTAAAATTTAGAATAAATTACGCATGTTATTAGGGTTGGGTGTTTCATTTGTTTAAACAAGCCGTTTCCAACGCTCTCTCTTCCAAAAACTTGAAGTGGTTTTAGAGGGTTTCGAAAAAAATGGTGGTAGCAGTGGTACTATTGATTAATTCTCATATTTTTAAGGAATTTAATTAAATTTTGAATTCAATTTGAGTTGTTTAATGTATTCTCTGCATTCGTTTTGTACAATTAACACAAAATTTTGTTTATATATACTAAATGTATGCACTAAAAACACCCTCCAAAAAACCGTTTCTCTTAAAACCAGTTGGGATATAAACTTTAATAGATATTGTGTACCTTGGTTTTACTTTAGTCTATATCGTCACCTAAAATATAAAAGACTTAACTAACATATTTACTTTTTTACAGGAGAATCAAAATACGTCAACAGACAAGAGCGAAAACAAAGCCATACAAGATTCGAATTTTGTTTATAAAACTGAAATTTTTATCGTTGTAGTCTAAAATTTTGTGTAGGCATGCAGTTTAGGTGAATCATAATCATCAATAAAACCGGTTTTCAAAAATTTGTTAGTTACGACCCTTTTGCATTTAATGTGACGAAATGTTCGTTGGTTTAAAACATACTGATTATAACGGTGTACTTTAATAAAAAAATATGGTAGAACATATGGTCATATATAGATCTATGTCTATTTCATATGATCAGATATACAAGATATGTTTAAGATGCAATGATATATGATGATATATTACGCAATATTATACAATTTTCATAAACTAAGTATAAATATGAACATATATCGTAATAAAGGGTTTTCCAATAGTTACTTGACAACTTTGAATTTAATTTGTGAACGCACTATTTCACTGATCATCTAACCGTTACTTTCCTTTTTTTCAGTAAACTCAACATTTTTATCATTGTAAAGTACAACAACGAACAACGTGTGCAAATTATAAAAAAGTACTACCGAAATTCGGAGTCGGTGACCGCAACTTTAAGAGCGTTAAATCATCTTCAGTGACGAAGCTCATTTTTGGCTCAATGGGTTCTTCAATAAGTAAATTTGCGTTATTGGTTCGGTGAAAATCCACATGTGCTTCATGAATCACCACTTCATCCACAAAAAATAACTGTTTGGTCCGGTTTGCATGCCGGCGGCGTCATTGGGCCATATTTTTCGTCGACAATAACGATCGTCACGTTACTGTGAACGGCGATCGTTATCGCGCCATGATTACCGATTATTTTCGGCCAGAATTGGAAAACATGGACTTGGACGACATGTGGTTTCAACAGGACGGTGCCACACAGCACACGTTATCTCATGAAATGGACCAGTCAATTGGCCGCCTCGTTCGTGCGATTTAACGCCTCTAGACTTTTTTTTTTTGGGGCTACGTCAAATCATTGTTCTATGCCAACAAGCCGACGACGTTGGAAGAATTCAGAGCCAACATTGAAAGCTAAATAGCGGCCGTTACGGCCGAAATGTGTGACCGAGTCATCAAAAATTGGATCCAACGAATCGACCGCTGCCGACGTGCCCGCTGTGGCTATATGAACGAAGTCGAGTTCCATTCATAAATGTTTTGAGTGTATTTCAAGTCGATAATAAAGTTTTGGAAATATCTCAAATGGTTTGCGTTTTATTTAAAAAAAAAGTTGTAAAGTCCTTATTGAAAACCCCCGTTCTAGTGCCACACAGAAGCATATATATTGATATCAAGTAGCATATGAGTATATTTTTTCATCGGGTAAGTCTTTTAATAAAATCACTAAAAATAGTTAGCTCTTCTGTCCCAAAAAAACCGGAGTTTATTTTATATCAAAAATTATGTATTTTGCAAAATGCATTTAAAAATTTCAAGTGCAGTAGAGATAAAACAAAAGTTGTGAAAAACCAAAATCGTGAATAAAATTGCTAGTTTTTTTAAATTTTAAATATCTAAAGACGTTAATCACCATATGAAGAAATTCAGACAATATGAGGTTTTAAAAATGGAAATTTTTTACAGTTTTTAATGGAATGAACGATATATTTTTTTTTAACGAAATAAAGTTTTCCAGTACTTTTTCATTACTTATTCGAAAATTAATACATTTTAAAAATTTCAAAAGTTGTTAGAAATTCTTAAATAAAATTAAACTGACAGTATACTGTATAAGAGTTAAGTAATACACTCAAAGTAATAACTTAGTTAACAATATCAATTAAACTGATTTTAAATCTTTCGTTGAATATAAGATTTCGTCAAAGAGTTTTCATTTCATTTCGTTATTAGTTTTACTAATTTTGAATGCTTGATAAATTTTTCATTATGTTTATATTTTGAAATTTATATTTGATTTAAATATATTTATTTATTTCCAATATATTATAGTAAAAGTATTTTTATATGCTTGAAATTTTATTGGTAATGGAAAAGCTTGCCATGCACGCGCTATTAAGTGGTTTTTCATTTTATTGCCTACCCTCATAGAAATATACCTGTAAAAATACCAGAAAAGCTACTAAAAATTAGTTAAATTTAGCAGACTTTTTTTTCTAAATATTAATAAAATAAGAACAGCAAAAATAAATCTATTAACTTTATTCAATGTGAATTTTATATAATTGAAAATAGCATTTCATTATGCAAAAACCAAATATTTGTAGACTCAAATAGCAAACAAAAAACTGTAATATTAACAAAATTGTTGCTATATTTACCTCAAATTTTAGAATACAAATATCAGTTTAGTTTGCTAAAATCAACAGAGATTTCTGATAAAAAATTGTAGATTGCTGATTTCATAATGACAGACTTTTAATCGCATTAAAAAAAAATTAACAAATTTCACAATTTTTAATGATTTTTATGTCTACTTATGTTTAGTAAATGTTTTTGCTGATTTTAGCAGATTATTTTCTTAATTTCAATTAACTAAAATTTAGCTCAAATATAACTAAATATTTCTAAATACAACAGATTTATTTTTGCTATTCTTATAGTGCTAATAAAAAAATATGCTAATTTCAGCAGTTTTTTCTGCATGCTCATTTTTAAACTAGTTTTTAGTAGCTTTTTTTGTCTATTTTTATGGATGAAGCGCTTCAAATATCTTTGTATGCTTCTTTTTTCTTATTGCAAAAATAAGGATGTCAATTTCATATTTTGTTATTTATTTTGTTTCGTTTCTAGCAAGATGCCATCAGTTGCTTAGATCGAAAGTGCGGCACTTCGCTAGCGCTGATCCCCACATTATTTTTTTCATCCTCTCTTACATTTATTAACAATTGGTGTTTTGCGTTTGTAATATTAACATTTCAATTATGATCTCACTTTATACTGTATTTTAAACAGAATACTTGCTTTTTCCTGATAAAAACTTAAAAATTAAGTTTTTTGCATAATCCGGTCTATGAGATTTAAAAACATTTTAGAAAAATATTTTAAAGCAGCAATAATGCGTAAGGCCTCTTTTTTTTTAATCAACTCGAAATTTCGACCAGACATACTGTCTAACAGATTTATTCGAATTTCTAAAGTCATATATCTCCAAGCATCAATAACTGCTTCTTTTTGATGATAAACGCTCTCATATTGACGGTTTTATGCGTAAACTCGACGGGATAATACTCCGCAAATATTCTCTATGGGGTTTTAATCCTGAGAACATGCGGGCCATTCCAATACTCTTATATTTGTTAATAATAGCCATTCCATCGTCTGATGACTTATATGTACTGAGGCATTGTGTGTTGGAGAGTGAAATTTTCTGCTTTGCTTTTTTCAATGACTGAAATCAATTTCCCTTCTAATACTGTAATGTACTCAGAAGAATTAATTATAGAGCTTGGAAATGCCAAATCAACCATACCGTCGGAACAAAAAGTCCCATACCTTTAAGAATCCGCCTCCGAAATTTATTTTTGTGAATATCCTTAAGTTAGCTTTTTTGTGAAATATCCGAAATTTAATTTTATGAAATATCCTTAAATTAACTTTTGAGAATAATCCTTACGTAGGGCTCTCCAATAGTGAGATTGAACTTTTTCTCGTCAGAAAAAGTCACATTTAAAAGAAATTTTTATTTAAACAGTCCTACCAACAATAGCGATTATAGACATACCTTTCTCCAGTTGGTTTATTGGAGGGTTTATAAAATTGGCACAGTTTTATTTTTGCTGTTGTTCTTTAATTAATATTTTGCAAAAAAAAAAAAACAGCTAACTTTAGCAGTTTTTGTTCAATGTAATTTTTAACAAAATTTTAGTAGCTTTTTCTCCTAATCTTACAGTTTTATTTCTATGAGTGTATGAATATAGAATTTTCGTATTTGTTGCGGTAAGCAGCTAAATTTTTTATCTTAAGCTCCAGTTTTTTAAGCTTTTAAAATCTGCTTATGTATGCTACAAACAAGAAGTGTAAGCACATTGAATTCAAACTTAATATACTTTGTTCTGCACAGGCGAACGCACACTCTCACACATGATATACAAGTTGGCGAATTATCCTGATTTTTCAATGTGTTATATTCGCTCGCTGATTTTGATTAAAGACATGTGCTGAAAGTTAAATAAGATACAGCACCAGCAACAAGGTAATAAATTTTCCCCACTGCAATAAGAAAAGTTTTGTTACACACGATTATTTTATTTATTTTTTCTTTTTGTACATCTTTTGTTTGAAATATTTTTGTGTATGCGTGTGAAAGTAATCACTTGTGTGTAACTACACTTGTACACTAATTGAAAGAAATTAGTAAAAATTGTTAGTAAAATTACTAAAAATTAGTTAAAATTATGTTGCAGAAAAAACTGCTACAATTTTGCATATTTGTTTGCTAAATATTAGTAAGATAAGAATAGAAAAAATAAATCTGTTGAATCTACAAGTATTTAATTATATTTGTGCTAAAAATTGTGATTTGTGAATTGAAAGTAACACATTAATCTGCTAAAACCAGCGAAACATTTGTTAAATATTATTTTAAGTATTTATTTAAAATTGTGAATAAAAATCTGCCCTTATGAAATCAGGAATTTAAAATTTTTTACCAAATATATTGTTTTTCAAAATTGCCCAGTGGATAAAAATAAAAGTAACTGATGATATATTCATTCAAATATGACCCAACTCATTGATAGTCCAATTTTTGCAATTTTAGTCAGAGGCATGGTAAAAAAAAACCGTATTAAATTAGGCAAAAGACTCCTCCCTAACGACAAGGCCAAAGCGCTGATACAGCGTGAAGTGTTGCCCAAACTGTTATGGCTAAAAGTTTTAAATTAAAAACACACGTTCCTTGAAATACTTTCTAAATGATTGGTAAGTTTCTTTTTGAATTTTTCGCCAGGATTGTAGTAAAAATTGGTTTACAAGATAAAAAAAAAAATTTCATAAGTTGTTCTTCCGCCCCCTTGGACGGAATTTTTGCAAATTTCTACAAGGAGGAGTGTACAGGGGTATGCCTAGTGACGGCAGTACCCTTTTAGCTAGAAAGTTTTAAGCTGAAATGCTTGCTCACTGTTGTATTGGCTAATTTACTAGTAAGTTGTATTTTGGAACTTTTGAAAATAACGGCATAAAATGCTGATTTATGTGGGAAAAAGGCGATCCATAAACTGTCTGCCAAAGCCGCTAAGTAAGGGTCATTGCTCTGAAGAGTGCTAAAAATATAAAAAGTTTCCTTGTTATGCACACGGCACAAACCTTTGGACCTATGGGTACCTAGTTAGTCACTCAAACAATAGTTTATCATTCGAGTCAGAAATGTTTAGGTTAGGTATAAAATAATTTTTTAAGACTTAGACCTGTTAACTTATCCCAAATTAACCAACGTTTAGGGCTTAACCATAGTTATGAATGTCAAAACCATATTAAAATACCCAGTAGAAAACGCTGCTAACATGCAATCAGGTTTGTAAGTCAAAAAGAAACCCTTACAAACCTGCTTACATCTGCCATGATTTTTATATGGTGAATTCCCACTTGGAAGCATTACTTTTGGGCAAAATAAGCGCGGGTTTTAGCTCTTACAAAAAGCTGTGATTTCATGGTTTTCAGTAAAATCATATTTCATGTCTACATTACTGTTAATATGAATATACATTATTTATTTGACATAAAATTCTACAGACATTAATTTTTTGTTGTTAAAATTTTTGACATATAATATAAACATTTTATTTTTTTACCGCTCCACGTGCTAGCTCTTCAGAAACAGTTAAATGACTAACTATTTTTTATTACATACTCGAAAACAACCAAACACAATCGGAAATCAGCTCGGGAAAATTGGTACAGATCAGTTTATAATCCACGATATGAAACTTTCTGCATTACAACCTGCATCCTTATAAGGGATTAGGGTAAGCTGCTTACAACCTGCATCCTTGTTAGGGAAAACAGTAAGCCCAAAATTTTTGTTTGTTTATTTTTATACGAATATTATTCGCTACCTTTGCTGCTTCTCAGTATTGTGTAATAGTAATCACTTACATCAGCGCATTTGTTTTATCCTGCTTCTTAAAAACACGAAAAATTTTTACTGGGTATCTGTTGTTGAAATCAAACTCTGCTTATTATAGAAAAGTTATTCGTCCTTACTAATTTAATAATTTTTATTTGTACGTAAACTTCTGTGGGAAATAATCGTACAACTTCTGATTGATTGTTTGCTCTTAAATTTAATAGTTTTAAATTCACCATAGTTTGGGATTCAAAATTTATTAAACCTGATTATGTAAGACGTTGGCGTTTTAAGTGAAATCAAATTTTTCAAAGTTAACACAAATTTGTAATAAAGTCTTAACTTGCAGAAAACTTAATTTGATATTGAATTTTACCAAAATATGTATGGGATTATATGTAATGCTATATAAAATTATAAGGAAAATATTTCAGTATGGCTTCACATAGAAGTTTAATAAGACTTAGCATGGGACCATATATAATCATATCGATTAGTACATACATATATTTGGATTATTATTATATGGCTTATGTATTTATATATGGAATATGATTAGGAGACAAATATATAAAAGATTAGATGTGTTTGTATATAATGATATTAGCCGATATATAACTTCATTCAAAGTCAAATATGACTTTACCATATTATATATGACTAGACATAACTATTTTTAACTGGGCACATATAACCCTATTAATTTTTTTTTTATTTTTTTATATAATTTAACCAATACTCAGGGGATGCCCCTACTCATGCAGTGCATTGTATTGATCAGGAAATAAGGTATGGGAAGGAGGAAAGAGGGAGTAGTGTTTGTGGATATTTGATTTAAATTTTTCTAAATTGTAAGTAACAGGAAAGACTTCTGCGGGAAGTTTGTTCCACATACGAATCGTTCGACTAAAAAACGAATTTTCTCTGTAATGCGTTGTGCGAAACACAGGACAATCAACTACAAACGGATGTGCTCTACTAGATAAGCGAGTATTACGAATAAAAACTCGGGCTCGTGGAATAAGTTCACTTATCTCAGATGAGCATCTCCCATGGTAATATCGATAGAAAAGTGTCACACAACCCACATTCCGACGATGCTCCAATGAATCAATAGAGTTGGATACACTACTGTCATTGATAAGCTTCATTTTCAAGTGATTTCGTTTATATAATTTCAAATAAGAAATGGCTTACATTTTATAAAACAACACTAACACTAAACACTTAATTTTGTTTTATTTAACTTTAAACTTTTTTTGTTTCATTTAAACAATAATGGGTCCTTAAAAATGTTGGTTTCTGGAAATTTAAATTTTCAGCTTAAATACTTTTAAGGATAACTTCATGTCACAAAAAGCATACCTACTATCGCCTAAAATTATATAAAATCAGATATATTTATATCCAATTAGATATAATTTAATGTAAGAGATATGGAAATTTTTCCAGATATGGAAAAATGTCGGATCAAATTGTATCAAATCCTATCTAATTCGATAGAATGAACCATTTTTCGGATCAATTTGTATGTGTTTATACATGGGAACTTATCAAATGAGATATAATTGTATTAGACTCCATACAAAAATTTTTACCGGGGAGGTAACATTTTTTCAAAACACTATCATAAATGTACCTTAAATCAATTTGGAGTGTAGCTTGCAACTAATATTTTTTAGTTAAATGTTTTTTTCAATGCTGATTCACTGCCATAATTGATAATTTTTACCGGTAATCATATGAAAATTCTACGTGTAAGTCTAAAGAAACTCGGAAAATTGTTTTTTTTTTATGATTTTAAATATGAAAAAAGCGTTTTTTGTATTGACATTTAAAAGAGATCAATATTAAAGCCTTACTTCTAGTGGATATTGCAAAACAGATGTTCGGTCCCGATATATTAATAAAAGGTAAGTTTATTTGACTTTTTGAGATGGCAGTTTTTTAACAAGTCATTTCGACCTTTGTGTCATTGAATGAAGGTATTGATTAAAGCCATTTAAAACGAATCTGCACACAGAGAATAAATTAGTTGGAATTCCATTGTAACCAACAAAATTTAAACATTATTCAATAATTGTAATTATAAGTAGTTAGAATCCATCATCAGAATAATTAAACTATATTGTAAACAAAAAATATATAAAATTAATCAAAACACAGTCACATCATTCAAACTATTGGTTTTCCTTATCAATATTGAGAACATAATATCTTCTACATTACCTTTAATACCAACAACCAACCACTTTTCGGACATTTTAAGTATTGAATAAAATATTTGCAGTTAAAATCGAATATTAGTTTTGCCTGCAAAAAAAAAAAAACAATCACTAATTCTAAACTCTCGTATACATATGTTTTCGTTACCAATTTTAAAATAATTAAAAGTGTTGTGCGGTTTGGTAACTCTAATAAAATATTAAGATTAGCAAACCCAATTTCTGTAGTACATACAAATCTATTTTTAGACATTAATATTTAGACTTGAAAGAAAAAAAATATTCAAGGTGGAAATTTGAAAATACAAATTGTAATTGCGTTTAGACTGGGGGAAAAGCAATTACCTGAAAAGCATAAGGTCACCGGGTCGAGTCCAGCTGGCGGCATAAGAATTTTTTTAATAAAATAATTTAAAAATAATATATTAATTTCTTTATAGATTTGGTAACTCTTGTAAAATATTGAGATCAGCAACCGATTTTCGGTTGTACATACAAATCTATTATTAGATATACATATTTAAATTTTAAACAACAAAACATGCAAGGTGTAAGTTAGAAAATACAATTTCAAATTGGGTTTATGTTAAAGGTAAAGTAATTGCCGGAAGTTCGCCGGTTCGAGCCCAGTTTGCGGATAAGAATTTTTTATTAATAAATTAATTTTAAAATAATATACATTTTTTTATAGTTTTGGTAACTCTAATAAAATATTGAGGTTAACAACAAAATTTCTATTGTACATACAAATATATTTTTAGACAAATATTTAAAATCGATACTAGAAAATATTCAAGGTTGAAATTAAAAAAAAAACATATTTAAATTGGATGTAGGCTAGAGGTAAAGTACTTGCCTGACAAACGGAAGATCGTCGTCATATAATTTTTTATTAAGAAATAAATTTTGTTGAACGCATGTGAATCTATTTATAGAATATATAGTCCATAAACATAAAATATCCAATTGTTACAATAAAAATTCGAAATTTGTAAATAAATGTTGGTTGTTACAATAGTATTAAAATTTAATACTAGTGATAGTACATGGAACCACACAAATTCGGTTGGCAAAAAATTCGGTTGCAACTACAAAACTGTTTTCTGTCTGTGTAAAAAAAAAGTATAATAATGGCGAACGGTGCAAAAGACTAAAACCAACCCCATTATATCACTCATATTTGTTTATTATAAACTTTTTGAATTTTTATTGTCAACTATAGTATGGTTAAAATCAATAAAAACTGATAAGCGTGGTCTAAAAACAAGCTATTTTCACTATAAAGTTTAATGTTTAAAGGTTCACTTTAACTGTTTAAAGGTACACCTAAAGTGTACCTCCAAACAAAATTTCAAAAATGTGAAAATTGCAGACGTTTGAAGTATGCTTTTACATGTCATTTCCGCAGCGATATAGCTGTTTATATATCAATCATCATTTCATGGTACACCATATTCCCCTATATAATCCAAGCATATCATTAATTTAAATTATTTTGTTTTTGTATTAATTCCAAAACTCCTTTAGAATGCAGGTTGTCACATTTGAAGGCTTGCAGGTTCTGATTGTGTGATATTTACTTTGCCATATTTACTTTGTCATATTATTTTAACTGATTTTCAGTTCAGTCTCTAGCATTGTCGAGTGAAAATTCAGTTGAGTGAAAATGGTTTATCCTATTGTAAAGGGTATTTTTTATACAGGTATAGAGCTTTAAGTTAGCAACACCTTTTTAACTTTTGCCAGCTGTCAAGTGATTTGTGTTTACTTTGGTTTGGCATTTCAACATGAATAGACTGACGATTGAACAACTTTTCCAAAGTGTGCAAATTTATTTTGAAAATCATGGTTCTGTTCGAAACACGTATCAGGCACTACGATGAATATCACTTTTGTTTAAATGGATACGTCAATAAACAAAACTGCCGTATTTGGAGTGATGATAATCCTCAAGTGTATGTTGAGACACCGTTACATTCAGAAAAACTGACTGTTTGGAGTGCTTTATTGGTTGGTGGAATCATTGGTCCGTACTTCTTTAAAAAAGATGCTGGCCAGAACGTTACCCGCCAATGGTAACCGCTATAGAGCCATGATTAATGACTTTTTCATTCATCAATTGAAAAACCATGATGTGCAGGAGCTGTGGTTTCAACAAGACGGCGCAACATGTCACACAGCTCGTGCCACAATTGATTTATTGAAGGAAACGTTTGGTAACCGCATATCTTCACGTTGCGGACCCGTGAATTGGCCTCCAATATCGTGCGATTTAACGCCGCTGGACTATTTTCTGTGGGGATATGTGAAGTCGCTAGTCTACGCCGATAAGCCCGAAACGATTGACCACTTGTAGGATAACAGTCGCCGCGTTATTGCCAATATACGGCCACAGATGTTGGAAAAAGTCATCAAAATTTGGACCTCCAGCTTAGACTACGTCCGAACCAGCCGTGGCTATCATATGCCACAAGTCATATTTAAATTATAATGCCAGAAGATTATCTTTCGAATATAGTAAATTTCATGTTAATTTTAAAAATTCATCTTTGTTTTTTTTTCCATTTCAAAGTTCTATACCTCTGTAAAAAATACCCTTTATATAAATGGAGTCTATTAGCTATGATTCCATCCAGTGAAAATAGATTTTATAAGTTGAATACAAGGGGCTGGACATTATGGTTTGATCATTAAGAGCCGAATTTAAATTTAACATAGAGTTAAATTAAAATTTTATATTCTAACAAATCAAAAATGTTTTTGTCAAACTAAAATTTTTGGAGTTTGATATTTTAAATTGTAATGTTCATTTAAGATAATTTCAATAGATATTTTAAACGACAATTTTCGAATTTATATTACAATTTTTAATAGGATATTATGGATTTTAAAACCAAAACGTCACTTTAGCATAGCTTAAAAAAAATTATATGTATTTACATTGTTTTGTTTAATCCCATATATTAATTTAAAATTGTCAATCCAATTATATATTGCCCGTCTAATAACGTTTGGTAAAACATATTGTCAGATACAATTAAATATGCCGTTTTACGAAAAATTACAGTGGCATGTGGAATTGTATCTTCCCAGCAAAAAATTTCCAAAAAGGTAAGCGGGTTTGTAATCAAGCATTTTGGGCAGAACGCATTCCTTACTGGATTACCTACTCGATTCTTTTAACAGGGCGTGAGACTAAAATAATTGATTCTTTAGAATTGATTATTTTTTTTACCAAAGAACCATTTACTTTATATTTTTAGAACTACATACATTTTTTAATAAAGAAATAGTTCCATTGTAAAACTACGAAGTAGTTACACAAAAAATAAATAAATAAATAGTTCCCTAGAAAAAATAAGAAGTACTTACATTTAAAAAAAAGAAGTAGTTCCATAAGTAAATTCAACTTTTACTCACACGTGATTCTCCTAGGTCACTCAAATATAACGATCAAAACTCATACGGAAATAAAATCCAAAAAAGTGAAACATCGAATTGATATGATAACATGTGTCTGTCATAACTTTGGAGCTATAAACCACGAAAATATAAATTTTTCAAAAAAAAAAATGCAATTTCTGTTTTTAGTATTATTTTCCTGCAAATAAAAATTTGTTTGAAAAAATATATGAAATAAATTCTTTAAAATTGTATAACTTCTTTTTTTCAAAATTAGGAACTACTTCCAATAACGTCCTTTTATTAAGAAAAAGTATATGATTACTTCTTGAGTACAAAAAGTTATACATATAAGTTAGTAACTTTGTTATTTTCTTTTAAGTAAATAATTACTTTGTTATTGAGTTCATGCTTTCTGGTTTAAATTTAAAGAATTGATTACAATACTACTTGCTTTTTTGACTCTATCGTTGGAATGAGTTTGGTATTGCAGTTACTTAATTTGGCAATGAGATATGTAAGCAAGTGTGGGCATCACCTTCTTTTTGGAATGTGTAATTTTTTCCTGGGTTACTATACACAGAAAAAACAATAGGCACCAACAATTTAATTTGTAAATTCAAACACAGTCATTTTTAAATTCAAATTTATTTACAACATTTTTTTTTTGTTGAAATGCGTCTATTTTGAAGTTTTTCATACAAAAACTATTTGAAAACAAATATTCAAAATTACATAAAAATCAACAAAAGGGTGTTTGTATTTACAAATCTTGATTGTTGATGACAGTTTAAAAAACTTTATTTTGTATTTACAAAAATATTCTATGGCACTTGTTTAACACTCTAACCGGCAAGCTCGCCTCCAGGCGGGGTATTTTAAATTAGACATAAGTGCTCCACATGAGTGTTTTAATATATTATAAACAAAATTTACAAAATATTTCGTGAAGTATTTTTTTGTGTGTATAGAACGTTTTCGAATCGAGAAAGGGTTAAAGTTAAAACTTTTAATAAAAATTATATCAAACTTGTAAAAAAGACAAAGTGCGTTCTTGTTTACTCCCCCTTTACATCTTGTTTTTAAACAAAATAAAACAAGTGTGAAATAAAAAGGAGAAAAAAACAAAAAGCTCTACCTTTGGTATATTGGTAGATATACAATCTACCAAAGGTAGAGCTTCCACATGATGAACAAGTTTACAATTTATTTTTGATCAATGGTGATAATCTCTAACTTCGAGCTCATATATTAGTTCTTATTTAGTGGGATAACTAGTTTATATGAATGTTTGATGTTTGCATATGATTGTCACTTCTTTCAAAACGTGTTCTGATGATAGGAAACTAGAAAATTCCCGAAATAGATCTATCAACACATCCCTGAAAGGGGTCTATTAATAAATTTGAAAACAAAAACTCTATAGATTATTTGTTAGTACAATATCATAATAAAGAAATATGGAGTATGGCCTCGAACTTGAATAATTTTCCTTTTCACTAAACTTATATGTTTTTATATATTAGTTTTGGAGATTCGCTGTTAACCTTTTTTTTGTCCATATCGCCTAAAATAGACAACGAAAAAAAAGTTGGTAGAACAACGTATTGTTTATTTTTCGCGCATAACAAGTGGTATAAATTTCTTTGCAAAAAAGCTTAGGCCGCTTTGAGGGTTAACATTACAAATAGAATTTTGTCGTATAAAATTATATAATATTATTTTTACTAGGGGGATAATCCGATTACTAACATCCTAATTGAAAATAATCGTACAGTTAAATTTAAATTTTGTATGCTTAACAACCAGAAATATGTGTCCCGAGTAAAGATAATATTATATAATCGTGTATAATATGAAACAATTTTGTACAATTTAATATAGTTAAGTATGACATAATTTATAGTAAGATACAATTTTACTTGCCACTGTAATTTTTCGTAAAACGGCATATTTAATGTATCGTACAATATGTTATAGCACACGGTATTACACACAGAGAAAAATTTAGCTATCTGCCAACTGAAATTCGGTCATTACGACTCCAATTCGGTTATTACTAATTTCAGTCGGTTGGTACTTAATATAATATAATCCAATTATATACATTACCATCCACCATTTTTCGGATCAAATTATATTTCAATATCAAATATGATACATTTCCTGGTTGCATCAGATTAATTTTTTTAATCGGAATGTCGAACTAATTATATCATATAATCTAATATAATGTTATACAGTTTTATAAAATTTAATAAAGTCAAGTATGGCCTGATGTATAGTGAGATATAATTCAATCTACCCCTCTAATTATTAATAAAAGTGTGTATTTAATTGTATCTTACAACATGTTATACCATATATTATTTGACCAGCAATATATGATTGGATTCGCTGCATTAAATTAATATATGAGATTAAACAAAATCTATTGCGGCATGCACAAAAAGTAGTTTTTACGTTTTGGAAAATTTACGTTATTTGATATCACTAACATCATATCCAAATCTTAAAATTGTCTTAAATGAACATCGCAATTTAAAATATCAATCTCGAAAAATTTTAGTTTCACATACAATCAGTCTGACATGTATTGTTATGGCACGATTTAGCATAAAAAGTTTAAAATCAACTGCACGATGAATTTAAATTAGGCTTTTAGTAATCGGACCATAATAACTAGCCCCTATATTAATCAATTTAATAAATTTATTTTACCTAACATTCAATATAATTTAATCCAGTTATATACAATTGTATCCACCATTTTGCAGCTCAAATTTAGCATGACTAAATATCGACATGTACTATTTTATACATGACACCATATTACAATTTTTAATCGGGTAGATTTTTAAATTACGATGTTCATTTAAGATAATTTCAATAGATATTTTCAATGGACATTTTCGGGTTGATATTATAGTTTTGAGTTGGATGTTATGGATTTCAAAACAAAAATTTTACTTTTCCACAACTATTTTTAATTTTTTTTTTTTCACATGGGGCAAAACATTTTTTAGTTTAATGCCATATAGTAATGTAATTCAGCCTATCCAATTATATATTGCACGTCTAATAACGTATGGTGTAACATATTGTAAGCTACAATTAAATATGCCGTTTTACGAAAAATTACAGTGGCACGTAAAATTGCACCTTACTATACATGATGTCATACTTAACTATATTAAATTGTATAAAACTGGAACGGATTATACAAGATTATATAATATTATTTTTACTGTTAGTCGCTATACTAACTCGTTTGTCAAGTGATGCTCAACAATACCACCGAATATATTAATTACAGCTCTGGCACCAGCGACATGAAAATACTTAAAAAATATAACTTAAACTTACCAGGGAAGTCTGCCGATGGGTTATCTCAGGTCTTAATGTTATTTGGATATGTGATAAAGAAAAAAATAAGGTACACAATTTTTTTTAGCTGCCCAATCTCATGTTAAGTGGTTAAAAATTGTGGCCTAAAAAGACCCAATTTTTTTGGCTTGTTTCGAATTGTTTCAAAGGAAGTGTAGACAAATTTTGGTACCAAGTAAAAGAGCTTTTCGAGACAGATTAACTGTTCGGTAACTTTCAATTATTTTTGTATTCAACAAAAATGTGTTTCAAGTGATAATGAAACTGGCGTTTTTTTTGAGAATTATAGTTGGATTAAGCTAAAAAAAAATATGTATGTTAAAGCCTATTAAATTTAATCGAGGGGGTGTCTAAGATTTTTCCCACATTCGTAATTGTTCAGCTGTTATGCGAGTTTACCCGAAGAGCCTTTTAGCCTATATTTTAAATATTTTAAATAAATCGCTGACCCTAACATGTTGAAAGTCTGAATTTTACAAGTTTCAGACATGTTTCCATACAAAAATATATTAACTTTTACACCAACTTTTAACCCTTAAGCGTGAGATTGGCCCGCTAAAAAAAAATAAGTGTCTCTTACAATTTTCTTCTTTACGTCTTCCTAAAGCTAGTGATTTTGCAACTAATTCAAAAAATAATTCGCAGAATGAAAACCAAGCTAAAATCCTTTTTCATTCAAAGTTTTAATCTTGAGCAAAATATGATAGTCCTTTCAGAAACTTGGCTTCGAAGTAGAATTGAAAAACAAATACTAAATGCAGAAATAATGTGTGATAAATATTAAATTTATAGGCGTGACAGAGATTGCAAAGGAGACGAAAAATAAGGTGCCGGCGTCTTATTGGCCGTTAATTCAAGCCTCTCTTCTGAACAAATTGTATTAAACGATATTCCTGACATTGAATTCGTATCCTTTTGTATTAACCT
Organism: Delia radicum; assembly: GCA_021234595.1. Classification (NCBI taxonomy): domain Eukaryota; kingdom Metazoa; phylum Arthropoda; class Insecta; order Diptera; family Anthomyiidae; genus Delia; species Delia radicum. Next base: position 52,761,755 of record CM037855.1, on the reverse strand, counting down.
GAAAGCCAAAAAAGCTGTATATAACTTGTTCCTTTATTCCTCGTAACCCTACACTTAGAGAAATATACCTGTAAAAATAGCAGAAAAAGCTACTAAAAATTTGTTAAAATGATCTTGCGGAAAAAATTGCTAATTTTAGCAGATTGTTTTGCTAAATATTAATAAAATGAGAACAGCAGAAATAAATCTGTTAACTTTACAACATTTTAGTTATATTCGATGTGAATTTTAGTTAAGGTAAAATAGCATTTTCCTCTGTAAAGTTAACAGAAACTTTTACAAAATATTTATCGACTCAAAATAGCAAACCACAACTGTAATATTAACAAAATTGTTGATATATTTACCTTAAATTTAGTGGAATGCAAATAACAGTTTAGTATGCTACATTAAAAAAACTTTAAAAATTTCACATTTTGGAATGATTTTTTTGTCTACTAATATTTAGTAAATGTTTTTGTTAATTTCAGCAGATTCTTTTGTTTCGTTCAATTAACTAAAATTTAGCTCGAATATAACTAAATATTTGTAAATCCAACTGATTTAGTGTTGCTATTCTTATATTACTTATATTTAGTAAAAAATCTGCTAATTTTAGCAGTTTGATTTCTAGTAGCTTTTTTGCTTTTTTTACAGATTTATTTCTATGAGTGTAGTTTGAGCGATTATGAAAAACATTTTGAAGCTATACGTTTAAATTCTGGTGATAATATTGTTGTACTGTGTGATTTTAATATCCCATTCTTAATTGGGACTGAAGTTTCTAATACATTTTATTTTATATCTTCGACAAAACGAATTTTTGGATTCTCTCGCAGACCTTGGAGTTTATCAAATAAATAACTTGCGCAACAAATTTGGCAAATTTGTGGATCTTGTACTCACAGATCATTCATCAGATTTAAGTATTAAGCGCAATAATCCATTGTTAACTCCGGAAAACGTAAATCATCCCACTTTGGAAATTAACATGTTTGTTCAACAACAAGCTTCCATAAAAACTTTTAAGGTGTTGCGAAAATTTTTGATTTTAGAAAAACAGACTTTAAAAAACTAAATACTATTATTTCATGGATAATTTGGTCCCACTCCATTCCACAAGTAACCTATAGTGCTGATGACATTGATTTAGTTGGAGCTTTTGTTTGAGTGTTTTGTCGACTCAATTCCTAACATTATAAGACCATCATTTAATGGCCCACATTGGAATGGCGTTGGACTGTTACACAAAAGGTCCCGGGTTCGATTCCCGGTGAACACAAAATCAATTAAGAAACATAATATGTATGAGTTTTCTATCCCTCATATGTATCGCAGCGCACACCTTCGGTGTTCCCATAGCACTTAACCCCACCGAAGTGAAATAAAGAATCTGGGCTATGGACCAAAAAAGTTTCAATAAGTTCTCCAACTCTCCATTACATGGCGAGCAACAACTGTTCTAAGACTTATCATCTCGCGCAATTACAGTTTTGCCATGTTTGAAGCCCTTCATCTTTCCCCACCTTTCATCTCTCCTGTATCCCTTTTCCGAAAAAGCAACAAATTAATTAATAGGAAGAGTTTCCTGAGTGTTTCTTCTCTTTAAAAAATAAAACAAAAAATGCTTTTAATATAAATACAACAACGGGTTATCCGTTTCCTGTTCCCGAAGCTTCTCAAGTGAATATTCCTGCATTACTGCACTATTGCGAGTCTCGATGGGGTCCGATGCTGTATATTAAACAATTGTGTCGATACCCCGAGCACACCGTTAACATATTTATTTAACTTATCCCCCTCTAATGGACATTTCCCCTCAATATGGAAACAATCATTCTGTATTCCTTTGCTGAAATCAGGTAGTAAGTCAAATATCATTAACTACATGAGGAATCGCTAAACTAAGTATTGTACCTAAAGTTTTTGAAAAGATCGTAACCAATTTTGTATCGCACGACGTATCCTCAATTTTATCATCATCACAGCATGGATTCAAAAATGGTCGTTCCGCAATTACAAATCTATTAGAATTTACTTCAATAGTTAGTAGTTCATTCACTTCTGGTAACCAAACTGACGTCATTTGCACCGATTTAAACAAAGCATTTAATAAAGTTAATCATGATCTTCTGCTATTCAAACTACGTAAAATTGGATTATATTCTGTTCTTTTAAGTAGATATGTACTTATATAAAAAGAAGAAATTAGCGTGTCATTTTCAATCATTCAACTTCTAAACGTATTATTGTTCCTTCTGGAGTTCCTCAAGGTAGTCATCTTGGACCAGTATAATTCATTATATTCATAAATGATCTCCAAGCTTGCATTCAATGTATGCTGATGATGTTAAATTGTTGCTTAGCCACAAGAAATCTTAACTTGAATTCCATGTCACAATCGAATTTTTCATCCTTAAAGCAATCAGTTCTTGGTTTTATAAAAAGATGCGGAGGCGAATTTTAAAACCCTGATGTAACAAAACAGCTATTTACATCTCTTGTTAGACCAATACTTGAATATCTCTACGTAGTTTGGGATCCGCATTATGACATCTATATAGAACGTGTTGAATCCGTCCAATGCCAATTCCTGTTGTTTTGTCCTCGATCAATTCACGACTGATGGGCAGAAATCTTCCCTCACTCAAAAGTAGAAGAATTGTGTTAAATATATCATTCCTGATTAATCCATTTAAAAGGAATTACGAGTTCCAAGTAATTTCTTAGCAAACTTGAGTTTATTGCTCCAATTCTACCTACAAGGTGCTACCAGCCTATAAAACTGCGGTATTTTCAGTCCAATTACGATGATTTTGATCCGGTTCACAAAGATTGCAATGAGTTTAACAACTTATGTGCCATCATTGACATTTCCGAAAATATACCAGTTACCAAAAGGAATCTTTTCTTATTATTTACTCAATTGAATATATATTTTTTTTTTCATAAAATCATTTAAAAAAAAATTCTTCTATTTTTTTTTTAACTTTGAAAATATATATCATATTTTTAAATTTTATGTATACTGAGAGAATTTTCTTCACTTCAGCAATGAATTTCTTCATAGCTTTAATGAAAATTGTCACTAGAACTCGTCCAATGAAACTTTTCATAGAATCTATGGAACTGGATTCATTAAAGTCACTGTTTATGAAATGTTTGTAGAATTAATGAAAATCTTCATAAAACTAATTAATCATTCCGACAATGAAACGTTTACAGAATTTATCAAACAGTTTCATACATTTTTTTACATTTTTTTGGAACTAAGCCAGTGAACCGCTTCATATGATTTTTAAAACAATTTCATAGAAGTCCAAAAAAAAATGCAAGGCCACTTTTTTTCTTCAGGAAATTCTTCCTATTAATTAATGTGTTGCTTTCTTTGGAAAGGGGATAGTGGAGAGATGAAAGGTAGTGAAAGATGAAGGGCTTCAAACATGGCAACACTGCAATTGCGCGAGATGATAAGTCTTAGAACAGTTGTTGCTCGCCACCTGATGTAGAGTTGGAGATTTATTGAAGCTTTTTGTTTCATAGCCCTGATTCATTATTTTGCTTCGGTGGGGTTAAGTGCTTGGGAAAACCGAAGGTGGGCGCAGCGATACATATAAGTGATAGAAAACTCATACATATTATTTTTCTAAATTGATGTTGTCGTCACCGGGAATCGAACCCGGAACCTTCTGTGTAGCAGTCCAATGCGCTAACCATTACACCACAACGCCCAGAATAATACTTTGAAATAATAAAGCAATTTATATAATATGTTGAACACTTGAGAACTAAATCTTAAAACTAAAGTTTTAAATCTTTGAAAATTAATGAAATTATGAAATATTATGAAAAAAAGTCTTTGAAATAATTTCATAGCTCTAAAGAAAACTTTCATTAAATCTATGAATAGATAATTTGTGAAATCGAATTAATTTATTTTATGAAACTCTATAAAATTTTATGAAAAATTTCTTAATATTAATAAAATTTCTTATATATAATGAAATTCTTCATTAAATTTACAAAAAAAAAAATTCTATGAAATTGTTTCATTATTATTAGGAAGGATAATTCCTTCAGTGTTCGTAATCAATTTTCCATAGACTTAATAATTAAATCAAAATTCAAATATCTAAATTTCATTAACATCGGAGAGAACCCATCTGGAGACTCCCCTTGTGAGTTATTGTTTTCTTTGCGGTTGGGTTATTTGTATATTTGTTTCAACAGCACATTGTATTGTTGCAATGTTTTTTGACGCGAAAGAAATCCTTCTCATAGTGAGTTTAAAATTTATGGAGAGCTTTCTGACATCAGTGGAAAAAATGGCATGCAATAACAATGAAATCTACCCGGCCATACAGCACAAAGTAAACATCGGTTATGGGACTTAATATTTACAAAGGATGTATTCAACTGTTTCGGTGGCCAAAATGGCAAAAAGACGCCTTTCATACATAGGCACCATTAAAAGCGAACCTATACATAAGAACTACACACACCAATGCAAAAATATGTGTACAACGAAAAAATTCATTTAATTTATAAGCTTTTCTTCGTGGTTGAACAACACACTAAATATAATACAATGTATGTGTGTATGTACATTATGGCACTTCATGTTCCATATAAAATAAAATCGAGCTCAAACGGTTTTGTTGACTTTCAAAATAGTTTGGCTTTAACAATACCCATTTGAAAATTGTATTTTAGAGTTAATATCTAGAAGCCATGCTTTGTATAAAAAAGTTTGTAAATACAAAGTTAGAAACAGTTTATAAAAATGAATTACACTGTGCAACAAATTTGAGGTCACCAATAGCTTTTTGTTTGTTTTTGGTCTTCTCTATCTTCTAGTATTACTCATAATATATATAACTTATTTTTATTTTAGTATCACTACTTGGTGTAAACAATTTTTTCATGAAATAAAAAATTTAAAAATATCACATATTTCCATAGAAGTCGACCTTCATATTTTTATAGAAGTCGACCTTTTTAGTAAAATATAAATATAAAATATAAAATTTACATATTATAGTTGTCCAAGAGGGCTATAACTTTTTTACGTGGCACCACGATATGCACAATATTGTATTGGCAAAAACTATTTTTATTTTTCATTTTGAAGAAAAAAACATTCTGCACGGAGACCAATGAATAAAATAACACATTTTTAAGATATTTTTAAAATATCTTTGAACAATTAAGGGTATAAACTGTCGCAAATTTAACACCAAAAGGTCCGATTTCCATAAATTAAGCGAAACTTTAAATATCGAAATATTCAATAGAAAATCGCTGTTACAGCTCGGATTGGGGGTTCCACTCTTTCTTTCATTCGGATCTCTGTTCAACTTAATTACAAAATATGATCAATATGGAAAAAAAACAATAAAATTGAACAATAATCTGTCTCCTAAACTTCATTTGCATTTGCTGCAACAATTTTCAAATGACAGCTGAAAAAACAATAAACGTTTCTTTAATGTTTTTCCAAGGCGTATACTGCTATGCCATATTATATCTTGATATTTGCAGAAAATGCTAAAAGCAATATCCCTAATGTTTTCTTAAAGGCGAACTTATAAAAACGAAAGAAAATAAAGTAAAACACCTCAATTGTGTAGTAATTCAGAAGAACCTTTTTATTTATTTTAACTTTAATTCGGTAATAAAATTTTTTTATTTATTTAAAATATTTTTTTTTTTTTGTGAATAGCAAAATTTTTTGCTAAATTCAGAAATTGGTTTTCAAAAACTAGTTAAACTGTTTTACTAAAATAATCAATAAAAATTAGTACAAAATTCAGTAATTTGTCAAATGAGAATAGCAAAAAAAAACGTTACTTAAATAAAAAATTATTCTAAAAATTTGTATAAAAATACCGAACTTACCGAGCGCAGAAACTGAATAGGCATAACAATTCTTAGCGTAGTTACCAAGGAAATTGGATCATATTATAAACAAGATATTATCGGATGAAGTACTCCCTAATCTTAGGCCAGAGCAGGCTGGCTCCCGGCCACACAAGTATTTTGTCGACCATATCAAAAGTCTTCGTATAATCATTGAGGAATCCGGCCGAAATGGCTTTCGATAACTTGAGTCACCACGCAATATGGAACGCCCTTGCCTGCAATGTTGTTCCACTGAAAATTATTACGACAATCCAGTCCTTGCATGAAGATGTCAAATGCCGTGTTGCCCACGACAACGCACTAAACACCAGTTTTAATGTTATAACTGGTGTTCGACAAGGATGTGCATTATCTCCTCTTCTATTTAATATCGTACTTGACGTCATCATACGTAACGCTACTCAGGCAAACAGGGGTACAATATGGGGACTCAATCAACATCTAGAGAGCCTGAAATATGCTGATGACATCTGCCTCTTGTCGCACACTTATCGCCACATATCTGCTAAACTCAAAGCTCTTGAGAGCGAGACTTCAAGAGCCGGGCTAAAAGCAAGGTAATACGGTGCAACACCCTGAACACCATTAAATTGCACATACAGAATGTTGATCAAGAAGTTGTTCGAATTTTGGTATTTCACAACCTGTATGGAAGTGCACTGCCATTACGAAACGTACTAAGATCAGCATAGCTATCTCCTCGTGAAATCAGACCTCCTCATGAAATCAGACCTCCTTAACGGATGCGAATCTTAAAACACGACATCGCACGATATAAACGCGATCCGGGTATTCATAACCCGCTGCCTGCGAAGGATTTTAAAAATATTTTGGTCATAATACGACTCCCAATACGGAACTGTGGGGGCAAACATACCAACGCCAAGTCCGCATCGATATTCTTCATCGTAAATGGCATTGGATTGTTTACACGCTTCGCAGACAATAGGGTGACACAACAAAAGCATCTACAGATTGGAACCCCCATGGTAATATACGCAGGTTGGACTCCCTATCTCAAACTTGGGGACGGCAACAGGAATTTCAAATATTTAAGAAGAACCAAATTTAATGATTTCTTTGTTTCCCCTTGTTCCTGATAAGGAAACACAGGACATAAGTTTTCAAAATCCTCTAATGAGTTTGGTCTACTGATAATCTACATTTATTCCCCGTAATTTTCGTTAAGGACACAATTTGTTGTTGCCCAATGCTATATATGTTAAGAATGACATTGACTGATGTCATAATTTATATACATTTTAGGCTCCTTAATGTGCAATCAATGTACACCGCCATATTGTCGTGGCCATATATGATCCAACATTGCGCAAAATAAGCAAAACAAAAATAAGAAACAAAAACAAAAATTGCACTCCATTAAACCAGACTTAAGTGCAGCTGGCTAGCTCTGCTCTATTTCGTTTAAAGCATAACAATGCGTTAGTTGGAGCGCTAAGTGCTCTTCTCTTTTACAATGTTGTTGAATTAAGTGTGCAATGTGATTTGAGGCGAGTTCGAGTGTGTTGTACATTTTTTTTCGTTTCGTTTGCTTGAAAAAAGCATTTGTTATTTATTATTAAAATGCACAAATAATGCAAGAAACGGAAACGGAAGCAAAGATGCGACTTAACCATGACGTAGGTTAAATACACAAATGCATACATTCAAGTGTATATTTGTGTTGCTTTCTCATTGTTAGTCTGTGAATGTATGTGTTCGAATACGAATAGCAGAAAAGTTGTTCTAAAATGACATTTGTTCTTGGTATTAGATTATTGTTTGTTGCCATGGATGCTGTGTATGATGATTGTTTGCCTGGATTTGAGGCATTATATTTCTTCATGACTATTCTTATTTACACTACTATACACTGGGCTGGAGTCTATTTAGATCAAGAAAATGTTTCCCAAAAAGAAACACACTCAAAATTAATTGTTCTCAACTATTTTTCATTACAGTTATATTAGTTTTTTGTTTTTATATACATCGAGATTATTTTTATGTTATTTTCAATTATAACGAGCTTTCAACCTCCGTATATTTACAAAAATAAAGCAAATCAAACATATTAGCTAGGTTGATACTAGTATTTCGATCTGGCTAAAGATCTCATCAGAACCCGAAGTTTTAGAAAAGTTAGAGCCTCCATAATAGGCAGAACTTTAACAAAAAACCTTTTAATAATCAAAATTATCTTTTTTAATACATTTTTTTATATAAAACATCTAAAATTTTAATCAATTTCGATTTATATTTTTTTTTAAATAGAAAATTGTATTACAAACTTGACTTACGGTTACAATATTTAAAATTGCTTTGACAACATTTTTTTATGAATTTATAAACATATTTTTTTATGATAAAAAAAAACATTAGATATTTGTAGTAAACTAACTTGTGTTGCAAAAAGACTTTAAAATATTTTTTGTTTAAAAAGTAAAAACTAGTGAAATACCTTGCCAGGAATCAAGCTCAAAAATTAATCAGAAAAAGGCTCAAAATATATTAATAAAAATTAAAATTTTTGTATAAAAGTAGTTCATCCAAAAAAAACGTATTTTGTGATTAAAAGTTACTAAAAAAAAAAAAATATAAACAAATTCTATTGGTTCAAAAATTATCCTTTTTGGCTGATTTTTTTAAATTGATCATAAATATTCAAATTAAGTTACATTTTGGATACTAAACTTTAATTCTGAACCATTTTTTGGATGTAATATTTTTCTTAATTTTTTGTGACTGTTATGATTCTTTTCACAAGATTTTTAATATTAGTTGGTCTAAATATAGTTAAACAAATTTTAATTGTGTTCGGTTTAAGATCATATTATCGAATCCCAAATAGAAATTGATAATTATATTTTTACAAAATATAGAGAAAAAGTCTTTGAAAAATCGACCTAGAACCAATGGTTGACACGAATGCATTTTAAAAGATACCAATATAGTCATCAGGTGTCTCTATGGCTCCATCTAAGTTTAACTACCGACAAATTATTCCATTTAAGCAAACTTTTGACAGAAAATGTGATGCGACTTGTAATCGTATCAATTGCATGCCAGCTACTTTCTATTAATGAAAAAAGAAGCTCGGTGTTTGCAAAACTAAAAGCTCATATTTTCGTCAAAAAATTAAAAAATTTTAACAACGAAATTTTTTAATTTGAAAAATATGTGCTCTATTTGAGACATTTTCGGCTCATTGAATAAGAACTTAAATTTTGCTAACTGCGGTTAAATAATTTTTTATAATTCGATGTTCATATTTTAGACGAAAGAGCAATACGAAAACTGTAAGTACTTTATACAGAAATTATTAAATTTGATTTTTTTAAAATAATTTTTTAATAATTTTAAAAGTTTTTATATTTTTTTTTTTTGATTTTTTTTTTCAATAATACCGATACAAACCGCTATTAATGTTTCGGTATAGGTTATACCGAAAGAAACTGTACGTAGAAAATACAAATATGTTAAAGATGACAGAAAACACTTCTCCTGCAAAAACTAAATTCAATGAACATTTCAGCTTGTCATTAAGTATGAAAATGCACTTAGAATACTATGTAGGTAAAGACCACTGCAAATGTAGAATGTAAAGAAATGACTGACGACTTACATTTCAGTAAATTCAATTAACATTGTCATTTATTTTTTAATGTAGTAAAAATGAACCACTTTTAAGTAAAAAATGAACAAACATTTTTTTTCTTAAATAACAAAAAACTACCGTAAAAAATTAATGTAAAATCATAAAACAGTCATTTGATGTGGTTTGTTTTTTTAAATGAACTACAAGGTTAGTAAAAAAATTAATTTGTTCTACAAATGACTGACATTTACAGTAAAAATAAAGAAACTGTATTACAACCCAAACAACTACATATTTTTAAAGCGGAAGTTCCCTGAGTGGGTACCGTGAAATAAGTCCCAAATGAAATAACTCCAAAAAAAAAGGAAATAACTGCCAAAAATTTTCCATATAAATTGGGATTTATTTCATTATGAAATAACTCCCAATGCGTTAGGACTTATTTCACAATCTTCTGTTAGAAATTATTTCATTATGAAATAACTCCCAAATGAAATAATTCCCAACCAGGTTTTGTTTGGAGTTATTTCACTCCTTTTTGGCATTGGGAGTTATTGCAGTTTTGTTGGGACTTATTTCATTTTCATTTTTAAATGTGATTTTATCGTTGGGAATTATTTCATTTTTGTTGGGAGTTATTTCATTTCTATTAAAATTACATTTTGGTAAATTTTATGCATTTGTAACGGTTCTTAAAATTGTCGTAAAGTAAGTAATAGCAATAGAATAAGTTATTTTACCAAAAGAAACGCAGTTCTTGCTAGAAGTTTGGTAAGTAAAGATCGGTATTAAAGTGATTAAAAATAATGGCAAGTCTTGAATTTGAAATAATGAGTGGCAAAAGAAGAAATAGTAAAGTGTTATATGTAAAAGTCGAAAATCAAATTTATATAAAAAATTCGGAAGCTAGAGGAAGAAAATATTATACGTGTTACGAAGAAAACGTGTTACGACATAAGGTCCATGGACATTATACTCCAGTGTGGAAACAGATCAGTAATTTTGAAGTTTCTTTTGTGTTTTATTTTGTGATATACTACTAAAGAATATTTAAAAAAATTGATATACTAAATATTATTAATCTTTTTTTTAAATTAATCTTTTTTTTATTAATCTTTTTATTTTAAAAAGTCTGGACGCTATGCCACATTTGAAGGAGACATAATATCTAAAAAAATAATGTCGTAATGTCCATGGTCTGTCACGACGCTCTGTGACACGTTAATCCCGGACAGGCAACCATGGTTAAATGGGACCTTCTTGAGGAACCAACCGGGGATCCACTTTTACACGGATGGATCAAAACTGGATGGGAAATCGGCTCTGGGCTTCTGTAACGCTGACTTCAATGTACGCAAATGCTTCCGTCTTCCTGAACATAACACCGTACTACAGGCGGAGGTCACCGCGATTACGGAGTGCATTAAGCAGGTGAATATCATTTGCTTGACCGGTGATATTGTGATTTTCACGGATTGCCAAGCGGCTATCCGGGCTTTATCTACGGACTCTGTGGGATCAATGACGATACTCAGGTGTAAAGGGGAAATTAACGATTTCTCTTCACGGGGACGCATTGAGATTATATGGGTGCCGGGACACTGTGGTATAGCGGGGAACTAAGTGGCTGATGATTTGGCTAGGGGAGGATCTTTCCTGGAATTAGTCACCTAGGAGAACGCTAAACCGTTTCGAGCTCTCAAGGCGGAGCTGGTGGACTGGGCTGACACCATGCATAGGACCATCTGGGAAAATGCGGGGGTTGGCAGGACTACAAATATTCTCTGGGGCAACCCGGACAAGGACAAGACAAGGGAAATTCTGAATCTCAGTAGGAAGGAACTGAGTCTTTTGATGTAAATCCTCTCGGGACACTCGACACTTAGGGCCCATCTCCACCGTATTGGTAGGGCGGACTCGGAAGTGTGCAGGGCCTGTGGGGAAGACGAGGAGACCTTGGAACATTATCCCTGTGAATGCCCGGCATTTGCCGGGATCCGGGTCGAAATACTATCCAGTGACCCAATATCCACATTGGGTGATCTTAGGGGCATAGGATGGAAGAAGTTGAGGAGTTTCGTCAGTGCGACGGAGTTCCTGGGATAGTAAGGTGACATAGGACATAGAACCGATTGTTTAGAGCGCACAACAAGCCGACATTCTGGCTTAAGTGTAAGTCCTCAGGGACTTGAGTCGGTTTAGGAAAGTATTTCCCTTCTCCGAATCCTCTTTTCGACCTGACCTGACCTGATTTCATTTATTAAAATTGGGACTCATTTAATTTTTTTTGGGACTTATGTATTTCATTGGGAGTTATTTCATTGGGACTTATTTCATTTGGGGCTTATTTCACGGTACCCCCTGAGTGTGGGTAAATGTATTGTGATCAGTGACCAGAAATCTGAAATGTTTAGCCCATAGTGTAATCCGATTACAGCTACAGTAGAAACCAGATTATGTGGGTTTATGGACAACACAGTTCAACAAAATAAGAGAAATTTGACGCATTGGGGATGCGATATATTATTTCTGATAGACTTTGTGACGCGGATCACGAATATGGCCTAAGAATTACGAAGTTAGATATAGCTAAATAAATATTTGTAAACCGCTTTTTGCAGAAAATTAAAATTTTTAATAAATTTTTTGAAAAAAAACCTAATTCAAAATAATAACGCTACTTTTTTTTGCAAACATTCAAATAGTATAAACTATGGACTTTAATTTAATATATTTCAGGTTTCGAATGGCGCGATAATATTCGCTATGCATATCTTCACCTAAAATCCAATACGACGTAACCACACTGTTTAGTATACGAATTTTAGAATTATGCTTAAGAAACAAAGTCGGATTTTTTGAAACCAAAAGGAAAAATATAAGCAAAAAATTAATTAAACACAACTTTTTGGTTAATGAATATATTGAAATTGCAGTTACGTCCTCCTGATTTTCTTTAATAAATTCGGTTTTTTGGACGCAAACGTTTACAGTTTTGTGTCAAGGGATATTTTAGCTAACTACATCATAACAAATCAAAAAGTCAATTTTGAATTTTTTGTTAGTTAGGGCCTTTTGACGATTTAAAGTTTAAATTTCTATTTTTTTACGATTTCGGTAATAATATATCTTCAACGGAAAGAAGATCCAAAATTTCAATACATGCCTTTAAAAAACACCACCAGATACTTAATTAAAAAACTGGCATACTTTCTCTTTTAAATTTGATATATTTGCATGCCTTAAAAAGATAGGGTTTGTAACAAATCCTAATTAATAAAATTCAGATAAAAAATATTTTTGTTAAATCTCTGCCTATTCTGGAGGTCTTAGCTTTTCTAAAACTTCGGGTTCTGATGAGATTTTTAGCCAGATCGCAATACTAGTATCAACCTAGCTAATATGTTTGATTTGCTTTACTTTTGTAAATATATGGAGGTATATGAAATAAAAATAACTCGTTATAAATTGAAAATAGCATGAAAATTATCTCAATGTATATAAAAACAAAAAGCTAATAAAACATTTACTAAAGCAAAAACAAAAAAAATTTGATAAAACTCTATTCACACACACACATTCCAGCAAAAATTTTACTCACGCACACTCGCTAACGAAGAATTTCTTCATACTCACACTCACTCACGTTCACGTGAATCACGCAAAATTCTGCTCACGTTGCCATCTCTACACGAAACAAATGCGAGGAGAGTTGCTGCACTGATAATAATCTTTGCACAAAAATACGAAAAAATTTCAAAATAATCAAAAATTTCGTAAAATAAACGAAACTTTGTCCATTTTACGAAAGTTTTTGCAGTTTTGACAATAATTTCGTATATTTATGCATGGATTATTATGAGTGTGGCTTTATAGAGTTCGAAGATATTGCGACCACCAAGCTCACCGTTTCTGTGACTTTCGCATCGAAAAACTTTCACAAAAAACACTATTTAACGTGCTTGGTCCGCTTTACATAGCGTGAGTCACAGACAATAAAATATGAAATTTATCAAAAAAGCTTATCAAACGCAGCATTCTCGTTATTTCTCTTTCCTATTACGTATTTTACAAAAATACATTTGTTCACAGTTTTAAAATTTATAAGATCTGCAAGATTAAGAATGTATATAACTTCATCATCTCTTAATTCACTCAGTAGATAGCAGGGTGACCATATTTTGCTTGTTGCGAAAACTTCTTTCATTAGATACAGAAACGGGGTCCAAGTAAAATTAAAGATCATTATGTTATTCTGGAGACCGCAGCATTTCCAACGAAGACATTTCAGCTATAGATATCTCCTAATTTCGAGCAATCTATATAGAAGTTAACTCCTGGATTGTTAGTCGATATAATTGTCTCTAATATCCTAGTAGCTAGGCGGGGTTCTCATGTCACTGCTGATGCCTAAGTACACAGAAAAAACTAAAAATGGGGTTCAATTAAAAAATGTGTTGAATCAATTAATATTTTAATTGATTTTGCATCTATCACCGCAATGAAAAAATTAATTAAAATTTTGATTGAAAATTAAAAAGAAAAAAAGCTATAAAAAACTATCTACAAAAAAAATGATGCTACTCAAAAAAATGTGTGTGAACGACGCGCTTGTATGTACATATGTTTTTAGTAATGCTGTCATAATTGATTCAGTTAAATATTTGATTAAAAAAAAATTAATTCATATCAAATATTTTATTTGATATTTTAGGTTGATAATTTTTTCTGTGTACCATAGGCGCCGTAAATTAGTAATATTTAGTTCTGTTAAAACCTAGTTCTGTATAGATCACGACCCTAGTTCTGGGTCAGTTTAATAACACGTTTTGTGTTGATGGACGAATAACTTAAAAATTAGTCTGTACTATGATTAATTGGTTTTAATTTGAGTACGAATTAAACAGCGCTCTTTGTTCGAATATTTAGTATTCCACTGTATGTTGGAGTATAAATACTAAATATATTAACGTCAGGCATTTATTTAAATTTAACTTAAAATGTAACCATGCGAAATATCTTAATTACTAATGTTGCTGCCTATTGTTGCTGTTAATGTTATTTTATTTTTGCTGAATGCTTCAGAACTGCATATAGGACCAAATATAACTAACCAGGGAGGTATCCCGACCCGAACTCGCAGATTTTAAAGAACTTTGGGTATGTTCTAAAGGAGCACAAAAAAAAAAGAAACACGTATTTTTTTAGCTGCCCAATCTCAAGTTTAAGGATTGAAAGATTTAAAAATTAATTTGTTTTTGTATGAAAACTTGTCTTTAATTGACGAAACCAGGTTTATTTGCAGCAGGGTTAAAGTACTCAAGAAAAGAAAAATGTTGATATCCATACTACCGATATAGTGGACCCAGAGTTGCCACATTTTTCCAAAGTTGTATAAAAACAGAACGGTTTCGTATATCGGAAAAAGCTCAGATTCTCCCTCGACTAAATTAAATGCATTATTTTTAACTTAAAACAACTAAAATTCCTTAAAAAAATTACAGATTTAATGTTACTAAAAACACATTTTTTTGAATAACAAAAATACGTGAAAGTCTTTGGGCATAATTTGTACAAGAGTTGTCTATATTTACTTCTAACAGAACGAAATAAAAACGTAAAATGGTGTAATTGTTTACCCTACTTAGTAACGGCAAAATATGAGATTAAGCTGGAGAAAAAACCGGGTCCTTTATTGTTATTCTCTACAACATATCCGAAGTTCATTAAGATGTGTTAGCGGCGATATACCTCCCATGTAAGTAGAGTTGTATATGCTGAAGTCTAGTCCTGTATATTGGAGTTTCGGTGGTATATGTGTGTTGCATACACATTTGTCCTTTTATATTAAAAAAATCCTTTGGCATGTTTATCCTTTTTCTATTGTATTAATAACAAACCAGCCAAGCAAACATTCATCCATCCATCCATTCAACTAGCCAAGCGGCAGGCAAACAGTAGGGCAATTGCAGTTATTGTAGTTGTTGCTGGCGTTTATGTTGATGTTGATGTTATTGCACTCACAAGGAAAGTATCCTAACTGATACACTCCGAATTATAAAGAAAAAAATCTAAGTTCGACCTTAAGTGCCATATCGATGGTTTAGAGGTTAAAAAATTATCCCATTTCTCGGTTTTTGCAACTTTTCGGTATTTCTACCATAGGAACAATTGGAAAATGTGGTATCATCGGAAAAAGATTTCAATAGGATATGAAAGTAGACCATTGAATAAATAAAATCGCCAAAGGGTTCTGCAAACACGCAGAAAAAAACTGGCGGAATATTATTGAAGTGCTTAGTAATTACACAACTACATAAGTTTCAAGTTAGTTTTACAAATTTCTTATAAAATATATGAATTTTTTTAAAAAGCTTTTACTACGCTTGTATATATTTTACAAAAATTTGTAAATATATTACTAGAACTTTGTAAAACTAACTTGAAACTTATGTAGTTGCACAATTACTAAGCACTTCGATAATATTCCAGCAGTTTCTTCGTGAAGTTAGTTTGAATTTCCTTTTTTTTTGCCTCTTGAAGTTGACATATTTTGGACAATCAAAGTATAATATAAATATTAGGGTTAATTCGAAATTTAAGATTTTGGGATACAATATCCTTTTGGAATTTTTTTGCATTACTACAGATAATGGCGTAATTATTTTTTTAAAATTCGAACTCCTTCTCTTTCATATCTGCGGCTAAAAACGCTGATTTTAGGCACCATTTTCTACAGAGCAAAAACATTTAATATATTTTAAATCTGATTTTACCATTCGATTCCCCAGGAAAAATTATTAAAAATAAGCGTTATTTGAGATTTTCAGGATGGACCAGGTAGTCGTTAGGTGCACCAAAAAATCACTAGCATTGCATAAAAAAAATTGCAGAAGTCATTTTTTAACACGCATATTGAAATTATGCTGCCTCCTGAAAAAAATGGTGCAAAAACTTTTATTATTGTAATGAGATATATATTTTTTTTTAAGTTTTGTAAATGATATTACAAAGTTTGTTTTTTTCCAAACAACATTATTAAGTTTCTCTTTCAACTGCACATAATGCTAAATTATTTAAACTATCTTTATTTTTGATTATATTTGATTGATTAAGCCTCGAAATTTGGCCAACAAGCTGTTCAGTGTAAATACTTGTTAATTGTATATTTTTAATTTCTAGAACATATAAACTTCCTGGGAATTGGGTTTGCTACATATGCACCTGAACAGGAGAAAAAAGGAAAAAAAAAATTAAATTAAAAAATGTTTCACTTTTGCGCGCTACCTAAACAGTGTTAAGAATCATCTCTAGGAAGTTTATATGTTCTAGAAATTTGTTTATTGAGATCTTAGGTAAATTTTTGTAGTTGATTGTTTCCTTGAATTTTGAACGGTTTGCTACCTATGGACCTGAACACGGGAAAAAAGGTAAAAAAATCGAATTTTTTTAAGTTTTTTGCGATTTTGATCTGGAAGGTGAAGTTTTTTTGATTTTATATGTTCGCAATTTTTGTTCTTTATGACAAGAGCTACAACTTTGCCATAGAGAGTAAATTCTGAACGGTTTGCAAGATATGAGCCTGAGAAAATGATCACTTTTTTGCGAAAATGATACCGAGGCCCCAAATCTTTGGCGGCCCATAAACAAAAGAGGATATGACTTTGGGAAAAATTGGGAGACACGGGTCTTTTTTTTTAGTCTTTTATCACGTAGTGGTGTCCGTATATGGTTATTTTGCCATGACTTAAAAAATTACACTCAGTGTTATGTTGAAAACGAATCCTAATAAATATATTTGTTGGAATATAATTGTGTAAACTTATTGTTTTATTATCAAAAAATATATTTTTTTATATATTTCCACAAATAGCAGGTGAGATATGCCTGGTCAAATAAAGGGTGGTTAAATTGTAAGGGCCGATGTTGAATGTGAACCACACCTAAACGCCAAGTTTTTTTCCGAATTTTATTTGACATTTCTCTATTTCAGACTTACTCAATTTGAACCATGGAGAGATACACAATCCAACAACGTGTTAAAGTTATCCAGACTTATTATGAAAATGGGCGTTTAAATCAAAATGCATATCGTGCACTTCGTGATTTTTTTGGTCAATTTGATCGTCCAAATGTGCGTACAATCGCAAAAATCGTGGAAAAATTCGAGCAAACCGGGTCTGTAGAAGATGTGAGAACACCAGTGCATGCTCGTACAGCTCGTACTGCAGAAAATATTGCTGCTGTTCGCGATAGTGTGGCTGAAGAGCCGTCCACCTCAACTCATCGTCGTGCCCAACAATTGCACCTCTCACGCTCGTCGTTGATGAACATTATGCATAAAGACTTGCATTTACACGATTACAAGGTGCAATTGGCTCAAGAACTAAAGCCTCTTGACCATTCCAAACGTCGTGAATGGGCAGAATGGTGGCAAGAAATGGCAACAGTGGATGATCAATTTTCGAAGAAAATCATCTTCTGTGATGAGGCACATTTTCACCTCAGTGGATTCGTCAATAAACAGAATTGCCGCATTTGGGCGAATGAGAATCCAAGAGTGATTGTCGAAAAACCAATGCACCCACAAAGAGTGACTGTTTGGTGCGGTTTATGGGCTGGCGGCATCATCGGGCCGTATTTTTTCCAAAATGAGGCCGGTCAGGCAGTTACTGTGAATGGTGTTCGCTATCGTGAGATGATAACGAACTTTTTATGTCCCGAATTGGAAGATATGGATGTGGACGATATGTGGTTTCAGCAGGACGGTGCCACTTGCCACACAGCTAACGAAACAATGGCTCTTTTGCGCAACAAATTCAATGGCCGTGTTATCTCACGTAATGGCGATGTCAATTGGCCGCCAAGATCATGTGATTTGACACCGTTGGACTTTTTTCTTTGGGGTTATTTGAAAGAAAAGGTGTACGTCGATAAGCCAGCAACAATTCAAGAGCTAAAGGATGAGATAATTCGGCACATTAACGGCATAGAACCTCCATTATGCCTCAGCGTCATCGAAAATTTGGACCATCGGATGGAGGTGTGCCGCCGTGGTCGCGGCGCTCATTTGGCCGATATTTTGTTCCATACATAATTGAGTAATACCAATATATCATAATAAAATTACAATAATTTCCTAAATAGTTTGTGTTTTATTCAAAATCAACATCGGCCCTTGAAAAGAAAATTTCGATTTTTGGTATACATGGGCTACTAAATAGTGGAATTCCATTTCGAAATTTATTTTGAATATTTTATAAAAACAGAAAATACAATCGATTTTTAAGATTGTAATTTATTTTTTATGAAATAGTTGGTTTTGTATAGATTTTGTTGCTATTTATCTTTTATGAAATAGTTATTTTTAAAAATATATGTTTTAAAAGTTTCATTGCAATTAGAAATTCATACACTTATAGAAATAAACCTCTAAAATAGCAGAAACATCTACTAACACCTTGTTAAAAATGAGATTACAGAAACCGGTCCCATTCCTATATGGAATGGGACCGGTCCTGCGTGTGCCACAGGATCGGTCCCTTCGTGCCAGAGACCGGTCCTCAGCTAAACCCTACCCTATGTAAACAACTGGCAACTTTAACATGGGCTTGTCATAGGAGGGGGTCATTTGTCCAGCTTTAAACCACATAGTGGCATGCCACAGGACTAACCAAAGATGGGCATACCACAGGACTGTCGCAAAAGGGTCATGTCGGAGGACTAACCAAAACGGACTAACCACATGACTATCCTGAAAGGGACATGTCGTACAATTTAATAATTTTTAATGTAAAAAATGGTAGAAAATGAAACAATAAATTTCTAACTCATTGGCTTTTTCTAGTCAATATGTATACCAGTTAGGTGATATGTCCTACTTCTACCAGTCACTGAACTAGTCTTTTTAGATCAATTTACACTACATAACTCACTTCAATTGTAAATAATACCAGTCCTGTGATAAGTCCTTTTCCAGCAGTCCAGGTTCTTTTAGGTAAATTTTCGCATGCCGATAATTTTTTAATAAACCCAAAAAAAAAAAACATAAATATCGACAAAAAAACAAAACAAAATTAATAATGTTTAGTTTAAAAAACAAACGAAAACTAAACAGCTTCCACTGGGTAGGTAAAATTCTGACCAACTGGCTTTTTCTTGTTAATAAGCATTCTGGTTAAGTGGTATGTCCTCCCTTTACCAGTCACAGGATTGGTAATTTTAGGACAATTGACACTGCTTAACCCACTTCAGTATTAAATTATACCTGTCCTGTGATAAGTCCTTCTTTAACCAGTCATTTTTAGGTCAATTGACTCCTCATTCCCCATAGGGTAAGAACAGCGAAAATAAATCTGTTATCAAGTTTGATATAATTTTTATTAAAAATAAAAATTATGTTTTTTTTCGACCTTTAATTGTGCAAAGTCTGTGTAATAGTCGTTAAGTTTAAAGTAGTTTATTGTTTTTTTCGTGTTATTATTTATTCAAATTATTTTTATTAAATTTTTTTACAAAAAAAAAATTTAAATACATAATTGACAATGTAAAGATATATAAATCAAATAATAAAGTTCACCACTGCTGAAGAAGTTGGAAAAAACCCAACGAAACGTGCAGTGAAAGGATGAAATAATTTGTTTTATTTACATCTATACAATTAATTGTGACCATCATTAGCCCGTAATAAAACACGAAAATTATTCAAGTTCGAGGTCATACTCTATATTTCTATATTAGGATATTGTCCTAACAAATAATCTATAGAGTTTTTGTTTTCAAATTTATTAATTGACCCTTTCAGGAATGTGTTGATAGATCTATTTCGGGAATTTTCTAGGTTCCCATCATCAGAACACGTTTGGAGAGAGGTAACAATCCCCTGCAAAACATCAAGTATTCATATAAACTAGTTTGCTCACTAAATGAGAACTAATATATATATGAGCTCGAAGTTAAAGATTATAACCATTGGGCAAAAAATACTCTGCATTGCGAAACCCCACAAATGTCGATGTCATTACACGTCTTGGAATTGTGAAAAGTTTTTTTGAAACCGGAGGAAAGAAATAAATTAATGTAGTGTTGGTCCAAATTTTTTCTCGTTTCTGTGAAAGCATTAATATAAATTTATTTAATATCTGATTTTATTATAGTTACCATATGTATTGTTACTGCTAACATATTGTATTCTGAAACTCTTTTTTAATAAATATTTTGTACGAAGACGTGTCTTAATATTGCGACTATAAAACAATTTTTTTTTTATTAATGTACGCAAAAATTACAAAATTTTTATTTGAATAGTGTCCATATTATGCTAACATAGCGGTTAATGTATGACAAAAAAAAATGCCAAAATTGCAGAAAGTACTATTTTGTATGTGGAAGTACCACAAAAATTTAATTGCTTAATTTACTACTAATATTTGTTACTTAAACACAATAATATATATCTTTGGAAAGCATATTAAAAAATACACGACGCGAGGTAAATGCATGGTTGCTTTTAAACATAACAAAAATAATTTATTTGTAAAAAAGCGATAACTTTGGTACTTTTTGTATGGGAGCATGCCTCAAATTTACAAAATAAAGTTCAAAATGTATATAAACTGAATGTACTCTAAAACTATGAATATCGATATGCACTATTGCCTCTGTTTTCTACATACAGATCCCCAAAAAGGCCCAAAAATTGCCTTTCGGAAAACCCGATCAAATCCAAAATTGGCAGAATATCGAAATTATACTTGTCGAGTTAAATTTAATAAGGATTAATATATGTAAATTTGGACGTCGTACCCTGTATACATCCATATATAAAGTACCCAAAAGTTATTAAATTTTTTAGAACAATCAAAATTTTTACAAAGAAAGTGCACCGGGGAATGCTCCTCACATATCTTTATTAAAAGGACATTTTTTTCAATAACAACATACAAAATTCAAAGCTTTACAATAACGATATATCAGCAGATGCACCTCTGAAATCCGTTTCCGAGGATACCACATATGTCTATTGTTCATATGGTAGAAATACCAAAAAGTTGTAAAAAATTAAACAATTTCTAATTTTCGACCCCACTTTTTGCACTTAAGAAAAAACCGGTCCATCTTAGAATTGTTTTTTATAACATATCCAAATTTCATTGAATTCGGAGTGTTTCAGTCGTTATACTTTCCTTGTCAGTTGTTGAGTAGAATATAATAATGAAATCATCACATTACTCAACAGCGCTTTAATGTTAAGTAGCGTAATATTTTATTGTATGAAAACAGGCGTGTCTAATGGCTCAATTGTGGTTTAACTATAGTGTTTGAAATATCACACGTTCACTGTTGTTAGCATTTAGTTTGGTGTTTATCCTAGAGTTAAATTAAATATCTATTATTTTAATTTAAACAAAATGTTTGATACTTTCATAAAATGTGTCACAGGATTCTGACAATTTTTTTTTTCCAATCTATTTATATAAAATCCCGCTCTGTTTATTGAAATTTTAAACTTTAAGTTGGTTATCATTTTGTTTTTTAAACACTCTTGAAAACTTTTTTGTCCAAAGCAAACATCATAGTCGCTTTACAAACGATAACACTGTGCTACACAGAAAACTCACTTGTCAAATGACCGGTTTGACAAGTTGAAATATAACCTAAACTTTTCGATATAACGGTAAAAAAACAATTTTTTAGCGATTGGCGCATTTGAACATTTCCAACTCAGTCATTTTTTAACCGATGCTGCAGTTTTAAACGGTATTTCAAATAAAACTACACTACTTGGTATTTTCAACTATATATCGGTGATTTCAGGGAATATCTTACCATCGGTTTTCCGATTTCAATTAAAGTTTGCATCCAGAAACTTTATGGGCCCACTTAAAGACTAGCGTTTTTTGTTTTTCAAATTTCGAAACGTCCACTGTTTTATGCACTGTTTTATGCACGATTAAGTTTTTTTTTTTAAAGGAACATGTAAGAAGTATACTAAGAATATTATGTACTGTTTGTAGGGTAATGAAAAAAAAAAAAAAAAAAACAAAATTATTTAAAACATATTACATCAGAACCTGTTCTAGAAAAAATTCTTTTACCAGTGAACCGGTTCTAGAACAGGTTCCTGGGAGTCGAAATTTTAGGTGTCACTGTCACAGAACCAGTTATTTAACTGATTCTCGAACCGATTCTAAAGCAACCTGTTCTTGTTTGGAGGTAAAGAACCTATTGAAAATTGGACAAACTCCATGTAAACAGAACCATTTGCAGAACAGAAATTAGAACCAATTATAATACAGTATAAGTTGTTCTGCAACCAGTTATTTGGATCTTACTATTTTACTGGGAAGTTGTTCTGCAACCAGTTATTTGGATTTTACTCTTTCACTGGGTGCATTAATTTTTCAAATAAATATTTTTTCAACTTTTTTTATACATTTGTTCAAACTAATTTACTACCATTTAACGATTTTTTTAGTTCCATTTATTATTTTCATTTATTTATTTAAAAAGTTAACCACAAAAACGAAATATTGTTGTTTATTTGTTATTTTTTTTCAAAAAAATATTCAAAAAATTCGTGTATGCTTTGTTTTTTTATTAAAATGGTTTGTTTATATACAAAATTATTTCAATTCAAATTACAAGAAATTGAAAAAGTTTACACATTTAGTGTGTGTATACATTTTGTAGAAAAGCAAAACAAAACAAAAAAAAAAAAACTGAATTAATTTCAAATAACTGAAAATAACATTTATTTTTACTGATCTGTAGTTAAAATTTGAACATTTATTTTTAAGTTACTATTCGCTTGTTCTTATGGATTTGTCAGTTATTTAAACGATGTTTAAAAATAAATAACAAGAAACATTTGAATTGAATGAAAAGTAAGTAGCCCGGATTTTAAGTGATTTATCATTTATTTTAAATTACATTTTCAGTTAATTTAAACTACAAACTATTTTGAGTGTATGTAAGTCTGTATTTTATTTAATATTGATTGGATCATCACCATTAAAATTGCATTGTAACCTATTTTTATACTGCGAATTAGAATTTTTTTTACAGCGTGAAAAGGATTGCATTATTTATGCAATATATTTTTAAAGTGCGTTTTGGTAACGTCTGGCCACTCTCGATTTAAAAAACGAATGCATTTTTGCAAAATATGGATTTTTCACCAAATTTGTTGCACATGCACTATTTCTGTCCGGGGCTTAACTCTTTTTAAAACTTTTTTTGAAAAAAAGCTTATAGCACTTTTCCATAGAAAAAAACAGCAATTTGTTATCAGATTTATTAGGATTAAATTTAAAAATGTAATGTTTAGGAGCCCTTTAAACTTCTCTGTTTTAAAAACTATACATTTAATTTTGTGAATTTTTCTGTAGCTGAGAGACAAAGGAATCTACTGAAATATTCTGTAATAAAATTTTTAATTTCTAACTCTTACTAGAGAAGAAATCTTAAAACTTAAATGTATAGTTTTTAAAAGAAAGACATTTAAACTGCTCCTTTGCTCAACATTTTTAAATTTAATCTTTGTAGTTTTGAAAAATGAATAACAAATTATTGTGTTTTCTATAATAATAGACCCGGGACCCAAAAAAACGAAAGTGTTGTTTTTTAGTAAAAATACCATAAAAATTCTATTTAAAAAAGAAATTGCATAACAAATGCATATCCTTTTTAACGCTGAAATAAAACTTCATTGCGCAGTAAAAAAGTAGGGGACTATACAATTTCAGTGCAATTTCAATCGTGATAATCCAATGAATATTAAATAAAAACGAACATAAAAATTACACACCATTTGCATTTTTCTCATTTTTAGAAAACTAATTCGCTCAGAAATCCTATTTTTCGAAATTTAAAAAACTAAAAACGTCAATCTTTAAGTGGCTAAATAGAGTTTCTAAATTTAATTGAAATCGGCTTGCATTTGGAGCACGAGGAAAGTCCCGAATATGCTTCGTCCCAACTAAAATGAATGTGAATACAAATTCTGGATGTAGTAATGTAATGTAATAGATATTGCGGCCAAACTATATGGAGATATTAGACGTTCCAACATGGCAACGCACCGATCCATGTCGCTCGTTTCACAATAAACATTTTGAATGATCACAACTTGCCGGTATTGGAATGGCCAGTCATAAGACCCTTTGAAGACCTCTGGGGGATTGTTTCCGCCAAAGTCTTTTCAAAGTCAAGGCTATACACTACGCTTAAAGAGTTTATATGACCCGTAGGCTACAATAAGTTTTAATTCACATGGGCAACACAATATATTATTAATAACTTAACCCTTTATAGCCTCATGTAACATTACTGTAACAAACCCCAAAATCCCGAAATAATACATACTGAATTTATTTAGCTCGCTCAAATTTGTGTCACATTACTGTGACATACCATTGATCAAATTAGTACCAAAAAAATATCATAGATGGCGTAATTTTTTTGACTTCCGTCAGTTTGTACCTATTCGCATTTGCATAATACGAATAGGGACAAGTTTGAAAATTTAAAATTTTATAAAAAAATACAAAAAGTACAAAAAATTGGGTTGTTTTTATGAAAACCTGTATGTAAGTGAATAATATTTTTTACTTATTGTATACAATGCATTTTACATTTTTACATGAAAAAATTATATTTTTATGTTATGTAACAGTAATGTCACAATCCCTTAAATGTCAAATATCAATAATAAATAAAGGATATTTTTTTAATTTCTACTTTTTTTATTTACTTTAACCTTTCCCGTACCAAAAAAAAATTTAATTTTTAAGTTCATGGGCTACAAAGGGTTAAGTATAGTGCTAATCAAAACGAATAAATATGATCTTTTTAATGCACATACACAAAGAGAGAGTTTCTTGGATGAGTTTTAATGAAATTTTTTCACTAAACTGATGAAGTTTTCTTCACAATGTAAAAGAAAAAATTCTTACACTTTACGAAAAAGTTTCATTGTTTAACCGACATAAATTTTGCGCCATTAAAGATTTATCATGCTTAAATATTGGCTAACATAAAGGGTCCGCCATCTAACGTTTTTTTAAACTAGTGCTTATTTCGTGAATGGTAACACTTAGCTCATGTCCCATTAAGAAATGGGAAATTCCCCCCCCCCCCCCCCCC
>CM037855.1:51794053-52062239 GCA_021234595.1 Delia radicum | reverse complement strand
GTTTTCGTACCAAAGCCGTCGAATGAGAGCTATGGAAACGCAAAGGCTTACCGACGATAACCCGCACATAATTTTTTCTGAAAAGTATGGAACGAATCGTTTGCGTCATGGTTAAGGATTTAACATCTAGAGAACTGCTTACATTCAAGCAACACTCTTAATTAAAGGCGCAAGTAATAAAAATTGCTCTTCATGATGTGATTTACAATGTTAAGAGATCATTTGATCTACATATTTAGACTTTCGATATAGAGGGGGCATTTAATTAAATTCCACCTGCAACGCTAATTCGGTTCCTATACCAGTTTAGCATTGATTGGACTCTTGTAGACTGGATCAGTCATATACTAGATAACCGATAGATTTATTCAGAGCTAAACGAAATAATTATTAGAGATACGGTGTTACCGTGAAATTAACAAAATGGCATTCTTTCACCACTCCTATGGGTGACCACATATGTAGGACAAATGCTAGACGTCTGAGTAGGAGGCTATAGAAGCACTCGCATTCTCATACAGCTTGGCTAGTTCTCGGGGTCTTATCGAGCACCTGGACAAAACTTATGTGTGCTTTTTCACTCGAAAGACGAGTATCATTAGTTATGATGAGACTCGTTTGATGGGCAAGCCCATTATCAACCAAAACTTTTAACCTTGAGCAGTATTGAACGCGATGAACGCAAATTAGCCGTAAGGTTTTTTCTGAGCACTGTCCAATTTAGAGAACGTGAAATCATTTCAAGCTTTCAGGGCTGAATTACCATGCTATGTTATTGTTTAAAAGAACAATATGGGACGCCCTTATATGGGGAGTCCCTAATAGGGAAAAGAGAAACTTGTTAGGATAGTAAGTATCTCAACGCTTAGAAAACGCCTATTTCGAATGGGTCGTATGGACTCAGAAACTTGTGGGGCCTGCGGGGAGAGTGACGAGATATTAGAACACTTATTTTGTAGATGTTTCGGCTTTCCAAGGACTAAGAAGCCAATTTGCTGACAATATTCCGGCATTGGGTGACTTCATTGGAATAGGTTGGATAAGAAGAATCTTTACAGAACATAGTTTCTGGAATTAAGGGGATCGAAACCACTGCAACATGAGAGCGCACAACAACTCGACTGTAGGGCTTAAGTGTCTGAAAAATTTTTTTTTGTTGAACAAGAAACGCTTGTGCAAAGTTGTTCCACTTCTTCATTCTCTTTATTAACCTTACCTAAAAATGGAACAGTGTGTTCATAAGAAGTTTAATTTCTGTGTATCCATTTCCATTTAAGTTAACGATATGCATAAGTACGTGTTTAGCTAAATGTTTATGTATTTGTGCAAATGAGAACAATTAAATTCAACTGCACTAAACGGCAATGAATCAAGAAACGAACGAACATACAGACAGACAGACAGACACGCCAACAGTTAGACAGACACTCATTGAAATATGATGCTTATCAAAAGAAAGAGAAAAAGCAGAAAAATTCTGAAAAAATGGATAAAAGAATACTACCAGAAGGAATTCACAGCAAACATTTATACAGAATTATACTGTTTGTTCCACATTAAAACAAAAAATATATACAAAAAAAATTAAATAAAAAAAAAAACTCACTCCTAATCACTGCCACAACTGCTACCCATAGCCATAATCGTATAAATGATATAAGGAGGGTGTTGCATGCAAGTAGCAGCAACATTAGTTTTTATTAAACTGGCGTTAAAATTTTATTTTTAATTTCTTTTATTTGATGCTGAAATTCTATATTTGTTCAGCAACGAATTTAAGCAACGACCTGTGGCCAGTTCAGTACATGAATGTCCTGTTTTCTGTTGTCCTGTCCTGTCCTGAATTGGTATGTCTAAGGGTATATATATACGATTTGAGAGGAGTTCTTGTAGAAGCTGTTCATGATCTGTTTGCTTTCATAAAAAACGTTTGCTTTTGTATTTTCCATCACAAAAACTCTAAATTTATTATTTTTTTTTCTTTATCTCGTTTGTCTAAAAACGTTCAGAATTAAAATGTTATTTCAACGTATTTCTCTTGTCCATTCCATTTTCATTTCCATTTTTTGTTTCTTTTATTTTCTCATTTAGTTTTTTCTGTTTTTGTTAAAATTTCTATTGTGTATTGTTTAATGTTTACGAGCCATATTCTTTTACTTTTTCTAACTTTGTATGTACATAAAACTTATACTAGGACAGGACATGCCACCGTCCAAACGACAGACTAAACTAACCACTTTACTAAATATGGGTCATCGTCTGTTGGTGTTAATGGCCGGTATGTGAATTTTGCCAAAAAAAAGAGAGTTTAGCAATTGGAACTTGTAAACATATATGAGCTACTTCAAAAATTTTCAACACCTGTTGAAACTTAATTTAGGTGTCTCTTATTTCTCAAGTTTTGTAAATTGAGAGGAACGATGGATAGGACTAGGTTGGCTATACTTAAAAGCAATGATGTGCAAAGTTTAACGTGAAATGTGTTCACCAAAAGAATTGATGGTCATGTAACAGTCGAAAAATAATTAGATCCAAACCAATACAAAAGGAAGTCACTGGACTCTAAGGTTTTATTCACTAAAAAAGCAATTTCCATGTTGCTGCTTTGTGAAAAAATGTATTGATATTTTACAGGAGAACCAATATGTTCCGATTTTTAAAACTTTCGCAGTTTTCCATAGGGTTTTTGAGCCTTTAAATGAATTGAGTTTTGAGAACAGTATTTGAAAAATGGTGTAATTTCATATAGCATATACCAAGTTGATTTCAGCCCATCAATAACGGGAAACGGATAGCACTTATAAGGAATTTGCAAAAAAATTTGTTGAAAATTTATGTTTTTTTAGTCTGACTTTAAAATTATATTTGAAATAGTCTAGCTTTATAGAATAACTAGACCGACACTAAAATGTAAAGTCTGGCAGCACTGATACATTTTATCAAAATACTCCTTTGGTCTCAAATCAATCTGTTATTTTACCATCTTTCGATCGCTCTGACGTGTCACGTTGTTTAAAAAGTTTAAAAATCGTTTTTTAGCCATGGACCGGATGGTGTGCCTAGCTGTATACTAATCAACTGTGCTGAGAGTTTGTCTGCTCCTTTATCTTTGTTGTTTAACATCTCTGTTAAGAATGGATACTTTAATAAGTTATGGGAGAGAATCGTATATTATTCCATTGTTCAAATCCGGTAGAAAATCTGATATATCAAACTATAGAGGAATCGCGAAGCTTAGCACAATTCCAAAGCTATTTGAAAAATTCATTACTGATTTCATATGTCATCATGTCTCGCATATTTTGTCCCCTTATCAACATGGTTTTCGGAAGGGCTGTTCAAACTGTCACTAATCTTTTACATTTAACAACTATAATTAATCGAGGATTTGTAAATGGGAAACAAACTGATGTTGTTTATACTGACTTTAGTAAGGCATTCGATAAGGTTAATCATAATCTGCTCCTGATTAAATTGAAATTAATAGGGTTTTCCCCTAACAGTCTGAACTGGAATTCATCATACCTTTTTAATAGAAAGCAAAATGTGCGATATAAAAATTTACTTCTAAATAATATCAGTTATATCCGGGGTCCCTCAAGGAAGCCACTTAGGGCCAGTTCTTTTTTCTTTATTTATAAATGATCTTCCAAATGTGATAAAATATTCAAAAATATTGTTGTACGCTGATGATGTCAAGATCTTTCGAGTTATAAAAATCCGTCTGATCATATCTTTCTACAAATGGACTTAGATAATTTCCAGAATTGGTAAAACATAAACCTAATGGATCTTAACCTAAAAAATGTAAATCCATGTGCTTTTCTAGAAAAAATCCTATAAAAATTGATTACTTCTTTGATGGACACAAACTGGAACTAGTTGATATTTTCTGGATTTGGGAATACTATTTGATCCGAGACTTAATTTTGTCTCTCATATTCATATGACGGTTAACAAGGCCAGAGGCGTACTTGCTTTCATTAAGCGGTGGGCCAAGGAGTTTTAGTGATCCGTTCGTTACAAAAATGCTATACACGTCTCTTGTACGACCGATTTTGGAATATGGCTCATTACTTTGGTACCCACAATATAACAATCACAGTAATCACATTGAATCTGTTCAAAAACAGTTCTGATTTTTTGTTTGCGAGGTTTATCATGGAGTTAATCTTCCTTCATATCCGAGTAGACTTGCTATTATAAAATTACACACAGAGAAATAAGTGCCAACCGAATCAAAGGTGTACATTAATGATAACAACTTATAAATTCAGTTAGTACAACGATATTTACATTCGATTTCTCAATATTTTAGGTGTCGCAACAAAAAGTCAGTTGATTTAACTGAAGTTTCTTTCGAAAACTAATGTTTAGTTGTACCAACCGTCTGAAATTCGTCCTAACCGAATTTGAGTCGTAGTAATCGAATTTCATTTGGCAAATAGCTAAATTTTTTCTCTGTGTGTACCTACTCTTAAAAGCCGTCGAATTATGTTAAACGTATCTTTTCTACTTAACTTAATTAATGGTGATGTTGTTTCTGAATTTTTGATTTATAACATAACGTTTATTGTTCCTCAACGTCCAACTCGTTACTTTCGTCCTTTATCACTGCAGTTTTATCGCAGTAACTATGCTAATGCTGACCCATTACGAAGAATATGTAAAGACTTTAATGATTTATATAATTGTATTGATTTTTCTTTAAATGTTGATGCTCTTAAACGTAAAATAAAACTGTATTTAAATATTTAATTATGTTTTTTGTTGTTATATAATTTTGTAAATAATTTTAATTAAAATTTTTTTAGAGTCTGTAAGGATTTAATCCATAGACTAAATAAACAAATAAATAAAAAAAAAAAAAAATGGCAACTCTTCAAATTATCGTGTTAGAATGAAACAAATCTGTGCACAATACAGTGTATATAATAACTAATGGGTAATTTAACGGCATTCAGAATAAAATTTCTTTAAAAACAATATACGGTTCTTATAAACAAGTTTGGCATCTGTCAACTGTGTCGGGTCTGTTTAGTCTGTGCTAACGTATTTCGTGAACTGAGTTTCTTCGTTAACATTTTAAGTACATACAATTTTATGGAGCAAACTAAATTTTCATAACCTCAAAAAAAATCCATTTATAAAATGTTTAATTTAGCAAATTTAAAAGTATTTAATATGATTTCCTGGAAACAAGTAGCCCTAAACCCAAATAAACACCATTAAACAGGCAAAAATGCGTGCTATCAAAAATAATCGCGGTTTTCTTTTCACTTATGAGGCGTTCCTCAAAAAAGAAATAAAATAAAAATGAATTAAAAAAATTTTTTTTTTCTATCTTCGGTTTTTTTCTATCACTGGAATGCGTCTGGGTACTCAAACGAAAAGAAATTTCCTATTATTTTTATGATCCGTGATACGTAGCGCCCGTTAGAGCTATTTTAAATACAAAAATGGGGAGAAGTTTTTTTTAGTTATTTTTGTAAAATTCACTCTTAAAATAATGAACTTTATATGAAAATATGCCTTTTTAATTGCTATCGTTGGCATTACGCAGGGATAACAACGTGGAGGTGATAGTACAAAATTTAGTGACTTAAGGGTTTTATCCTTCAGTCCGTTCAAAGCCCGGCTTCTCTAAAGAAATTTTTCTGTGTGACCTGCCTTCGACAGGGCTTAGGGGTTTTCTCCCATGTTATACGCAGTTTAGTGGCTTCGCTGAGTAAAGTTTTTCTGGGCTAACATACGCAGATAAAATTCATTGGACGAGTTGTTATCAAATTTCTTCTCTAAACTAATGAAGTTTTCTTCACAATATGAGTGAAAAGTTGTTTAAATTTTATGAAAAAGCTGCATCGTTTCAATGAAACTATTTTCAATGAATCTTTTCATTAGTTGTATGAAATTATTAAAGAATGATATGAAATTGTTCATAAAATTTTATGAAAAGCTTCATTAATTCAATGAACAGTTTCAATGCACGAATTCCAATGGCAATTCATAGATCTAATGCAAAAGTCAATTGATATCATGCATATAATACTCAGAGTGTATACAAAAATGTATATTCATGTTATACAAACAAATTTTAAAATATTTTACCTAAAAGGGTCGAACATTTTGAAGTTCATCATATATAAAGAATCTGTATAGAAATAACAATTTTTTAAACATTAAAATAAAATTTCAATATGTATGAAAAATGTTGGTAAAATTTTGTAATTTTTATTGGTTTTGTTTTATTTATTTTCCAAAATAGTTAATTAAATTGTACTCTTCCAAAAATAAATTATGTTTTTCTTACTCTCAGCCATCAATGACCTGCTACTTAACTCTGGTGAAAAAAATCACGTTTATAGTTTTTTACACTGCTAAAGGATTTATAATCTTTCGAATAGAATGCAAGTTAAAAAATGTAAAAGCACACTAGTTAGAGTGTCCCGACAGAGAGTGACTGTACGAAGTGTAACGAATGTCGGTACAACGATGTAAATGTATTATTTTGAGAAAAATAGCAAAGAAATATTTGAAGGGTACTTTTATGTCCCAACAATAATATGCTTGAAACTGTTGCTAGCAGCGCGGCCAACACATTTCTGATCGCTCAGAATTTATGATTCATAAAAGACTGTTAAGAATGACAAGTTTTAAAGCGCTTACTTTTGGAGTCATAAACGAAACATTATTGAGTCTTTTTTATGAGCTTTTTTGAAAAATAATTCAGCACTTATAAGTGGCTTCAAAATTAGTCACAAATGTCTACTCAATCGTTTAGAAAATTCTGAGGTTTCTAATAATCCTCATAGAGGCTTCATCGGCAAAGGAAAACGCCTTCATATAGCTATAATTTCAGAAGGTTTGAGGGCTCTTTTATGAGCCTTTTCGTACTCCATTAATATACTTTAGTAGCGTATTTGAGGCAAAAAACACAATTTCAATATTTTTGCAAAAAATGTATAGAAAAAGCTTTTTTAAATGAAACATTTTAAGTTTTTTTTTTCTTTGTAATATTCAAAGTTA
The DNA here is from genome assembly GCA_021234595.1 of Delia radicum. Classification (NCBI taxonomy): domain Eukaryota; kingdom Metazoa; phylum Arthropoda; class Insecta; order Diptera; family Anthomyiidae; genus Delia; species Delia radicum. Next base: position 52,055,213 of record CM037855.1, on the reverse strand, counting down.
TACAATGACAAGTCTATTAATTTTGCATAAAATTTTTCTGGTCTAAACTAGCCTTTGAAATTTTAAAATAAGGAAACTTCTATAGTGCCTTTGAAAATATGTCAATTTTGATACCAATTTAACGAAAAACTTGACATTTTGTTATCAGAATAGAAATATGTCTCCAAGTTTTAAATTATATTTGCCACCTAAAAGTGTCCCTCCCATAAAATATTTTCATTATTTTCTCATTAAAGTTCTATTCTATGTGGAACACCCTAAATCACATGCATTTGTTTTAATCAGTTTTTGTTGTTTTAATATAAGCTAAAATCAGGGATCGAATTGCAGCAATTTGTCCATGAAAGATTCATGAAATTACATATGTACATTTTTTAACAACTATGAGCCCATGTAAACTTAATTAGATCTTGTCTGTCGGAAGCTTGTTTTTTAAGTTTGCGTTAATTAAATCTTTTGAGTAAGGGAATATTACCTACACTCTGGGAAAAAAGTTTCATCATAGTAATGATATTGTTTCATAATTCGTTTCTCATCAATTATACATCATATTTATGAAGTTTTCATAAATGTGATGAAAAGTTTCATAAAAATTAATGACAAATGTTATATCGACCTTCATCATTTCATAAAATTTGTGAAAATAAACTTTTGCTTTTATTGAAATTTTTTTTTGAAATTTTCAAAATATTATTTGCAATTTATACTTTAAAAAACTCAAAAAACTACCGGAAGTTATTTAAAGTTCGGAAACATAAATTATATATTGTTTGATGTGTTCTTAATTTTAAATAGAATTTTTTAAATATAATACACTTTGGGAAAAAGTTTCATAATATTAATGAAACGGTTTCATAAATCGTTTGTCATCAATTATTCATCATATTTATGAAGTTTTCATAGATATGACGAGAAGTTTGAATAAAATTTATGATAAATGTTTCATAAATCTTAATCATTACATAAAAAGTTTCATTAATAGTTTGCTAATATTTCTGTTTGTTTTTCCAATCAATTGAAATTCAAAATTTCAATTTGAAATTTAGAAATGATCAATAGAAATTAATGCCCAGATTTTGTATTTCCCCTGCGTTCAACGCTTCACCTACGCCAACACAAACGCTAAGTAAAAAACAAGTTATTTTATAAATCACTACGTCACCGCCTTGTCTCAACACTGAACTAATACGTTATCACTTCAATTGTCAAACCATTGCGTTATTATGGTTTCCTACATACAGGACAGTACTGAACTAAAAAAACAAAAAGTTGAGAAAACCAGTTTTTTTTATGATCTGGTAACTCCATCAGTTGTGATTGGGAATACAAATGTAAATACACCCAACAAGAAATGGATGACCGAAACTAACACATGCAAATCTTGCATCTTCCTCTAACTTATGAATTTATAAATTAGAGGGAGATGCAAAATCACACGTACACAAAGTTTCCATCACTTTTTTTCATATTGCCCTTAAGAAAATGATAGAAACTTTGTTCTACGCGCTGATAGATATTTCCATCAGCAGTTCCGGTCATTTGACCGGTCATATGACCGTCACTGTTCTTGCTGGGCAGCTGATGAAAATTTAAAACCAAATTCAAATTTGTGTTTATAGCTTTTTTTTTTCATTTATTTTATTGAAAATTAACATATTTTTTTAAATTGTAATAATTAAAAAGCAGTTTTTTTGTTTTATTAAAAAATATTACTAGTGGTAAATTGTTAACATTATAGAAAATAAACACAGAAAACCAAAATATTTTGTTTTCTTATGATGTGATTTGTGGTTAATTAAAAATATGTAAGTTAACGCTTCAAAAAATTGGGTGTTTAATTTGACAGTTCAAGAGATAAAAAAGTAATCGTTGCGTTTTACACAATTGGCTTTTTCAAACATTTGAGTTTAAAGTAGCGTAATAATCAGCTGTTGCAACGCGAGCAGTCACTTTTTTGAACGCGGTGATTTAAGAAATTCAAATAAGGCCAACGCAAGGTGAAGTGAGGCGTAGCGTTTTACAAAATAAGGGCATACGATTTTTCATTTGAAATTTAAAAATTACGTTTTTGCTATTCTTGCAATTCTGAAATATTTATCAGTTAAAGTGTTGTAAACTTTGTTCTTAATTTCAATTATTGTTTTTAAATTCCAAATGAATATTCTTAATTAAAAATTGTTTGTTGGATTTTAGTTAATAAGCACTGAGAGAATTATCATATACACATTTGAAAAATATATGTGCTGTAGTGCAAATGCATCACCCATTATCTAATTACTTTATCTACTTACTAAATCTACTTATAACATATATCTAACCTACTTACTCTAAGTATACTACGTTAAGTTATCTATATTCTAGCTACTTACTCTCTTTAGTTACTAACCTACTTATTTATAATTACACACATACATGTAACACATAGATCTAAGAATTAGGTTAAATGATACCCAATAAAGAAGACAGACGTTCAGTCTGCATGAATCGTTAAACCGAACAAGTGTCTTTTTTAATTTCGCGATGCCATCCGCTACATGGCGACCGTGACATTGGTTCTGGAAAAGTTCCAATGGAAAAAAACTTAAAAAAAATTAAATTAAAATGGAAAAAAACTAAAAATAATTAACCTAATAAAGTGAATTGGTGAAAAAACTAAATTAAAAGCTGCGCGTGTGAATTAAATTTTTTTAGTTTTTACAATAAAAGTTTTGTCTTAAAAATGATTAAATCTTAAAAACACACAAAAAAAAAATCAAAATCAAAAACGGTTAATAAAAACACACTACCTTTGAAAAATCACAAAAATAAGAGGATTATTCTTCCAAAAATATGTAAATCTAAAGTGACAATAATTTTTAATACCTATATAAAAATTATATACATTAAACATTAAAAAACATTAAACTATTCATACCAAAATTTAAAGTTTAACCTGTGTCAAATAAGAAAACAAACAATGTTAATAATATTGGAATAACAATTCTAACAAGGAAATTTTTTTTTGTTTGCAAAAATGTTGTGTCGTAGTCGAAAATATTGGCATTGGATAAAAAAAAGAAACGAAAAAAGTACAGTCGGTTCGTTAAAAATATAGAAACGAACAAAAATTTTGAACTGTAAAATAATACATTCTTGGAAAATAGTAGAAACGGTAATCTCTGCAAAAGTACCGTTTGCTGTGAAGTGGTGCGATTTTGGAAAAAGGTACAGTTGTGTCAAAAGTAGAGTGGAAAAAAACAGAAAATTAAAGTTTTAAATTTAGGAAACAAATGGTGCAAAAATGATATGAAAAAAAATCAATCGGCAATTAACAAACAAAAATATAACAATTTTTTTTTTAAATGTATAAACAAAAAAAATCAGATGAAAAAAGTAAGAATTCAAAAAAAAAGAAGAAATTTCAACAAATTACAAAATAATAAGAAAACAATTTAAAAACTCTACAAAGTAAAAAAAATTACTATTGAGCAGCAATAATAACATCAACAAGTGCCGTATATAATTTTCAACAGCTACACGACCTACAACAACAAAAAGAACATCATGATCTTCAAACATCATCATCATTAGCCATCATCATCACCATCAGCCATCATCAACAACTCTACAAACAACCCCTCTAATTCATCTTTAAAATAGAAAAATTTCTTTGTTTCTACGCGGGAAAAATGTGAAAATTTAGAAATCAAATTAAAAATTTAAAAAACTAAACAGGAAATAAAATAAAAACTTAAAAAAAAAAAACAAAAAAAAAAAAAACAAAAAAAATATAAATTAAAACAAAAAGTTAATTTAGTGAATTTTGAATACTAAAAGTAAAATTTCGAAAAAAAACAATACAAAAACAAAATTTTCAAAATGTTGAAAATAACTGTAGAATAAAAAAAAAAATAAACAAAAAAAAGTGCAAAATAAAATTCAATTTAAAAAGAACTGCATAATAAATAAGGAAAAAAGTAAAGTGAAAAATAATGGAAAAAGAAGAAAAAAAAACAACAAAACGAAATTAAATAGAAAAAAAACATGCAATACAAAAACTGATCCACAATTTTGAAAAACTACAAGTATAACAATATAAACCAATTCTCTTTGGTATAAAACAAAATTTTTACAACAACCACAAAAATGACAAAGAGAAAATAATAACATGAAATCAACACAAAATATTTACAACAACAAGAAAAACGGCAACCAAACAAATTCTACAAACATTGAGTGACTCTGACGCTAGCAGCAACGCATGTACAGCAACTTTAATGACGATGGTAACAATAATATCAACAACGACGTTAGCAGCATTTTTTGTCATCATTGTGAGCTGGTTGGTGCGTAGGTATATAGTAGTGATCATAATTATAGGTCCAGTGTAATTATTTTTTAATTATATGCTATTTGCATATCACTTATATGTATTTGAAATTTTATTAATATATTATTTTTTTTTTTTTCTATTTTATAAAAAAAAATATTAAAACAATATTTTATGTACTGGTATATAAAAACTCTTTAATTTAAAAATTTTTTTTAATTTAGTATTTAAAAACTCTTCAATTTAAAATTTTTTAATTTGAAAATAAATAAAATAAAAACAATTATTTGATAAAAATTAAAATCATTGACTTGAAAATCATTAACTTAACAAAAAAAAAAAACAAGAAAAAAAAAGAGAATTGCAGTTAAAATGTTTAAATTTTATCTAAAATTTAAACATTTATTTCAGACAATATTTTTACAATAGATGTCTACCAATTCTGAGTTTCAAATTCAAACATTTAACGAATTAATTTCAAATTTTTATAAAATCAAAAAAAGAATATTGCAAAATCGTCCAATTTCAACTGATCAAAATAAAATTGACGAATATATAAACTTTCTTGTCAAAACGTACAACGATATTTTGTCATATGCGGAATTATATAATGCTAGATTATCCAATGAGTTTAAATTGTTAGTTCACAATAAGATCTTACACTGCAGGGAATTATTAGTGAGATGTTTTTGTAAATTAGAATACAAAACTAGAGAGCCATTTGGTGTAAACTTGTTTGAAAAAGTACAACAGGAGGTTATGACAGATTCAGGCTCTGAAACAGAAATAGGAAAAGTTAAAGACGATAAGAAAACATTAAACGAGGATATAAAAACAGGTACTGTGGAAAATCCTATTGCTCTAGAGAATCAAAATATTAACAGCGTAAATTTTCCTAAAATGGCTTCAATTGAGGAAAAAACTAAATTTATCTCGTTGTGTTCCAGCATTATTAGGGAGAATTACGATGGAAATCCCCTAACGCTGAATTCTTTTCTAGATAAAATAAATTTAATTGAAGAACTCATTTCACCCAATTTAAATAATTGTTTCATCTCCTTTTTAAAATCAAAATTAGACGGAAGAGCGAGAGATATTCTTCCAGAACAGATAAATAATATAGACCAAATTAAAAATGTTCTTAAAAGTAGAATTAAACCAGATAGTTCAAAAGTCGTCGCCGGTAGATTCGCAGCTTTACATGTCAAAAACAATAATTATGAAGATTTTTCCAAGAACGTGGAAGATTTAGCTGATGCTTTAATGCGCTCACTTGTAATAGAGGGAATAACTAAAGAAAAAGCTGAGGAAATGACAATAGAGCAGACAGTAAGCATTTGCAGAAATAATGCTAAATCTGATATGGTTAAAGCAATTTTAGCATCTTCGGTTTTCAAAGAACCTAAGGATGTCGTTGCGAAATTGATAGTAGAAGAAACAACATTTGGAAAGGATTTTCAAGTTTTGACAACGCGTAGTAGTAAATCATTTCACGAACGTTCTCATAGAAAGAGACAGCGATTCCCTAGAGGTAATTTTAACAACTCTTACGAAAATACTTTGAACAACAATTATCGTGGTAACAATAATTACAATCAACCTCGTAATCACAATAACTTTCGTTGTCAAAACAATTCACGTGGACGTGGTTATAATAATCGTGGAGGAAACAATAACAATTTCAATCGAGGACATAGGTCACAAGGCAATTTTAGTGGTCAGGGTGCTTCCGTTCGTACTTTAAACGCGGAAGGCCCTCAGCAGGAAATGTTGGGGGAAGACGAAAATTAAATTTAATCAAGGAAAATATCGTTAAATCAGTATATAGTTTCAATTTAAATTACTCAGATTTTATAAATATAAACTGTTCAGCATCGTATAAAACTAATTCATTTTTAGTTGATTCACAAGCTGATATATCAATTCTAAAAGTTTCCTGTTTGAAAAATAATTTAAAAATAAATCAACAAAACATTGTTAATATAGTTGGTATAACAACAAATACTACAAAGTCCCTAGGTACAATAGATACAGAATTAATCGTTTCTAACGTTGCAATACCCCAAGTTTTACATATCGTTTCTGATAATTTTAATGTGCCATCCGATGGAATATTGGGAAAAGATTTTTTTTAAAAGCCAATAAGTGCCAAATTGATTATAACACAATGACAGTTTCATTTTACGTTCCTCATATACACAAAAGAGTAATTGTTCCAATTTTTCATGGAATATCGAAAAATTCGTTTTTTCTGCCACCAAGATGCGAAGTGTTTAGAGAATTTCAGTTGGATAACATAACTGAACCAGTTTTTATCGATAGTCAGGAAATTTCTAAGGGCGTACTTATCAGCAAATGTATTGTAAATTCCAAAAATCCTACGCTACGTATTCTAAATACAACTGATGAAATGAAACTTGTACATAACTATAATGTTAAAACCGAAAAACTTTCAGATTTTCATATTTATTCAATTAATGAAAATGTTCCTTGTAACAAACGTGCTCAAAATTTAAAAACAATTTTAAATGACAAAATGCCAGAATATGTCAAAAGTGATTTAATACCTTTATGCGAAAAATACGCGAATATTTTTACTTTAAAAGACGATAAAATGTCGATAAATAACTTTTATGAGCAAAAGCTAAGGCTTAGTGATAGAGAACCGGTTTACATAAAAAATTACCGACTTCCTTATACACAGAGAAATGAAATAAAACGTCAAGTTGAAAATCTACTTGAAAATGATTTGATAGAACCAAGCACTTCTAATTACAATAGCCCGTTAATTTTAGTGCCAAAGAAAAGTCCAGATAATACAAAATCATATCGCATGTGTGTCGATTTTAGAGCTATCAATAGAAAGTTAATTGCGGATAAATTTCCGTTACCAAGAATTGACGACATACTGGATAATCTTGGTCGAGCCAAACATTTTTCTATTATTGATTTGTTTTCAGGTTTTCATCAAATTCCACTTCATGAAAATTCAAGAGATATAACATCATTTAGTACAGACCAGGGTGCATACCGCTGGAAAGTCTTACCATTTGGATTGAATGTAGCCCCAAACTCATTTTCAAGAATGATGTCTATAGCGTTTTCAGGTTTAGAACCAAACAAGGCATTTTTATACATAGATGACATCATCGTAACAGGATGTAGCAAACAGCATCATTTGAAAAATTTAACAGACGTTTTTGATATTCTTAGAAAATTTAATTTAAAAATCAATCCTTACAAATGTAATTTCTTTAGACCAGAAGTAACATTCCTCGGTCATCGTTGTACGTCAAAAGGACTTTTACCGGATAACACTAAAACATTGGCCATAGAAAAGTATACAGTTCCCACAGACAAAGATGCTGTAAAACGTTTTGTCGCGTTTGCAAATTACTACAGGAGGTTTATTCCTAATTTTGCTACTCTAGCAGCTCCTCTTAATTTTATAACAAGAAAAAAAGTAAATTTCATATGGGATCAAAAATGTCAAGAATCATTTGAAAATATAAAAGCAGAACTAATGTCCCCAAAAATCCTACAATATCCTGATTTTACAAAACAATTCATAATCACAGTTGATGCCTCAAAGGTTGGTTGCGGTGCAATTTTAAGCCAGAATTTTAAGGGACATGATTTACCGATATATTATGCATCTAAATCATTTAATAAAGCAGATCAAAAGAAACCTACAATAGAGCAAGAATTAATCGCAATATATTTCGCTATAAATCATTTCAGACCATATGTTTATGGGACAGAATTCGTTGTTAGAACCGATCATAGACCCCTAGTGTATCTCTTTAACATGAAAGATCCATCTTCTAAATTAACCAGGATCAAACTAAAATTATCAGAATACAATTTTTCCATCGAATATTTAAAAGGCAAAAACAATGTCGGAGCAGATGCCCTATCTCGCATTTCAGTTGACGAATTGAAATCGGGAACGAGTGAAGAAAGTGTTTTAGCTATGACAACTCGAGCTATGTCTAGGCAAAACAAAATAGATAAAATACCAATAGAAATTTCTGATACTGTTAAACCAAAAATTTATGATAAATTCACGCATTTGTTCAATCGAAAAGTTTCAAAAATAAAATCCGAAATATTTTACAAAAATGAGAAAATAAATAACATACGTTTAAAAATGTATAACAAATTTAAATTTAAATTCCTCATAGACGTTGAAATTGTTAACGAAACATTGAATTTCGAGGATATGCTTTCGAGGCTGGAAAAGGAAGCCAACAATAACAACATTTATGTCGCGGAATGGGCGAAAGATGATTCGTTTTTTTACAATATATACTATTCAAGAATTAAAAAACCATGGTAATAAAATATTGAAAACTTTTGAAATTATGTTAGTGGAACCAATTGAGGAAATTTTTGATGAGAATAAGAAGAAACAAATGTTAGAAATTTACCATAGAGATCCGATTTTAGGGGGACACTGCGGACGCAAAAGATTATATGCAAAATTAAGAACAAAGTTCTATTGGAAGAATATGACTAGGGATATTGCTTCATTTGTTAAAGAATGTAAAGAATGCGATTTGAATAAAGTGAAAACAGGGACAAGAGAGCAACTTACATTAACACCAACTCCTATTAAACCGTTTTCAAGTGGTAGTCTTAGATACAATTGGTCCATTACCAACTTCGGAATATGGCAATAAATACGCTTTAACGTTAATTTGTGACTTTACAAAATATCTAGTCACTATTGCTATACCTGATAAAAGTGCAAAGATAGTTGCACAAGCGATTTTTGAGAAATTTGTTTTAATTTATGGTAGAATGGATAGTATAAAGTCAGATCTAGGTACTGAATTTAAGAATGAAGTATTTTGTGAACTTTGCAAACTTTTAGACATTCAGATAAACTTTTCAACAGCTTATCATCATCAGACTGTAGGGACTGTTGAACGAAGTCATCGTGTCTTTAATGAATATATAAGAGCGTATATTACCGAAAACATTACAGACTGGGACAAATATTTAAAATATTTTACATTTTTTCACAATACGACTGAAAGTTCAGTATTTGACAACAAATATACACCATTTGAACTAGTTTTTGGAAGAAGAGCGATTATGCCAAAAGATTTAAATTTTGAAAAAGTAGATTCTATTTATAACGTAGAAAATTACTCTAAAGAAGTTAAACATCGGTTACAAAAATCCCACAGTATTATTAAAGATCTTATAGAAAAGCATAAGAAACGAAATAAGGAATCGTATGACAAAAAAGCAAAAACATTTAATGCACAAATTAATGATAAAGTTTTGTTAAAGAAGGAACCATACGATAAGTTTAAAAACATATACGATGGTCCATATATTGTTAAAGTAATAGATGGAGTAAATGTAACAATTTATGATGAAGTTTCAAAAAAAGAGAAAAAGTACATAAAGATAGGTTAAGAATAGCTAACTAAAATAAAGTTATTACTTTCGAAATGATAAATTGTTCAAACACATTTTTAATTAAACTAAAATTTAAACTAAACAAATTTAATAAGGAAAAGTTTTAATAATTAGTTATTTTTTTTGCTAAAATAACATTCATTTACAATAGTAAAACTGCTTTTAAGTATTGTAAAAACTTCTTAAATTACAACGAATTCAAAATTATATTAATAATCTTGTAAATTTACGGAAAGAAATACAAAAGAAAATTATACATTTTATAAATGTAAATATGAAAATTAATACTATGATATTAATAAATGTAGATATAATAATAATAATAATAAAAAAAAAAAAAAAAAAAAAATATTGAATCAAACAGATTGATCACCTGATTTGATTCAACATTTTTTTTTTTTCCTTCAGAAGGGAGGTGTAGTGCAAATGCATCACCCATTATCTAATTACTTTATCTACTTACTAAATCTACTTATAACATATATCTAACCTACTTACTCTAAGTATACTACGTTAAGTTATCTATATTCTAGCTACTTACTCTCTTTAGTTACTAACCTACTTATTTATAATTACACACATACATGTAACACATAGATCTAAGAATTAGGTTAAATGATACCCAATAAAGAAGACAGACGTTCAGTCTGCATGAATCGTTAAACCGAACAAGTGTCTTTTTTAATTTCGCGATGCCATCCGCTACAGTGCAAAAAATCAGATTAAAACGTTTCTATTTGAAAAAGTTTTTCTACCAAAACCCCCCTTTGGCGACAAATATTTACCAAAACGAAGGTTTTTGTTAGGAAAACTTTTGCAAATAAAGGGTCCGCCATCTAACGTTTTTTTTTCAACTAGTGCATATTTCGTGAATGGTAACACTTAGCTCATGTCTGATTTGACATATAATTAGTTTTATCCTTCCGTTGAACGAATATGGTTGTGTATACGCTTGAACAACGTTGGGAAATATTGCGACATTACTTTGAAAATCATGGTAATGTTGCAGAATGTGTGCGAATTTTCAAATCAGCCGCAGAGCTGATGTCGTTTGGCCACCTCGGAGCTGCGATTTGACACCGTTGGACTATTATTTGTGGGGTGCCGTCAAAGATAAGTGTTACGCCAACAAGCCAGAGACAATTAACGCTTTAAAGGCCAATATTCGTGAAGCCATTGGTGAAATACAGCTGCACACAATCGATAATGTGCTTAAAAATTGGACCGATCGTGTAGGCTACTGCATGGCCAGCCGAGGCAGCCATTTGAATGAAGTTATTTTCCATTATTAACCGGAAGGATTGTACTTTCAAATAAAAAAAAATTTGCGAAAATATTCAGTAGTTTTTTTTATAGCATTTTCAAAAAAAAAGTTATTTGGAGGACCCTTTATAAATATTTTCAGCTGAAAATTTGGAATCATGCTACTGAAATGCATTTACAAATCATACTAAAAGCTGGATCTTATGGGCATCCTGGAAAGCTATAGTTCCGTGCAAAATTTCTTACATATCACGAATTTTTCTTACAAAACGCATTGATAAAATAACTTTTTTCTTCTCTTCTTAAAGGACTCTTTTCACTGTGTGAACATTTGATTAGCTCGATTAATTCTTCAGCGATAGAATTCCCGAAAATCTTAAAAACTATAAAAAAAAACTTTACCAGCGAGTTTAATTTTAAGGTTTGGAATCGATTATATACCATAAATATTAACACTGGCCTTGTCCTTAAATTTAAACAGAAAGAAATGAGATTTATTGCATATCGACATTTTGTAAATAATAAACAGCATGACGAAGCATGAAACTTTAAAGACATTTTGCAGAACAACTGTACCATAGATTGAAAAATAAAGCGCGCCATTGAAATCAGCCTGCCCGATATATATAGAATTGATGATCAGAACCTTATTAATTGCTTTGATGTCCAGCCGTCTAATTTGTTCATTTAGTAGATAAATAAAATTTTAATTATAAAATTCGAACCCTGACAAACTACTCAATATTGCAAAACTGCACTTTATGTCATGCATCGTCATTGACCGTTGATGTGAAAATTAATTAAACTATTATCTGAAACGTAAATCAAAATCAAAAAAAAAAAAAAAAAAAATAATCCATCCATTTTTTATATAAATATTAGTTAGTGGTTTTATTTTTGAAATTAAAAGAAATTTAATAAAATATTTATATAACCTTTTAAGCCTGTTCATACCACACACAAAAATGACTGTCATAAACTGACAACTCCAAAGTAAAAATGTTTTTTTTTTTATTAAATAAGACATTTTTGTCAAATAATATAATTTATTGGAAAATAAAGTTCGTCAAAAGTAGTCAACTATCACCATTGTAATATACATTGAAAACTTAAATTGAAGAGCACGGAAAAAGTGCAAAAAATGTGTGATTTATATAATAGCTTTCGTATGCACGTTAACTTTCAAATTCACCTTAAAAACAACGTTTTTTTTTTATTTCACATCGAATAGTTTGAACTTTTTTCAATATTCTGTAAGAATTAGGAATAAAAAGTTACAGTTTGTTAAACAAACTCCTTACGATATATTTTACTTTTGCGATATTTACTTTAAAAAGACAAGAATGAAGCAAAATTGATGATTAATACGGCTTTTTTAAAGCTCTCGCTATTCTGGGGGCTCCAGCTTTTCGATAACTTCGGGTTCTGATGATATCTTAAGCCAGATCGAAATACTAGTATCAACCTGGCTAATGTGTTTGATTTGCTTTTGTTTTGTAAATATACGAAGGTTGAAAGCTTGTTATAAATTAAAAATAATATTAAACTTATTTCGATGTATATAAAATCAGAAAACTAATATAACTGCAAAAAATATTAATTGAGCCAGAGTAAAAACTAATTTTTTTTTTATATAAATAGAACATTTTTGGTCTTTAAAGTTTAGTAACGTTATGATGCTTGTTAGGAAAATATCCTAGCCACGTGTTACATTACTAAGAAGGCAATAATGGAGCAAAATTGATGATTAATACGGTTTTTATTAAAGCTTTATGTATTCTGGAGGCTCTAGCTTTTCTAAAACTTCGGGTTGTACTGAGATCTTTATCCAGATCGAAAGACTAGTATCAACCTAGCTAATATGTTTGATTTGCTTTATTTTTGTAAATATTCGGAGGTTGAAAGCTTGTTATATTTTAAAAATAATTTCAAATGCTGTTTGATCAAAACAACGAATTGTAAATCTTATGCCACTGAGCACCCTTAATGGCGGGACCTACTTTTATGGAGTTTACACTAGTACCATTTATCTGTAGATTATTTTTGTTTTTTTTTATATCATGTTTTGATAGTTTGATCTTTTTTTCAATACACTGTGATAATTTCGGATGGACCAATTTTCCATCAGATTTTTTGTTTTGTAGATTACTTAAAGAAATAAGTCCCTAATGTAGAGGCATTTTTAAATTTTTGCCTGGTTTTTTGTTTAAACTAAAAAACTTACGTTTTTTCTTTTAATTTTTGAGTGTACCCTTTTACCATTTCAATGCAAAAACAAAATTTAAACATCCGTCTACATCAGGGAATAGAATTCCAAATTTTAAAATATAATTTTAAGAATAATAATGAATAATTAGAGATGGGTACCCAGTATTTACCCATATACTGGGTAAATGCCGGATATATACCTCTTTTGGAAATTTATTTGGGTATTTATATAAAACATTTGATATGTAAATAACTGAAATTTATAATAATAATATATATAAATTATTGTCTTTTTTTTTGAGAAAAATATGGAAATATCTGTTAAACCAATACATTTGGTTTAAGTTGTGATTTTTCAACTGCTCTGAATGTATTGTCCTTTTTATTTATAAAATGTATTATAAATTCCTTCAAATGTGTTTGTTCGCCAAATTTTCTACAACATAGTTTAAAACCACGTTTTTTGGAAAATACATATGTAGGTATTTACCCTTTTCCCATCTCTATGAATAATGTGTCTTTCCATATCAAAAATATATTTTTTAATTACTTTTTTTATATTTCCCAGCCAACAAATTTCTGAGAGCCCAGAAATTATAATTATTACATTTTCGGAGCGCTGAAATTTCTGGGTCATAAATGGATTATAAATGACACTTATTTATGAAACCTTTTTTATAGTTTTTCAACGCACACCTACATGAGTAGGGTGACCATTTATTTGGAATTTTTATTATTTTTAAAAAATATAAATGATGAATTCCCTAATAGTCCAGATTAAGTGAAAATTCGCCTACAAAATTATAAAAATTACTACAATGTAACAAAATCAATTTTGTTTGTTTTTGACAAAAAATTTGACCTTAAATTTTAACTTCAAAAAAAAAAAAATAATCTTTTAAAGTTACAGAAAAAACTGCAATTTTACACAAAAAATAACTACTTTTAGGTCAGCATAGTAAAGTGAAAGTAGTAGGAAAAAATATCTTTATACTATCCTTTTTATTTAAAATTTATTGAGTCATTCTAGATATATATATTCCACAACTATCTCGACTATATTGCACTGATCAACAGTTTATGTATGTGATGATCTTCATTCAAGGACCAATATCCTAATGAAGATATTTAAACAAAAATATAAAGTTTTATTGCATTATCATATTGTTGTTTGCAGATTTATCAATATGTCCTCTAAAACATATAAAAAATTCAGAATGAAGAAACAATATATTCTTTAGAAAAATTTTACACTTACAATTTGTATTCGAAAATGGAACTGAGACTACATTTGAAAAAGAATACGTACACCTGCGAATTTAATTTTTAACTTCATGTAATAAATAAGTCACTACTTCTTGCACTTAATGCAGAATCTACAAAAAGAGAAAATTTTAAAAAAGTGGTTAGAAACTTTGTTGCGATTCTGATTAAATTTTGATTTATTGCACATGAAACTTTTATTTATGCAACAATTTATAATTTTAACCAATTACAAAAAAAAAATATATATATATATAGAAAAGGGTATAATGTATGTTAAAATGATATGTTAAGATGACTTTTTTATATACTAAAAGTAATGCTTTGATGGTAAAATGTTTTGGAATCCTTGTAAACACTTTTGCAGTTGTTAAATATTTATATAGAACATAAAGACATTCGATTTTCTGGATAAATTTCTTATTTTGATGGCTTTTCTCACATTTTGTCTATCGTCCTTTCTATATCCTTTAGGATTGTTTTTATAAACAAAGTACCTGTTTTTTTATCCTTACATATTTGTTTCTGCATTTCCTGAATGCTATAATATTAATTTTACCCTCAGGACTCAAAAAGTATGCAGGGTGCATTTTTTGCATTTATATTCAACTTTGTACTAACGCTTTTCAGAAGTATGATCCACGAAACTCTATTTGGGTTCCATTTTTTGTTTGTTTGACACATAAAGCAAAGTTGTTAGGGCTGTAGGATTGGTTTTCTCGTTTTACAGAGCAAGTTTCTTGCAATATCCTTGGATAAAAATGTTACCATTCATCAAATTTATTTGTATTGCCATTCAATCTTATATCACTACAGTATTTTCATAAAATATTAGCAAAATTCTAGTAATAACGAGAAAGGAGAAAAATAGATTTTTATTTTGTATGCTTTGCTTCTTTCGCAGACTCTATTTTTCAGATTTACTAGGATACATTTTTAAAATATACTGTTAAGGTCTCTGTTCACAAACCGATACGTGAAAGATGAAATAATTTGCTAAAATATTTTATTTTAAAAAATTAAATGTTTAACCCTTTCAAGTCCACGTTTACTATTGAATATCGGATTATTTATAGAACGAAACAAGGGGTTGAAAGGTCTAAAACTAAAATTTTTCAAGTATAATAATTTAGTAAATTCGTTTACCTTTCAAGTGGATATTTTTTAAATGAGGTACATTTTAACGGCGCCTTAACACTGCACATTTATATTTAATCTTTTTAATTTTGAAGAATGAAAAACATAACAAATTGTTGTTTTTTATATGGACTGAAACATATAAAATCTACCACTTGATTACCTAAACCCCTTCTGATTTCAACCAAATTTGGTATAGAAGATGTAAATCATATAACTTTTACCTCGTCCAAAGAAAAGACATCTAATTTTAGCTGCTCTTGAAATATCGTGTTTTAAAATACGACAATATTTGAAAATTTTAAGAAAGTAGTTTCAAATAATGCTCCATATATTTTGAACGGCTTGATCTACAAGAGGCATAGATATCTCATTTTAAAGCTACTTAAATTGCGTTTTAATGGTATGCATAAGTTATTCTTTTCTTGTCCGAAAAATATATTTTTTTCGAAATCGGTGATTCAAACCGCTGCATTTCAAAAACCTGGTTGAACCACTAATATTAAAAAAATATATATGTTAATTAAAAATTTTTCTTCTATACCGTTACCAATTACCTGTATGGAACTCCGTTATGTTCCTGAATGATCGGGTTTTAAGTTCAATTTGTTGACATTTTTATTCATAACTCAGAACACCGCAATTGCTTAATATACAACTTTTTATTTAGTGTAGGAGTAACCGCTTAATAGCGGTTTAACTGTAAGATATTATTGACCATCAATATGTATTAAATATTCAATTTTACTTGCGTTTTCTTTCTTGTCAAAATTAGTTGCATGTGATAAATCTGTCGAAAAAAAATATTGTTAACAAATAATACTACTTAAATATTTAAAATTGCACACATAAATTGTATTTTTAATTAAATTTATAATTTTTGCCCACTTTTTTGTATTTTACAGTGATATCATCATTATTAGCTGTACATATGCCTGCATACTGTTATGGTCAGCAGCAAAAATTTCGCGTGACACCGCATGATTTACAAGTGTTGGAAGGTGCTGAAGCAATGTTGCGCTGTGAGGTGGCAAATTTAGCCGGTGCTGTACAATGGACAAAAGATGGTTTTGCATTGGGGTTTTCAGCGGTTATACCGGGATTTCCCCGATACTCTGTCTTGGGTGATCGCAAACAGGGTGCTTATAATTTAAGAATATCAAATGCTTCCATAACAGATGATGCTGAATATCAATGTCAAGTTGGTCCAGCACGTTTGAATTCTGCCATAAGAGCAAATGCCAAACTAACTGTAATATGTAAGTACTGAATCAATTAAAATTTAATTTAATGTTTACAATAAAACTTCTCGAAAAAACTTTGGTAATGGGTGCGATAAAGTAATGCATTACCTTGTAATGTATACACCTAACCTGTATCATTATTTTCCAACAAAAAGTAATGAGCTACCGGTAATGGGTTACATACTACATTACTTTGTAATGAATGCTCCTTACCTTCTAGATAATTTCGAAACATAAAGTAATGATTACTGAGTTACCGTTAATTGAATACTGATTAATGACTTACCGATAATTGAATACTCACCTACATTACTTCAATATATAAAATAATGACTTACCGATCATCAATTAGTGCATAAATTATAAACGTAGTAATTAAAATTTTATCACAACAATTCAGTTACATTTTAAGCAATCAATCATATGTATAGATAGCTCAGTTGGTAGAGTTCTCGCCTAACAACCAGATACCCCAGGTTCGAATCACGGCGAGAAAATTTTATTTATTTCTGTAAAAAAAATATTAGTAATAATTTTTATTTATATATTTTTTTTATGAAAATCTATAGACTTTTTCGAACCCGGTAACCATATAAATAACCAGTTACTTTACCCACTACTAGGTAATTAATCCACTCATTACTTCTAGGCTCATCGCCTGTAAGGTGTATTATACGCCCTATTGAGATACATGACTTTACACATTATTTGGTAATGTGTGGTTTTGCTGCACTCATAGAAATAAATCTGTAAAAATAGCACGAAAAGCTACAAAAATTAGTTAAAAATTACAATACTTTTGCAGAAAAAACTGCTAAATTTAGAAGATTTTGTTGCTTAATATTCATAAAATAAAATAAGAACAGCAAAAATAAGATAAAACAACATTTGACTCTGTAAAATTAGCAAAACTTTTACTAAATATTTGTAGACTCAAAATAGCAAAACAAAAGCTGTAATATTAAAAAAATTTGCCGCATATGTAGTAGAATGCAAATAACAGTTTATTGTGCTAAAATCGACAGAAATTTTTGGTAACAAATTGTGGATTGGTGATTTCATAAGGCAGACTTTTATTTGCAATAAAAAATAAATAAAAAAAAAACTTAAAAATTTCACATTTTTTAATGATTTTTTTGTCTACTAATATTTAGTAAAGGTTTTCGCTAATTTTAGCATATTATTTTGTTAAATTCATCACATTTATTTTTGCAATTCTTATATTACTAATATTTAGCAAAACAAAAAATCTGGTAACATTGTGAAATAGAGACGGAGGAGATTAGAAAAATAAACAAAAAATCTAAAAATAGAATATTTGTGTTGTTAGTTTTGTCACTTCCGAGTATAATATACAACAACAGAAAAAGCTAATAGGAAAGAAAACTACAATTTAACTGCATTACATTCGAGACCAAACTTGGATGTGATCGTTAAACGAATATGACTTGGTATTGTTACGTTTGTAATGCAAGATGAGCGCAGGTTTGATTCTGACAGCCGCAGGTTGTTGAAAAATTTATCATATAGAGACAATCTGACAATTATAAGACACAAATAATAATACAATTTAAATGAAAAATCACTGATGTCCATAAAATGGCAGAAACTAGTCTAGTCTGATTTAAAAATTAATAGCGTTAATAATCTTCTAATTTCATCAGGTTTTTCTGCAATGTCATTTTTAACTAATTTTTAGTAGCTTTTTTTTTTGCTATTTTTACAGGTTTATTTCTTTGAGTTTGGGTATATAATTTTTTTTTTTTCCTTAGCAGCTTCTAAAATATAGATTTTTTTATAAAAATGATGTACATTTACTCCATATTTTTTATACAAAATTATCTATCATTTGAACATAATCATTTCGGAGTTTGTTTTAGCATTTCTTACCGGCATTACAAGGAAGTTGAAAATTTTGCATTTATAGTTTTATACTTTTAAATGATATGTGTCCTAAAAGAAATGTAATTTTAACTCTACGCGTAAACCAAAAATCCACCATATTCGTCTATGAAAGTTTTCATTAAATTAATGAAGTTTTTCATTAAATTTAATGAAAAATTTCATATTATTTATTAAAACTTTCATACGACCAATGTAAAAGTTTCATTAAAAATTATTTCGTTAAGACTATGAAGCTTTTTCATAGAGTTTAAGAAATTTTTCATTCACATTGTGAAGAAATCTTCATTAGTTTAATGAAAAACTTTCATTAAAAATCGACCAAGGAATTCTCTCTGTGACCAAACGATTTGTTGTATTAAAATTGTAAATCCATGGAAATATCCTAAATATGTAGAAATGAAGAATATTTTTGTATTAAAAAATGGAGTATGTAATGTAAATAGAAAATCCGCGACATTTCAAAATTTCAAATGAGAAAAAATTTGTTTGCCAGATTTAGACTCAGCGTACCAAAATATATCGCACTGTTTCAGGCGCGGATCAAGTAGGAGGGAAAGGGGGCATTTCCTTCCACAAATTTAAAAGTTTCAATAAAAAAATGTTAAAGAAATTAGAACATTTTATAAAAAACTACTCTAATTTAACTCCCCAAACCCTGTTTCTGAATCCGCGCTTGCTTTTGTGCACCAAAGGAGTCATAACTCAATACAAATTTGTTTGTACAGAGACCGTTCTAAGATTTTAACAGTGGGTAGATATGATCTATATGTGACCACTGTATGTCATTTTGATTTTGAAATATTTTGAGTTCTGAGTCCCTTTTGTTGAACAAGTGAAATATTAGAAAATATGTAATATAAACACAGGTTCTGCAAAAAGTTGCAAATAATTAAGTAGTCATGTTAACAACCCAGCAGAACCTCGGTAATAGGTTGGTATTACGGAACATATTCTCTCCTAATAAGTTAAACTCCTTACCATTACATTACTTCGCAACGGTTGATATTACGGACTACCCATTAGTAACACCAAATTCACATGTTTAAATGTTTTTATGGTATAATTATTTCAGTTGTACATCAAGTTTAATATACTTAAATTTTTTCTACAAATTTGACAATTTTAAAATACTAATTGATATAAAAATAAAGGATTTAAATAAAAAAAATTTAATAACACTGTATTTGTAAGTGACTAGTAACATGTTACCGATGTAAGTAGTTACTTCGCTGGACATGGCCTTGTTAAAATAATATGGTTTGTAATAGAAAAGTAACATGTTGCCTCCTTATTAAAAAAGGTTATATTTTCACCCAAAACTTACAAAAAAATTGGATGTTATAATTTTTTTTATTTCTTTGCATACATAAAATTTCTATGGATAAACTAAAAAAAGGACAAAACTTCGAATAAGATATAATATGCAATACCAGTAAATTATCCTGTTGCAAACACCGCAAAATCATGATTTTTTTTTTTTAAGTTTTTTATTCTGTAAATTTCCCATTAGCCTTGTATGGACCAAGGTTCATTTAACCTCTCATAATATAAATTAAGTTTCATGCTTATTTTTTTATCCCACTAAGGGTTAAAGTTTTTTTAATAAAAGTAAAGTTAATAATAGTATAATAAAATTTAAGTGATATTGTCCGGAAATTATGAAAATTTTTATTCTTTTATTTTTCTAGTGGGTTTATTTTGCCCAAAAGTTTAAAAAATTACACATTTAAACATTTTAAAAAATCTTTAAAATGTATTTAAAAATTGACGATTTTGTAATTTTATGAAATGACAAAATTCCATATCTGAATAATTTTAAGTATTTTAAATGAATGAATGAATAAATGAAAAAAAAATAAACTTTTAAAAACTCAAAATTTAGCACTCGGCTCTGAAGAATAAGTAAAACGTTTTGCTGATATTAGCAACAGAAATTAGTAAACAATTCCGTAATTTGTAGAATGAAAATAGGAGAAATTGCTACTAAAAACATATATTATACTAGAAATTAGTATAAAAATAGTAAAGTGGAACTGAAAAACTTTTAAATATTTTTCTACTACCTCTTTTTTTCTTAAGTGTAATAAAAATATACTATGTTTCAAAGTCGACATTCAATGTGGTGGTGCACCGAGAGAATTTCTTGGACTAGTTTTAATGAAATTTTTCACTAAACTAATGAAGTTTTTTTCATATTTTGATATAAATGTGATATCCAAAGAAGTCAGACTTTTTTCTAACTGGGATATTTTCATCCAACTTTCCGCGCGGGTTAACTTTTTCAAAAAAAAATGGATAAATTAAATAAAAAAATACATTTTCCCAAATTTAGAATTTTGGGAATTTCAAATAAAAATACACTTTTTTCCTAAATGGGCCATTTTCACTAAATTTTCGGTACGGTTTAACTTTTTTCAAAAAAAAATATATTTAATTTGAATCCATTTGTAATAAAACAAATCTACTAAAATGACAAATTTAATTTTAAGGGACAGCCTAATATACAAATTTGAATATTTAATATGTAATAACGAAATTTTGTATAAAATCAAATATATTTTGTATCTCTCACAATGTGATGAAATCAATATGCCATTTAATGGAAATTCAATTTTATTTTTAAGCCAAATTTGATTTAGATAGAGTAGTGAGAAATACATAATATTGCAGTATTTGTTATTGCATACATTTTATTAGAAAATAGTAACAGTAGTATTCATAACTTTAAACGAGTGTCTAACATCGAGTTCATAACATTTTTTTCACACAAAACCCCATTAGGGAAAGTTGTGCACGCGATGTTAGACACTCGCTTAAAGTCATGAATACCGAAAATGTTTAACGTAATATGGGCATATTTTTATCGGCGTTTTTAATTTAAAGCTTTTTAAAAGTTTTGCATAAATTGTTTAAAGTATTTTCTATTTTTTTGAACTTTAAATTAATTTTGACAAATTTCTGTTTCGTTGCAAAAAAAAAAGATAATAGTAAAACAGCAACTATTGTCATAGTTGTAATTATTATACTTATATTTTCCTGTTTAAAAACTCGATTTATATCGAAATGTAATCAAACTGATTGGATGACTTTACGACTGTTTTTATTTTTTAATATTTTGTGCACTCTAAAGGAAATAAAGTAGGTCATAATATTAATACACCTACCTATACACTAACAGAATTATATGCATGGTATCAATGCATTTTTGCATTACAGTGGCGTACCCAGGATAAACATAGAGGGTGATTTTTTAAGAGCTCTCGCATTTGATTTCAAGAAACACATAAAATTTAGAGAAGTGTATGCAATATTTATTTGAGTCGATAGAACGATCTATATAATTCAATGTTTAAAGATGATTTCATGTAAATGTTGACCGCGCCGGTCTCAAACGGTTCATACTATGGGTCCAAATTTGGCATACCCTCTCTCTCATCGGCCGGTATCTCACGAATAAATTCTTCAAATTTGCTTAAAGTGCGTCAACCTTTGCGGGCTTGCCCTATAGACATGAGCCTTAACATAGCCTCACAAAAAATAGTCTAAAGGCTTCAAATCGCACGATCTAGGCTGCCTATTGACGTGCCCAAACGTGAAATAAACTGTTCACCGAACTCGTCTATCAATTGGGCCATTGTTTCGCGTGCTGTGTGGCATGTGGCACCGTCTTGTTAAAACCACATGTCACCCATGTCCAGCTCTTCCATTTTGGGCAAAAAAAATATATGTAATCATCGCACGGTAGTGCTCGCCATTCACAGTAACATTCCTGCCTTCGTCGTCTTTGAAAAAGTACGGTTCCATGATGCCACCGGCCGATAATTCACACCAAACAGTGCATTTTTCGGAATGCATTCTCAGTTCTTGAAATGCTTCTGGCTGGTCTTCACACCAAATTGCTTGTTCACGTATCCATTCAACCACAAATGAGCCTCGTCGCTGAACACGATCAATTCACCAAAAGTCATAGAACATTTCCAGCGCCCATTCACCAAAAGTTAGCCGTTGTGGTAGGTCGTTTGGCTTCAATTCTTGCACCAAATGTATTTTAAAAGGTTTTACACCCAAATCCTTCCGCAAAATTTTCCACGTAGTAACAGAGGCCCAATTGATATGAACGGCGCCGAATCGATAATTCACGGTCATCAACAACACTGGCGGATACAGCTGCGATATTTTCCTCTGGCCGCACTCTACGTATGCGTTTTGGTGGTCTAATGTCAAATCATGTGAATTCGGTGCGAAATTTAGGCACAAGATTCCGAATAGCCGCCACAGAAGGTCGCCCAAGCAGACCATAAATTGGAAGAAGTGCACGATGCACTTTCTTAACCAAGCGTGAATTTGGATAATAAAATTCAATAATCTGCAAGCGTTGTTCCTTTGTAAGTTCATGGCTAAGTTGTAGACCAAACTGAATATGTTTAACAGTTACATGTTACACGAAAACAGCTGAGCTGCCAAACACAGTACTGCCAAAAAGAAAGTTGCTAAAAAAATCACCCTGTATATACATATATTTTCTATGAAAAATATCAGATAGTTTTAAATATCGGAACATAACATTTTCTACATACATATTTGTAAATTGTTTTTTGGGCGTGACCTACAAATTTCGTTGAAATTCTCATACAAGATCAAGGAGACAAAATTAATGAAAAATTAATAAGAAACGGCCAAAGAAAGGGCCAATATCATATTCAAGGTAAAAGTGGATTTCAAACCTTTTTGTATTAAAAGTTTTTAATATTTTTAGCACTCCAATGGGAAGGTTAATTCCAATTCGTATTTCATTTGATACCAAATTCGTATAATGTTTCTTGAAAAAAGCATGAAAATGGGGTTAATTTTGACCCCAAATTGTAACCCTTGAACGTAAAATTGACCGTGAAAAGATACCCATATTATAATGTTCTCTTATCTAATACTTATACAAATTGTATCGCAATCGGAGCTCATCAATTGGTTTATTTTTTTAAATTGAACGGCTTTTTTTATATTCAAACATATTATTTTTTTTGTTTTCGTCGATTTTTTTCCAGAGTACATTGCTAATTATTCCGGGCCACTTTTTGATAATATTATTATACTGGGTCAAAAATATTTCCGCGGACTTTTCATATGCTCATATAGAATATTGTTCCACCTCAAGTTCAAAAATATAATATGATATTGTCATATTATTTTTTATTTGGTGCCTTTCAAAAAGTTTTATCATTTTCATGATAGATAATACAATTGTTTCATTGGCATCACCCAAATCTTCATTTGTCTGCAATAAAAAAAAATGGCAAATCAAACAGAGAAAATTAACTCTATAATAATATTTTTGTATGCCTTAGTGTATAAACTGGTAATCCTAATTAAAAAATCAAAACTATTTAAAAAACATCAATTTTACATGTCAATATACTTCGGATGTGACGAAGTGACAAACTCCAACAAACTCCAACAAACACAAACATTCTATTTTTTGATTTTTGTTTATTTTCTAACCTCTTCCGTCTCTATTTCCCAAAGTTACCAGGTTGACGTATGATTTTTATGTTCAGGGTAGCCAACATTGCGTTTATATTGAGACATCGCCGCAGGGCAAATTTTGTAATGTATTTTAGTACAGTGTTTGTCTGAGTTTTTGCACATATACTTTTCAAAGGTATTTACATATCATACTAAAAGTTGAACTCTGGGTTTATCTTTTGACAAATCGTGCATTTTGCATATGAGGCAGCATATTAAAATAATTTTGGCTATTTTGCATAACTATTTGTTAAGGTCAATTGCTAGTTTAGCTATAAATTTTGCTAAAACCACAAAAATTTGGAGATATTAGAAAAACCGCTAAACAGTTAGTTTAATCTCAAGTTTTGCGAATTAATTATGTACCTCAAATACGACTACACGTGTTGGCCTTCTATTTTAACTGAAATGAGTCTTATTGATTGTATTTAAAAAAACGTTGTACGTATGTAAACAACTGGATTTACGTGCGCCAAAATTTGAAGTCATTTTGTGAAAAAACTTCGCAATACATCAAAAAATAGTTACACAGTGGCAACTATATCTCAAAAGTCCACTTGGTGTCTAAATAATAAATGTGAATAATTACAATAGGATTAAAGAATTAAAAATTAAATTGTTCATATCTATTAGTTAACTCTGTCTCTTTTGATTAAAAAACAATACATTGTGAATGCCGTGATTGACAAAACTAAACTTAGCTTCACCCATCGCTGCGTCGACCGTGGTTCAACTCACTAAGAGGTGATGCTACGAGTTACAGCCTAATGGATGGCTGTGGGTTTGAAACTCACTACGACATAAAGTAAAAAAAAAGTTTTTCATATAGAGCCATTTAACAATACACAACACTTTGTCCAATTGACACATAAATTATTCACTGGCGAGTCCTTGGGGGACAAAACTGCTGCTGCCTGGCATATCCCTTGTGTCCGTTAAATTTTTCAATAACTTTTTTTTCTTCTTCTTTTTCCCTGTAGAAATCTAACTAAAGAAACTTTTCAGTATTTAATTATAATGAAATGAATTACGATTGTCATTTAATGATGGTTACAAACACTTTACCTCAAAATATGTCATTGAAATCAACGTGCTCGAAATATATGGAATTGAGTTTACATTTCGTCATCTTTCGTCGGTGTAAAAAGATTTAAATGGTTAAAATCCATTTAAGTTATAAAGATTTAATTGACAAAATTAAGTTTTTTGTTATTTCATTCTGCCAATTTATGGAAATATAAATAAAATATGTTCAACGATAGAAAATCTTTGGATAACCGTTTAGGTTAATCGTTTTGTAAACACTACTACAGGATGGCGCAGAATGAGCTATATGGTTTAAATGGTTTATAACTTTTTTATTTATGCGATTAGTATAACTTTATTTTTTAAATACAGTATATTATTGGGAAATTTTTTGCAATTAGATTTGAAAAATGATATCCTGTAAGTGAGATCATACTTTCATTTCGAATGTTGGTTTTTAGTTTAAGTATGGTTCTTGGTTTGTTAACGTGCACTCTTTCTTTCAAATATCCCCAAAGAAAACTGTCAGGAGCTGTTAAATCTGGAGAACGTGGAGGCCAGTTAAAATCACTTGTGCGCGAAATAATGCGTTCGCCGAATATGTCCCTTAACAAAGCCATTGAGGCACCTGCAGTATGTGCTGTGGCTCCATCTGGTTGAAACCACAAGTTTGGATGGTTTTCCACAGCTGGAATAACAAAATTTTCCAACATCGTCCGATATGCACCGCCGCTGACAGAGATTGAGACACCACTTTCATTTTCAAAAAAATATGGGCCAATTATCCTTTCG
Organism: Delia radicum; assembly: GCA_021234595.1. NCBI lineage: Eukaryota > Metazoa > Arthropoda > Insecta > Diptera > Anthomyiidae > Delia > Delia radicum. The sequence continues at coordinate 52,029,113 of CM037855.1, read as the reverse complement.
GAGGATACACCGCACCAAACAGTGCACTTAAGTGGGTGTAATTTTCGCTGATGAACTGCTCTTGGATTTTCCGTAGCCCAAATCTTGCAGTTTTGCTGGTTGACATACCCATTTAATAGGAAATGGGCTTCATCGCTCATTACAAAATTGTGAATAAAATCTGGATTTTCCTCCGCTTTTCACGGAAACGAATGGCATATTCAAGCCGTTGCTGGTAGTCTGTCGTCTTCAATTATTGCACAAGTTGAACTTTATATAGGAACAAGTCTAATGTACTCAAAATTCTCTGCACCGACCGCAAGTTGGGTCGAACGCCTCCTTGTTGATGTTGATGGACTATGCTGCACGCTCTGCCGTACACGTTCAATATTTTGAGATTTTGAAAATTGCCAATCAAATGGTTTATTGCCGACGCTGTGGGTGCAATGCGCACATTAAAATGACGACGATATGCACGCTGTGTCAACACAATAGACTGTTGGTTTGAAAAATAAAATTCAATTATTTTTGTACGTTGTTCGATCGTGTAATGATTCATAATTAATTCCCCAAGTCTTCTTCACAAAATGCTGAAAAAAACAAGAAAAAATAATAATTAAAAAAGTTATAAAGAATTCAAACCATATAGCTCATTCTGCTCCACCCTGTATATAACCGAAAGGCTTGATTCACAAAATTTCAGCTGTATACCTCATTTGACCGAATTTTCCAAATTTTTCGTCCCAATTTTCCAATTTTTCTTTCACTAAAAATAATAATTAGACTATCTTTTACAAAAATAGTTATAAAATTTGATTCAGCCGTGATGCGCCTACCAACAAATATCATTTGAGTTTTATTTATATAGAATTTACTTTAAACGATTTTATTCACCTCAAATTATTTCTTTTATGAAAAAAAAGTTTTTTTACATACAAACATGTTTTTCACCTCAGATATCTGTTTTTTTTCAACTTTGTCATCTTTTTTAATACTTTTTTTTAACATTTCTTGAGGTGGAGGGTATAGAAAAATTCGTTAAAACCGAATTTAATTTAATTTTTTGTCAATTTAAGCTGAAAAGCCTGCATCATTTGAGTACTATTAATTTAAACACTTACTGTATAACACTCATTTTCAAGACAACCTAATGTATACAAATAATAAAGTTTAAATATTTAAATAATTTGTTCAATTTGATAAAAATCAAAAATTGATTGCATTTATGACAAATTCATTTAAATATTGATGACATATTGATTAAAGATATATGCATTAGGGGGACAATCGTTTGTATGGAAAAAACAATTTTGTTCGAATTTTGAGGGGTGCGTGTCGGAATATTGTGACACTGGATATAAAACTTTAGTGTTTGAGCCAAATCGGAAAACGCTTTCGGGACGCGCATCGAGGTCAAAGGTCAGATATATGCAAATTTTACTATTTATATGAAATAAATTTGTGAAACTCGTTAACTTTCTGCATTATTTTACGAAAATATTTAGATTTATTTATTTTAATAAAAAACACAGTAAAAAATATTTTTTGGAAATTAACCATAGTATCTCCTTTGGGTCAAAGTGACTCAAATTATTTAATATTATTCATTGTTTGGTGGAAATTTATAGATATTTTATATAAATACATGGATTGCAATACTCAAAAAAAAAAAAAAATTAACCCTATGACATATTTTTGGGCCAAAATGACCTTTACAAACTTGATTTGAAAAATTTAAAATTTTCTTATTATAAAAATAAATAATAAAATCATGTTACATAAAATAATTTATGGACCAACATTTTTTTGTAGAGATTGTAAATTAGCATTCTTATAGCTTTGTACTACCTGTAAAATATACAAAACAACGATTACAAAAAGAAACTAAACACACAAGTAATACAAAATGATAGTTACCTTCATTAAATGTTGTTTCTGTTCCTCATCTTTTGTAATTTTGCCATGGTATTCTTGAATTAGTGTATCGGCACTATCAGTGAATCCGCACTATCGTTGACAACACTTAAGTTTTGGATAATATTTTTGCCTCTTACTTACTCCTCCATAACATTCCAAAAATGCTGGTCTTTGATGAAAAAGTCCATAGAAATATCAAATCTTTGGAAAACTTTTTTTGTATTTTTGAAAAATAAATCTTGTAAAATATCAGAATTATCTCTGAATATAAGACTCTTTAAATTTGTCTTCTTTATTACAAGCTTTTTTGGTATTTCTTCATCTTCAGAAGTATCTGTAGACATTTTCGCCACTAGTTTGCCTTTTGTTACATCATCTATTCTTTCGTCAAATAAATACAAGCCCACATATTCCTCATTTAAGTAATACAGATGATTTAATATTTTTGAAATGGCTTTGCCGGCAATATTTTGGTTAACTGCTTTTCTAATTTTCTCAAAAACATAATATAATTTAAAGATGCTTTATCCGCTTTATTTGAATAAAACCAAAGAATTGAGTAACAGCTAACAATAAAACCAGCCACTTCTATCAAACTATTGATCTCTAAATCGGTTATATCAGGAAACTGTTGGCGAAATATTACTATTTTCAATGCACCAGGTTTTGCGAATTTTATTCCTCGAGGAGGACTGCCACCAAGGAATATAATTACGAGTTCCAAAATTTCTTTGTAATCATTTCTTGGAAACGATTCATTCATTTTATTAAAAGTAAAAGTTAAAACTTCAGCAACATTATCACCTAGAATTTCAATAACTCTTGGATGAGCTATTCCTGGCATATACAATTCAAGTATAATTCAAGTCGTACTTTCGAATTTCAAGCATTGATTCATCCTTGATTTACTCTGTAATTTAATAACAAACTAAAGCAAAATGGAAACTTGAATTCAAGTCGAACATAACAGTGTAAATATTAGGGTGGGGCGATTTAAGCATCTTAATGGGCGCTTCGCGTTTCTGATTCTTGGGATTGTACTGAGCAAAAAAGTCCACTAGACCATACGTCTGAGGTGAAAATCGAGCTTCCTCATTTTGACTTTTTAGCCGTATTTTGTGAAAGTAACAATGTGTGGGATGGACATATCTCAGGAAGTAGGAGGAGCTTATCCAACATTATGGTATCAATCTCTTCTTTGGAAGATTCTCCAGCAGATTAATGCATCAATCATATTTGTGGGTGTGGTTTAAGGGGTTCATTTTTAATTTCAAAATAGGGCTTTTTTGCCGTAAAGTCAAAATGTGGAAGCTCGATTTTATGGTCTAGTGGACTTTTTTGCTCAGTACAATCCCAAGAATCAGAAGCGCCAATTAATATTTTTTTCCTTCCATACTAATCGCCCCACCCTAGTAAATATGCTTTAATTCAAGAATTGAAATACAGTTTAATGCAAGTTCAAACAACACAACAACAAAATAGTTTTATTGCAACCCTAAATGAATTTCGAAAAATGTAAATTTAAAAAATTTAAATTTGAAATGAGTAAATTCCAGATCTATGGCGCATGGCTGATTTTTAAAAATCATTTATTGTAAATTCTCAAAATCAGCGAAATTTCTTTATTTTTGATATTTCTGCTTCAAAAAATTTAAAAACTGTAGAATACAAACGAAATGTTTCTCAACTTTTAAATAATTTTGTTCTCTATTGATAATCGTTGTCAAATCCGAGACCACTTTTTATTTTGTTTTCTATAAACAAATTTAGTGGTAAATCAAGCCTTTGTATTTTTCATACAACATCTATAAGCATTTTCCTGTAATGAATTTCTTCATAACTGTAATGAAAATTGTCACTGGAACTCGTCCATTGAAACTTTTCATAGAATATATGAAACTGGGTTCATTAAAGTCAATGTTTATGACATTTTTGTTGAATTTATGAAAATCTTCATAAAACTAATGAAACATTCCGACCATGAAACGTTTATAGAATTAATGAAAAGTTTCATAAAATTTTTTAATATTAATAAGATCCTTGAATTAATAAAACTTTTTATTCATGTCTTGAGAAATACATTGGAACTAAGCCAATGATTTTTTAAACAATTTCGTAGAAGTCCAAAATTAATACAAAGCTACATTGAAATAATAAAGCTCTTTATGAAATATGTTAAACACTTGAGAATTAAATCTTAAAATTAACGTTAGAAATGTATAAAAATGAATGAAATTTTATGGAAAAAATAAAAAAAATAAGACTTTGAAATAATTACAAAGCAAAATTCCATTAAATTTATGAAGAATTTATTTCTGAAATCGAATGATTTTTTTATGAAACTATTGAGTTTATTGAAAAAATGCATAAAAAATTTCGTAATATTAATAATATTTATTTTATATAATGAAACTTTTTTCATTGTATCTACGAATAAAATTCACTCAAATTGTTTCTTTAATATCATGAAGGATAATTCTTTCAGTGTAGCTTTTATAAAATCCGAGCAAATACGAGAATTTTAATCAATCTGGTAACGTTCTAAAACAGAGACGGAGGAGATTAGAAATATAAACAAAAATCTAAAAATAGAATATTTGTGTTTGTTAGTATTGGTCACTTCTGAATATAATCTATATATACAGGGTGATTCAGTCACGACCCGCCAAATTTCACCAGCGTGTTCGTTGTCTCATTTTATGAAGATATGTCCATTACGACCATCCCCGGAAATGCAAGTGTGCGAAATGGCAGGGGTTTGAAAATTTTCGGATTGGTGGTCGGAGGGTAGTAGGGTAAAATTGCTAACTTCTGAACCAGTGGTCAGATTTTTTTTTTTTGGCTTTTCTGAAAGGTCTTTAGAAGCGCTTTCATAATCATTAAAGAAAAATTAAAAATAAAGTGATGTCACCAAGATAACGAGCTTTAAAAAAAGAAAATTTAAAAAAAAGGCATAGGAACGTGCACATAACCTCAATTTGCTCAGTCAGATGGCAGGTAACTCCTATTTTTTTTTCTATTCGAAGATAGTTCTGCCTCTTACCTTTCCGAAATGTCCTTTTCGAAGCACAGAGGTCTTACCTTTACAAAGTTATGACCATTTGACTGAAATGCAAAAAGTTTTGTTTTTTTTTTTGATGTGAAATAAAAGCACATATTCATTTGTATGCCTTTAAACACGTAAAAGAAACCACGTAACAAAAATTTTTCACACGTCTTTACCAACAACGACTTTTAAAATAAAGGCATACAAATGAATATGTGCTTTTATTTCACATCAAAAAAAAAAAAAACAAAACTTTTTGCATTTCAGTCAAATGGTCATAACTTTGTAAAGGTAAGACCTCTGTGCTTCGAAAAGGACATTTCGGAAAGGTAAGAGGCAGAACTATCTTCGAATAGAAAAAAAAATAGGAGTTACCTGCCATCTGACTGAGCAAATTGAGGTTATGTGCACGTTCCTATGCCTTTTTTTTAAATTTTCTTTTTTAAAGCTCGTTATCTCGGTGACTTCACTTTATTTTTAATTTTTCTTTAATGATTATGAAAGCGCTTCTAAAGACCTTTCAAAAAAGCCAAAAAACAAAAAAATCTGACCACTGGTTCAGAAGTTAGCAATTTTACCCTACTACCTCCGACCACCAATCCGAAAATTTTCAAACCCCTGCCATTTCGCACACTTGCATTTCCGGGGATGGTCGTAATGGACATATCTTCATAAAATGAGACAACGAACACGCTGGTGAAATTTGGCGGGTCGTGACTGAATCACCCTGTATAAAACAGGATGTGTGTATGTATGTAACGTATGGACTCCAAAACGGCTGGGCCGATTTTGATGAAATCAGGGAATCATCAGAATATTCAGGCGGGTGACACTGTCTGATTTTTGAATTTTGGTCTGTGGGCGGAGGGGCGTGGCAAAATCCAATTTTCATATTGTACCACCAATGACATATACATATATTTATTTTTTTTGCTTTTTTTATTTTATTTTTTTTTTTGAAAGCCGTTGTCATGTTTTTCAAAACGAGATATCAAACTCTTAAATCGGTTATGTAGTTCCGAAGATAATTACAAAAAACCTATGTTAATCCTCAAGCTATGTCACACGAACACAACAGCCTCATTCGTCTATTCAAAACAGCCCTAGACCAGATGCCGGCAGATGATTATACGGGTGTGATAAGAACTGACAAGACACCGGCTGGTGAGCATGAGCGGCGCTTCAATGCACAGGTGATAGGTGACGTCGCAGTTGTTATGGCAGTTGTTTTCAGCTATTCATTTTATATACGTCAGCAAATAAAGGCGATAGAAGGACAAAGAGGCGTTGGGCTTCCCATGAAATTACAAATTTTAAAATGATTTACTAATGTGAATTTATTTTTTTAATTATTTATTTGCGTAAAAAATTTCTTGATTTAAAGAATTAATTACAATTAAAATTTGAAGGCAAAACAACGTATGCCGGGTCAGCTAGTGTACAATAAAGAAAAGCTAATAGAAAAGAAAACTACAATTAAGCTACATTACACTCCAGGTCATACTTGGGTGTGATCGCTAAACGTTCATGACTTGGTATTGTTTCGTTTGTAATGTTAGAAGAATCGTAGGTTTGATTCTTACAGCCGGTAGGTTGTTAAAAAAATTTAATATATAGAGACAATCTAACAATTATAAGACACAAAAAATAAAACAATTTAAATGGAAAATCCCTGATGGTCCATTAAAAGAAGTCAGAAACTGGTCTAGTCTAATTTAAAAATGAATAGTATTTATAATTTTTAGAGAAGAAATGTTTATTTTTCTTGTTAACCTCAACCTTTCTAAATGGAATATTTTTAATTTGCTTGAAATTTGAAACTAAAACTGATATAATTTCTGCGCCGTTAAAAATAAATGATTAACGCGAATGGATTTAGCATGCTTAAACATCGGCTAACATATACACCATTTATAATTCATGTCATCGCATACAAAAAAAAAAAAAAAAATTGTGTAATTCGTTATTTCTTTTTATGGAAAAACAGATATAATAAATTTTTTTTCAAAAATGTTGTCTAACTTTGAAATAAATTATTTTTAATCTGTTCCATCACTGCAACTTATGTAATATCATAATAAAGAGGCGACACACATTTTTTAAGTAATTGTTCAAAACCTTTGGGACTTTGAAGGTCAGCACTCTTTAAAAGATAGAACCATTAAACTCAGCATATTCTTTTTAGTGGATTGATGGAGTAATTTCGGAGAATTTAATTTTTGAAAAAATATAATGTTTTATATTATCAACTCGTGTTTATTTGATAGCTATAATATTGCATTGCAAAATTTCTTATCAATAGTACTTCCATCTGCAATAATTTTTATAATAAGTCTTCTTTCGACCTCACATAGTTTTCTATGAAATTGAAAATTCCAAATTGTTATGACAATGAGGCAACCCAAATGCCTAAAAGTTTAAATTTTGAATATGGGTCTTAATAAGTCAAAGTAAATGTTATATAGAAAACAAAATTGTTTTCTATGACATCTTTCTGGATTCTAGCACAATTTATGCATATCGTCCATTCCATGATAGATCGGCCAAAATCTGATCGGTGGTGATTTAAATTCCTTTATATTTTGTACACGTATTCTCTAGGATATGTATTAGTCACTACCGCAAATTTTATAACTCGAGTTTTTATTATTTTAACAAAAATATTTTAAAAAATCGAAAAGAATCTAAACGTAGTAAACTTTGAAGAGCCACACGCAAAGAAAAAAACATGGTTGAGGGAACCATATTCGAAGAGCATCATACATTTTGGATTTATGATTGCAAAAACCATTTTACTATGGTTGTGACGATCATACTCGTATCTGCTTCTGTATAATAATATGATAATTAGATTGCCATATTATGGTTCCACATATATCTCAATATTATCATATTATGGTTCTGGAAATTTGTTTGAATTATCATAATATGAGTCCTACAGTATTCTCCCAGCATTCTCTTGAAGCTGGATTCAAAAGATATGCGTATTTTTTAATGTTATATTCATTTAATAATTCACATATTTAAATAAACCTAGTTTTAAATTAATTTAAGAAATCAAATTGTCTTTGCGCTGAAGAATAAGCATTGTTAAGTCTTGTGTCAGCTACACATTTGATTACAGAATAAAGCACGCATAAAAATATTGTTAAGAGTACAAACAAAATGATCAAACCATGTTTGCGGCAATCCTAATATTAGCATTATAACCATATTATAGTCCTAGTTATCATATTCTGGTAATTGAGAAGAATTTCGTCATCATTTATTACCATGTTATGATTATTGCAAAAATATTATGATAATTTCTTACTACATACTTAAAAGCGCGTGCATTTTGTTTACATTTTTCTTTCACATTTTTTTCTGTAACAATATTTTTTGGGCAATTACAAAACAATTAAAAAATTAATTACTTTTTTAGAATAAACAATAACTTCATTTGAGGGGTGCGCGACAATTAAACTTTTGCCTATACTTCCAGGGCAGACCGAGTTGAGACTACAATTTATTCCTTCTTCCACAAAACAAATCACGATTACAATTACCACCACTACGTTGTTTGTCCATTTTTAATGTATTTTTGTTTAATATTATTTAATTTGTTGGGGCTGACTGTTTCTCACAACTTCTTTTCACAAAATCTCAAGCAAGAATGAAAGTAAAGCAGCAAAGGGACTCATAAAGAACCGACTGATCATCTTATAGTTGGAGCAAATATAATATGGCTGCAGTTAAGTAGAGGAATATGATAATAAATACTACAATATGATTGTAGACAATACAATAATATGATAAATGGAAAGAAGAAAAATTTTACTATAACATGATAAAAGCAACCATATTATTGGTGAAATATGGTTCATACAGTAATAGTTTAATTGAAACAACCATTTATTGTTGTAGCAACATTGTTTTGTGGCCGCAATCATATTGCAACCATATTTATTCTGTGCGTGCATATTTCCCAAAGTAGATAGACTATTTCAAAGATTTAAAAAGTATAGGAAAGTTAAAATTGTCTACTCTACGATTTGTAATTAAAAACAACCCCTTTATTGCGAAAATGCATTGATAATGTAAATACAATTTTTGATTGCATTTTACACTTTCAGATGCTTTTTAAATTATTGAAATAGTCAATATACTTTAAAAGATAATGCTATTCAAATTTCAGTGCTGTTATAATTTTTTTGATATAACGAAAAATTATAAAAAAGAAACTTGAAAATACTAAAAACATTTTCTTTTTTTATGGAAAAGCGTAGATATCATTAAAAGTAGTTAGCATTGTGATCGTAAAAAAGTCAAAGTTGTTGTGTATTCAAAAAATTATAATTTTTTTAAAATGACAACGTTTTCAAAATTAAAGAGGGAGAAAATTTGCAAAATGCAATCAAACGTTGCATTTGCAATTTTTTGCATAAAGTAGACTCTACAAATACAACAATCGTATGCTTTTAAATCTTTGAAATAGTGTATCTACTTTGGGAAATATGGATCTTCAAATTTCGCTACTTGTGGCATTTTTTTTATTTTTAGAAAAATTAAAAACGACAATAAAAACGCGAGTTTACACAATTTTGAGGAACTGAAAACTGAAGTGTGTAATGAGATATACTAGAGTATAAGTATGCTAAATTTTTGCAAAATTAAAGGTCTAGATACCAAAAAATTACCGTTTTTAATTTTTTTAAAACTCTTTTCTTAATATTATATTCTCAGAACTTTTCAAATAACCCACGCATATTAATGTTCGCATATGTTAATATTTTATGAAATAATAAAGAAACTTTATTTGGTATCAATATCATAAACATTAATTCAGCTCGCGGTCATAAAATATATAAACATGAATACATTAAAAGGAAATAAAGTTCAAAAAATTCCGTAAGAAATTTTAAGTTTATTATTGTGTGTGTGTGTGTATGAAATAAATTCAACTCTTTTTATGGGTTTTCAATGCTCAAGGATATTAAATATATTAAAGAAACCTTGACAATATTGATAAAATTCACATTCACTGGAAATTTAAGCTGAAAGAAAAGTCAAAGGATTTTTTTAGTTGTTCGTTATCAAAATTCTCACGCATACCAACTAAAACTACGTCTGAGTATATATAGCGCGAGTAACAAACAATGCGTATTAACAAAGGATCTCTACAAGAAGTGTTGTATATGTGTATGTAGTTGCATATTTTGGGGGGCTGCCTTTGGTGGTGTTGGTTCATATAAACACACATACGTAAACAAAAAACGTCGAGTTGTCACTAACAATGAAACATAATAAAAAATTTAATACCATTGTTATGTGCCCACTTCCTAGAATGCAACTAGCGCGCATTGGAAACCAACAGCTACAACAAACGCTATTTAATACCCACACACACAGTTATAAGCAAAAATGCAACTTCGATTTCAATTGAATATCAGTGACAGCACCAGCACCACCACTACCACAAAATTTCTCAATAATGTTCTTTTCAGTTGTTAAACGAATGAAGCAACCAACAATTGAAAGCAGACTTGTTTGAATGGTTACTATTTGTTAGTTAGTCACTATGGGCTACATATTAAACAGTGAATAAACAAACTTTTTTAAACTTTTTAGAGTAATAAGTTCGATTAAGAACACTCTAAAAAATGTTTGTAAAATTACTACTATAAAATGAGTAAAATTTTTGTTTAATATTACTCATAGTGAGTAAATGTAATAAATGCGTAAAACTATTTCATACACACTTTATTGTACAATAATACGCACATAAAGTGATTAAGTCGTTATGTATTTATAATTTATAAGAATTTGAGAGATTCATCGGTAAAGCTATGTACAGACGGTTGTCAGATCTTACAATATTGTCAGAAAAATGTTCAGAAAATGTCTAACAACAGTGTGAACTTACAACTTTTGTCTTGCAGCATTGTCAGGAAAAGCATTGTCTGTACATTGTAAGACAATAATATTGTCAGACATCTGACATTCGTATGAACACCCTATGTTGCCATTGTCAGCTAATTGCAAGACATTGTAAACAATTTTTTATTGGCAGATGCATCTACAATGGCAGTATTGTCACAGAAATGTTTCTATTGGCGGCACTTTCCATAAATAATGAAAAAAAACAAAAGTTCATATTAATAATATTAAAAATCAAAAGTGAAAGAAAATAGAAAATTAAATTAAATAAAAAAATGTATGGCGATATTTCCATTAATGAAACCTGCGTCATAGATTGCAGCTATGAGCCAACTGACTTGATGTTGCGTTCCCAGTCGCCAAGAGGCGTGTGGTCACACGAAAGTATTATCAAACTTATTAAGGAACTTGAGGTACAGCGAAGTTTATGGGATGCTGGTTGCGCTGAGTATAAACTTCCCAAAGATATTTTATGGCAAGAGGTCGCAGATGCCATCCAGATAAGTGTGAACGATTGCAAAGGAAAATGGGCAAATCTCCGCACCTCTTTCAACTGCAATTTGCAAAAATATTTTGTCTTCATCCTCGCTACTTTCTATTACATATGCAGCTAAAATCGTTTGCAATTGCTTTTTTTGTTCCATGACAATTAATATTATTACTTTTTCAATTTAATTAAACACATAATTGACAATTAATAATTTCGTTCAAATGCTTTGACAGTTCTGGCAATGTCTAACAACAGATCTGGCAATTTTTGCCATACAAGAATCTGACAACCGTGTGAACTGAAAATTTTCTTTGGCAGATAAATTTATTGTTTGACAATTGTCTGACAATGAAATTGAAAGGTTTTCTTACAATCGTCTGAACTGACAATTTACCTTTGCTAAACATGTTTCATTGTCAGTACATTGCCAGCACATTGCCAGATCTTACAATATTGTAAGATCTGACAACCGTCTGTACGTAGCTTAAATGATAGATTCGTAATTTTTTTTTTATTTTTATTTAAATTTAACCAATACTCAGGGGATGCCCCCTACTCATGCAGTGCATTGTATTGATCAGGAAAATAAGGTATGGGAAGGAGGAAAGAGGGAGTAGTGTTTGTGGATATTTGATTTAAATTTTTCTAAATTGTAAGTAACAGTGAAGACTTCTGCGGGAAGTTTGTTCCACATACGAATCGTTCGACTAAAAAACGAATTTTCTCTGTATGTTCTAAAGATGTTCTAAAGGAAATAGTTCTCAGAATCTAAGACTTTCCAATACGTGTTCATAACCTGAGATGTTTTCTATAGGAAAAGTTATTAGCATATAAGGAATTTCTAAACAAATAAAGGATTTTTTCCCCGGAAATGCGTCTGGTTCTGAGCCCCATTTGCTATAAAAAAGCTCAGAGTCTTAAAATTTTTCTGTAAAAAAGTTATAAAAATCTTTCGCTTCGGGCTTAAAAAAGCATCAGGATGACTCTTTTTATAATTAAAGTCTCTGATTCTGTAATCCTATAGAAAAATCACCAGACTCCAAGGACTTTTTCCACAAAAAAAACCTTCATAATACTGGAACTTTTCCTGTGGAAAAAGCATTCTTACTCTGAAAACTTTCTAGTACAAAAATGGATTTTTTTTAGTAATTTTTTCATAGACATACCTGAGTATTATACCTATAGAAAACCTTCAGGTCTTAAGGTATTATTCGCAAATAAAATTCCATAGTTTCTTAGGAATTTTTTCTAAAAAAAAACCTTGGAATTTTTGGGCTTTTTACTAAAAGAAAACTCTCAGAAACTAAGGCCTTTTCCCTCATAAGGACTTTAGCATCTAAAACTATTTCTATAGAAAAAAGTTCCCTGAATCTTAGACTTTCTTAAGAAAAACACAAAATGTTAATTTTTTTCAATAGCAAATCATTGGAGTCTGATGATTTTTTATAACAAAATTGCTCAGAATCTAAGGTTTATTACAAAGGGAAATGTCCTTAGAATATTAAATTTTATACCGAAAAATTATAAAATTTTTATTAATAAAATGTTTTAAATTTTTTTTTTTTTTATGCAACATGTCGTATTTTTTAATGAATTTTTGGGGGAAAAAACTAATTTTATGTAAAAAACTTACACATTTGCAATGTAAGTTTACACATTTTGTGTGTAATTTAATTAGGCATATTGTGTGTAATTTATTATCATTTACGCACTTGTAGTAAAATTACCCAATTTATAGTAGGAGTTCAGTTTCTTACTATAAGTTGGGTAAATTTAAACAAAATTGATTAAAGTGAATTTAATGTAGAATATAACTAATTAAATTTCATTCTTATATAGTTAATTTTGAAATCCTGATCCATAGTGTCGACTTAATGTTCATTCATTCGATATCATTGCACTCTTTCTTTAAACATCAATGCACCATGAGTGGCATTTGTACTTGTTATAAAGAAATTCCAATAAAATAAATAGGAAAACTAACAAAAAAAAACGAAAAAAACTCAGGCTACAACTTACTATTTTTGATACAATTTCAGTTTACTGTTGAAAAAATACTTCTAAAACTTTAATGAGACAGTAGATGTTGGGTGGGTTTTGGTTTTGTCTAGTTCGGTTTAAATATTGTCAGTTTGTCGGGTATTTTTACGACTGGAGTTGACTACATAATGCTATTTGGAGACCTGCTGGAAAGATTACACTATTTCCAATTGTTATTCGGAAAATAACAAATCACATTTAAATAACAAAAATCTTCCTAGAACAAACATTAAAAATCCCTTTTTTACAGAATATCCCTGAAAAAAGGATATATCTGGAAATACGTTGATATGTTTTATATATCGTTGCATTAAAAAACGCTTTTATCTGATACTAATACTGTATACGTTGTATTTGATTAAAGTACAAAATTCTTTGAAAATCTAAGAAAAATATCTTTTTTAAAAATGTGTGCCAGCTCAGGGGATCTCAGAGCTAGACACGAAATATTTTAGGAAAATAAATATACCAATTTACTTTTTCGTGTGTACGCCTAATGGACACTATTCCCAATTTCCTCCTCCCCATAACTCAATTTCCTGGTATCAACATAATGCACCGCATTAGTAGGGGACATCCCCTGAGGGTTGGCGAATAAATATGTTATTCTAAAAATAACATTTGTTTTTCATAAAATCGCATTTGTTTCCAATAAAATAGCAAATGAAAATTAAAGAACATTATTTGAAATTCATAAGATACCAATTGAGGTTCAAAACAAAAACAAATGTAATTAAAAAATACCATTTGAAATACAAAAAATTCCAAGTGTAATTTAAAAAATACCAAATCTAATTCAGAAATTACCAAATTTATTTCAGAGAATGCATTGAAAACAGTTGGTACTTTCTGAATTATATTTGTTACTCGTATTTTAAAAATTTCCAAAGGGGTTTTTTATTTACATTTGCTATTTTATGAAAAACAAATCGCTCATTAACTGCAAGACTGACATAACTCAAAAAACACGATATTGCAGAAAACGAGTTTAAAGTTTTCAATCCACATCTGCCCCGCTCGACCCTTTCTCTATTTATTTGGTCACGTTTTTTTTTATAAAGTTTTAATGTATTTTTCTCTTAGTGAGAGGTGTGTGCGAATTCGCTAATTATCGAGAGACCCGTGAGTAGCACAGTTTTTCCATTTTTGCACCGACTTTAAAGAAAAAATTAAATATATTAGCCTCTATCTCGAAAAGTATACATGATATTAATATGAAATTTTTACACAATATAAAACATAATATAACTAATAAATCTGCACAACTAACTCAAAAATCGCGTTTTTTGACTTATGACAGTCTTGAAATAAATGAGCGAAATGTTATTTTTTGAATAGCAATATTTTTTGCATAACATATGGCATTTTACGAATTGCAATTGTTATTTTTTGAATATCAAATGCAATTTTGAAACTAAAGTTGGTATTTTTTTGTAATTATTTAGAGTAAATAAATTACACAGGTCAACAGCAAAAAAAGGCTTGACTAACCACTATATAGATTTGATGCATCATGGCTGCCTAAGTACAAAAATGGTAAAATTTTTCAATTCTATGGATAATTTTTTTTTAAAAAAATTTTTTTTTAATATTGACAATATTTTGAGCCATTTCTCCACTTATGTTGTCATAACTCAAAAACAACTCGTCCGATTTTGTCAAATTAAATTTACAAAAATTAAGGTTTACAATATCTTTAAAGAACTGTACAAATTTTTTTAATGCGATCAATAGTTTCAAAGTTATGAAACAAATTGTTAGCAAAAAAAAAAAAAAATGCTAAAAAAAAAAAAAATTTGAAAAACAAAAATCTGGAAAAAATCGAAAACTGCAAAAAATATTACTTTTTATTTTTTTGTAGTAAAGCTACATATCATGCGAATTAAACTAGATATGGATCATAAAAATCGATGCATGCTTTACATTTTTATTTACAATTAATTGAAGGTATCGCATATTTACAAGCACTGTAGAAAATTGTACCTACATAATGAAAATGCAGAACATAAAAAACTCAGGTGC
Source organism: Delia radicum (assembly GCA_021234595.1). Lineage (NCBI taxonomy): Eukaryota > Metazoa > Arthropoda > Insecta > Diptera > Anthomyiidae > Delia > Delia radicum. Next base: position 52,013,700 of record CM037855.1, on the reverse strand, counting down.
ATTTTACGACACGCATTTTGGCAAAACCCCTTTGGGAAAAACCTCTATGACATTTTTATGATTCTAATAATTAAAAAAAAATAAGTAATAAACAAAAGATTGTTTAATTTTTACGATTGCGGTAGGATAGTAATAAAACGCTCATAAATGTGCGTGTACGCTGAAGTGCTCTTATTTTCCGTTAGCTACCTGTAACGGATGATTTTTTTTTTTTCATAAAAGTCCTTAATGTTTTTTAGGATTCTTGGGAATAATAAAAAATTTGCAGCACACACAAACTGTATCCACACAAAGGGTTATCCCAAATTATAGTATCAGTATTTATAAGATCTCCTTGACCCTTTTTATTTCATTCAAGAAGTGTTTGCGATAACGCAAACATCATTTAATACCTACACAAAAATTAGAGTCATACAGCTTAGAAGTTAAAAACAATTTTCAAATAAAAATGAGCCAGAAAGCCAGAACATTTTTATGTAAAAACGATCCAGATTTATTTTGTTATGTGTGCGGCCAATATATCACCGGGAAAAAACGGAAGTGGTTCTTAACTTCATTGCAAAAGTCATATCAAGATTGCTATAATATCTATCCGCACAATTTGAACCAGCATTGGACACCGAGTACTATATGCATTCCATGTCGATTGAATTTATCTATGAAGTCTTCTAACGTAAAGTAAGTATAAATTAATAGATTTGGAATATTTTATAATTACAATATTTCTTAATTAAAATTTGAATTCTTCATATTCCTGATTTCAATTTTTTTTTTCATTTTACAGACGACACTTGGAAATTTTGAAGCCTATGCTATGGAGAGAAACAGCGAACCACGCATCCGAGTGTTATTTTGTTTAAGTACAAAAAGCATATTTGATGGCCCACAAATTCGCAAATTGGTGAACGATACTGAATTTGGCAGTTCAATGTCAGAAATTGAGAAGAATGCATGGGATTCGTTTGTATGGGTTATTCAAAATTTCTTAGGAAATAACAAGGGTGATGATTACGTTGCGCACGTTGAAGAGATGTTAACTCACTTCCAGAATCTTGGATGCAACATGAGCATCAAATTACACTACCTGCACAGTCACTTAGATCGTTTTCCTGAAAATCTAGGAGACTTGAGTGAAGAACAGGGCGAACGATTCCACCAAGATATCCGGACAATGGAGGAACGATACCAGGGTCGCTGGGATGCACACATGATGGCTGATTTTTGCTGGAGTATTCAGAGTAACACTTCGTTATTCAACAATAGTAGAAAATCGACTAAAAGAAAATTTCAGAGTTTGTAGTTTATAATACATATTTATTTATTTATTTTCTTGTTTTATTTATTATAATAAATGTGAATAATAAAATATAAATTTTCTACTATTTAATTTATTTATTTATTTACATTTAAGCTCATCCAACACAAATGTCTTTCCGAAGAATAGAATCAGTATATTCTAGGTAGGGTTTTGCCAAAAAATACACGAATGTTACTATGTAATGCATTTTTGATGTGAAAATTTGTACATAGCATGGGGAAAATGTTTTCAAAATTCAATCAATCGAAAGAAGAACATTAACTACTCAATTTTATGTATATCAGACAAAAAACTAAAATTTGGTGAAAATGAGCGAATTCACTTAATTGTGAATAAATTCGAAAAAAATCAATCGATTTTTATGATCGATATCTCATTTTGTTCCTATTACATGTGGCTTTGCGATAAAGCAATAAATCTGAACGATTTTTTTGCCGTTTTCGATTTTTTATGATTTTTTTTAACCAAAAAAATTTGCTATTTTCACGTAAAAAAAATATTTTTTCCCTCAATTTTTTATTATAACTCCAAAACTACTGAGCCGATTGAAACGCAATATATTAACGGATTAAAGGCTATGTAAATTTCAGTTTTTCTAAATTTATTTGAATAATATCGGACTAATTTTTTTTAGTTATCATTAATTATGTGGAGACACGTCTAAAAAAATTTATAATTATAATTAAAATTTTTTTAAAAAAAAACCTCTCCATAGAATTTCAAAATTGAACCATATTTGTACTACTGGGACCACAATACATCAAAATTGTATAGTGGTTTTCAAAGCCCCTAAAATTTTTTCAAAATTGTTGCCTTGTGTTATGTTCTGATTTTCTTAATAACAAGTGCAAATGTTGTAGAAAACACAAATAGAAGCATGAGGAGAGGAAAATATTTAAAATTGTATTAACTTGAATTGTTTTGCAAATTTTTTACTTATGTTCAATAAACAATTTCTACATACGGATGGTTCCAGGTTGACAGCTCGCAATTGACAATTAAATTCCAACTTGAGTACGGTGTGGCAATTCGACTTCTCCATCATTTGGCATTCTTACTTCAAGCTACAATATCAGCGCCAGTTATGAGCTGTCAGCTTATGACCATCAATATGTGATTGTACAAAATATTTAATTTGGCAATATAAATTTATTTGTTCTTTTATTGTTTGCAATTTAAAGTTTTCTTTTAATACTCGTCTACTGTGTAGTATACAATTCTCAAAACTATCATTCTTTTTTATTCGAATACTTTAATTTGAAAACTTTCGTTTGTATAGTTTTGTAAGAAATAACTTGTAGATTGTTGTGACACCATCAATTTAAATACAGGAAATTCATTGTAATATTGTTTGTTTCCTACTAATATTAAAAATGTTTTTGATATGTTCCAGGCGCGGATCCAGAAAAAGGTTCTTGGGAGGGAAATTAGAGTAATTTTAATTAACTTTTATAAATCTTTTCATATTTTTGTACTGAAAACATTAATTTTTGGGGGGAGGAAATGTCGCATTTTCCCTCCCACCTGGATCCACGCCTGAATGTTGTGCATTTTTAACTTACTATTTTGTAAACGCCTTTATTTGAGAAAATGTTTATACCCCTACTACGTAAATGGTAAATTTACCACACTCCAAATCTGGATTGTGTAACATTTCTAAGTTATTCGCGATTTAAAACCAATAAAGTTGGATTGGGAATTTTAAAAGTGTTATTTATATATTAAAATTTATTTAAATATCGTATTAAATAATTTTTATAACCAATCTTTTTTAAATTCATTTAAATTGTTAGAAATGCTTCTAATGCACGTATAGGGTAAATAAATGCAAATAACCGAAAGGTCCTACATTTCGTTGGTATTTTCCAACTTCCTCAGGGATTTCCTTTATTATCAAATATATAATCTTTTATCTATCTTTACCACTGAAATTGTATTACCATTAGTTGATACTAATGAAAATGACAAAAAATTAATTAACATTTAATGATAATGAAATATTGACATTATTAAATAATTGATAATTAATATTTAAATAATTAATTTAAATATTATTATAGGACAATTTTAAATTCCCTGAAGATGTCATTCAAAGAATGACGAAATATTGGAGATATACAAAATAATAAATGATATTTTATAGAAAACAAGCGTGACCTCGAGCACACTTATTTAATAAAGTCATTAATTTCAAATTTCGAAAAACATTGCATTAGTTATAATAATGAAATATTTTTTTTTTTTAGAAAAATTACACTGTGCTAGTTCAAAAACGTAACAAGCGGGGCACCCGGCTGGTAAAGCTAATTCGAGTACGCTGAATCCAGTGGTGCTAACCGTTTTTTTAGGTTAGCTCTCGTTTAAAAAATAATTAAGATTGAAAATTATGGTTCCAAGTACCTAAAAAAAAACAATTTTTTTAAGTTTTTTTTACCATTTATTGATTTTAAATGTATGAAATTGAGAACATTTTATGAAACAACATCAACAATAAACTATTTGCCAACAAAATTTAATTGACTACAACAATTTTAAAGTGATTTATAATTTTTTTTTTTTTAATAAATAAATTTTTCATTTTTTTTTCAATTTTCATTTCCTGATTCTTCTATATCATTATCTTCCTCTTGCAAATTCCAACAAATGTCACCTAAAAGTGATGCCACGCCCACTGGTATGATCCCGCCCAATTTTCCCATGACTATTCATAATATAATCAACGTGCACAAATTTCTAAGACTCTGGCTATTTTAGAACTGTAGATATATGATATTAAATATTTACTTTGTATGGGAGCTGACACGCCCACTGGTCCGATCACGCCCATTTTTCCCATGACTATTAACACTATCAAATAATCACCGTGCACAAATTTCTAAGACTAAGACTATTATAGTACTGTAGATATATGATATTAAATATTTACTTTGTATGGGAGGGAACCATAATTTTCAATCTTAATTATCTTTTAAACAAGAGCTAACCTAAAAAAACGGTTACACCACAGGATTCAGCGTACTCGAATTAGGTTTACCCACCGGGTGCCCCGTTTGTTACAAAAAAAAAGTGTCCGATTCGAGCACAGTGTTATTATCAATAATAATGAAAAAAAAAACCATTTCTCGTTTTTAATGCATAAAAAAAATCCATTTGTTTACAAAAAAATCCTGGGTTGGAAAGTAAAAATACAGGTTTTTAAACAGTGTTACAATACATTCTTTATTAACAAAAAAGTGATTTCTTTAGGTTTGTTTATCTGTTCAAAAAATGAATTTTGGATGCAAATGAAATTTTTCCATCTGCATTAAACATTTTTCTTTTTTGACGAATTATCTTAAATAAGTAACGTTTTTGTTAATAGTTTATACTGAATTTTAAATTGTAAAATACATTTTTTAAAAGAATTTTATTTTTAATTTGAAGCGATATTGAATAAAACAAGCAATGAGTGAAATTGGTGTACTTCATAGAATAAGTCGAATTTAAAAACTAAACATGTAGAACGATATGGAATGGATAACGGGTTGAATTGGAAGATTAGTTACAGGTAACGAAATTGTAGTGAATGAAATTGTATTATATTAAAAAAAAAAAACACCCTGTGGCCTATTTGTAAAATATGGAATCCTCGCGATCTTTTCCGGACTAAGCCTACTGGTATTAGTAGTGTGTATTAATACTCCTGCGGCGCAAAAATATCCGTTTTGCCCTATCTCGTATAATAAATTTAAAAACTTACTTTTATAAACTGTCTAGTATTCCGAAAACTAAACGAGATAGGAACAACACATACCGATAATGCATATGTGTTAAGAGTTCCGATTCCACTCGTTCTCCGTTCCATTCCATATCGTTCCATTTTGGACCAATGTTCCATTCTGTTATCAGAGTGTTGAATTTGTTGTTTCATGTAAGTATATGGGCAAACAAATAATTAAACCACCCTGTGGTTGTTTCATAGAAAAATAATCTCTCCGGATCTCTCCATCGATATTTCCATTCTCTCGAGATATCGAAAAACGAACAAATTTTTTAAAAAACTCCATCAACGTAGCACATGCCGATATTACTAATGTGTTAAGTATTCCGATTCCACTCGTTCCCCGGTCTATTCTATAACGTTCCATTTTGGACCAATGTTCCATTCTATTATCGGAGTGTTTAAATTTGATTTTTCACGTATATATATGGTTAAACAAACAATTAAAACACCCTTCGGCTGTTTCATAAAAAAATAATCCCTCGGAATCCTACACACACCTTGCGTATTTGTATAATTAGGGTTAATGAATACTCCTGAGGGGCAAACATTTTGTCCGTTTTGAGTTTAGTGCTCCAATTTCACTAATTCCATTTGTACTACTTTACTTGATTACAAAACAGACTGAAATATAATATCTTTTTTCAAATTAGCATGGGTCTCAGCGAGGGCTTTCCATCCCGGATTTGAGCAATTTTTCACAATTTTAAAAGTATTTTTTTTCAGTGGTACTTATTTTTTTTAATTGATTCCTTATTAATGGCAATGAAATTTAAAACCATTTTCATTAATCCAGAAAATTAAATCCTCATATTGATAAACAAAATGATAATGAAAATAATTTTATTACCATTGACTTCACTGGTAATTAACTCATCATTTCATTAGTCCACTTAATTCATAAGTCCCATGTATGATATAGGCAATACGAAATAAAACACGAAATTGTTGAAAAATAAATAAAAAATATATAAATTATCACATAAAATAAATTCTCAATGCTTAATATCACAGTTGAAGATTATATTCAAGAAAAACTAAAATGTCTTTTAAAAGTTATATTTAGAAGCTCCACATGTGTTTATCAAAAATCACTTCCCATTAAAGAATTTTGACATCAGGGATATTGCACAATCTGTACTTCAGATTCGTACATCAAAAAAAAAAAAATCCGAAAAGTTAGCAAGAAAGTTAGTTGAGTCAGGAAAAATTTTTGCTGGGAGGACTCTTTTTTCTATTTTTCAGTGAGCTAATTTTCAGCAAAACATCAGTAAAATGTTTTGGTGAAAATTAAAATCGGTTTGTTGAAATCAACAAAATTATTTGCTGGAGCTTAGTAGATTGAAAAGGAAAACAAAAAACTAAAAAAACTAAAAAATGTTTACTTTAGTTAATTTATTTTGCTGAAATTTAAATCAATGTTTTTTGTGATTGTTTTAAATATATATAAACATATCAGGACTTCCGCATCGTTAATATAATGCAATTTAAAAAATAAATGCAATATTTTTTAATAACATTAAGAACAAAACATAATAATTCCCTATTACTTACATGTATGTATGACGCAATTTTACATTTTTAAAATGAAGACAATTGTAAAATGCAAAACAGAAATATTCAAAATATCGCTAAAAATTATAAAAACTCTTTATCTTTAAAAAAAACTACCTGAGGCTGGGATTTATTGTTTTGTACAGTCGGACCAAAGCGAAAATGTAAGGCTGCCTCAAAATTTTCATACAAATTGGCGAACTTTACTAAATTACGTGACTTGTCCATTTTGTAACCAGATATATAGAGATGAATAGTGTTGAATATTAACCTCAAGTACTTTTTTCACCAAATTTTTTTTTTCACTTCAAACTTTTTTCACCTCAAACTTTTTTCACCTCGAAATTTTTTTTCATATGATTTTTACAATTATTATTATTATTATTCATTTATTTACCTTATAATTAAAATTATAAAATAAATTGATTAAGAGCAATAGCAACATGGGTCTTCAGCTCTATAAACTTAAAAATAAATATTTATGTTATTTTATAGAGTTTAGATAGGTTTTAAATTACATTATACAGATTTGATATTTTGCAGGGAAGGGTGGGACAGTAGGTATAGAGGGTCTTGGTTTTAGAAAATGCTTATCCGTGAGTTACTGATTTCTGGACAATCACATAGGAAATGGGAAGGCTTTGTGGGATATGGGATATTACAATCGCAAAAGTGTGTACTATTGGGATTAAATATTGATTCGTGTGTTACTTTGGTGTGACCCAGGCGGAGTCGTTCGTATTTGATACAATCTAGTCTCTTTACGTCCATTGAAATACTCGTCATAAAGTCGTGAATTACCCTCCGGCTATTATTGATACTTCTATACCAGGATGAGGTAGAATTAAATAAATTATTCCTGTCATCCACATTGTACTTTTCGACCACCATTGTACCTAGGTCTTTACGACTAAGATTCTGTGTGAAGCATAAAGGATGTCTGATAGCATTCCTGGCGGCAAAATCCGCATATTCATTTCCCTTTATCCCGTTATGACCAGGTACCCAGACCAATTTTATGTGTGGAAATTTTAAAGAAAGTGCGTTCCTAATCTTAGCAGTGTAATAGTCATCGTTTAAAATATTCTTTATTGCCATTAATGAAGAAAGAGAATCTGAGCAAATAGCTAATTTTCCGGTTTTCCCCGTTCGCATATAAAATTGCCTCATAAATAGCTATAAGTTCAGCAGAAAATACGGAGCTGTAGAGAGGAAGGTTGGAAACTTTAATTATACTATTCTCCGTAGTAACACTATATGTTGTCGAGATGTCTGTCCTCGACCCATCAGTAAATAAAAAGTTATACTGACTCAATTCATCTCTGATCATGGCAAACATTTGTCTGTATTGAGAAGGATTAGTATCGGATTTCGATTGCTCGTGTAGGGTAGTATTAATTGATGAAGAGTCAAATGCCCAAGGTGGAAGTTGTTTAGACCTATAAGCGTTAACTTGCAGTGGTATATCTAGTTCCTTGCAATTCTGTATGGTTCTGTGAATAGTCGATGGTACCTTCGGTACCCTTTTAGAGCGTTTCAACTTTTTTGCCAATTGGTTCAGTGGAGAGTTACTGTTATACAGAAAAATTCTAAAAAGATACAATGATAAATAGTATTGTTCTAAAAAAATTTTATTGGAATCCAGTCTGTCTATAATAACTAGAGAGCTATGATTTAAAATAAAATGTAATGTTTCTAAATTTAAATTTAGTGTTGTGGTAAGGTTTTTAAATTTTAGCTTTAATTTATTTTAAATCTTAGTTTTAATTCTAAAAAATATGCAATTAATATTCACTTAAACTAAAAATACAGTATTGTTGCAAATTCTTTGATTCGAAAAAGTATTTGCTCAAAATCGACTTTCGGCTACTGACGACTATACACTTGCATGAAAGTCGCTGCCCTGGTTATACAAAAATATATTCTATATTTCTTTGAGTTTTTCCATAGAAAAAACAGAAATCTTCATCATAATAGCAAAAAGTTGAAAACTTAAGAACATCATCATTTTCATATTTCTCATTATATTATTGCTTTGAAAATTAATGAAAAGGAAATGAATGAAAACCTTTAAGATTATATTTTGGAAAATGACGATTAAAGTTGACAGGCTCTAGGGTACTCGTTAAAATGTTACCCTTAAGTCATATTTATGCTTTTATTGCTTTTAACAATTACTGCATTTGTTTGACTTTTTCGTACAACATTTCGTTTAATATTCGTTTATATATATTTTTCCATTTATTTTGGTTCTTTCAAAAACAACAAATTAAAGTATGCGCCTTTTTTACTTTTTTCTTCTTTTGGGTCAATTTCCTGATGTTGTTTACTAAAGGAAATTTGACCATTTTCATAAAACAAAGAGAAAAAAAAAAAAATAAATAAAACCCAACAACAAGGAAATCAAAGATGCAAAAGAGCAACAAAAACTTTTTTTATTTTTGCTTTGTTTGGTACCACTGTGTAAAGATCTGATACCGAGTTAAGGGAAATGTATTGTTTGAGGCATGTAAATTTTCAATTATGTCCATATTTGTTGTGCCGTACTGTTCTGTTTTGTGTTGTGTAGCCATACGTTAAAGTTTATTTTATTATTATTTTATTTGTCGTTGGTTTAACAGAAACAAATTCTGAAGGCAAAGAAATTGTCCACTTTATTGAAATAAAAATACAAAAAAAAAAAACTTTGAAAACAGTTTAAGTCAATAAATACATCTTTAATATCTAAGAGTTTAAAAGCGTATAATCATATGCTTTACAAGACAACTTACCTTTTAACCCATTAACGCACAAATAAAATATTAGGGGCATAATTCAATAAAAAATATATTTATATGATAGACAAAGGTGTCGTCATATCCAAGCAGAAAATAGGAAGCAGTAAAAAACCGTTTAGTGCATCGTTACTGACTCTCCTACTGCTTCGTAAGATGCAAAGGTTATTAACCCTGGAAGGTCATTCTTCGTTGAATCTACTACGCAAGACGTATGATCTTTACACAACGAAAATAAGAATAACTTTCTAGGGTTAAAGAGCAGAAATTAAATGCAAAATTTTATTGATTGTTTACATCGCTTTTTGTTGTCATTTCCAAAAAGTAATAAAATCAGTAACCAACCAGAAAAAAATATTTCCCCATTTCTTCACTTATTTCAGTTTGTTAAAAATTTTAAAAGCTGTCAATTAAAAATTAATTGAATCAATTAAATATTTGTTAAAATTCGTAACCTGCCTTACATTTATTTATACTCACTCTCAGAACAGGTTGTTGTGGTTTTTTGCAATATATGGTATATGTAGTTGCTTTTTTTTATAAATGTTTATGTATTAGTAATGAATATTTTAAATTCACTTCAATTGGATTTTATTACTTCTCATTACGTTCATTACTTTATTAAGTTAAACAGTTTAATTGCAGTGGTTTAAATGTGAATATTTATTTATTTCAAAACATTATCATAACAATGATAATGTCATTTTCGAAATTAAATTTTGTTTAATAAAAATGTAACCATTTCTTTCAAAACAAAAAAATACTAAAAATAAACTAAAATTTATTTAAAAAAACAACAGAGCAAAAAAATAGAAAGAAAAAAAATCTGTGTAAATTTGTTTACATTATTATAAATCAATCTGTTAACAAAATGAGAATTACATGCCACTTTAAGTCCAATGTTATAAAATTCAATTTATAAAAAGCATTTGTTATGTCAACAACATTTTATTCGGTTGTTTTTGAGATAGAAAATACTAACTAAGATATAGAAATACTAACTAAGAAATACTAAGATATAGAAAATACTAACGATTTTCAAAAACAAGTTGATTTAGCAGTAAAGAAAAACGGTAAAGATTCAATAATGTTGCTCATTTACCGCAATGGAAATCAATTTTTCGCTTCAATAAAGTTAAAGAAGTAATTTTATTCACTAAATTTACAAAACAGTAGTGTTGTAAGCTCGCTACTGTAGCACTTCAATCTTATAAAATAAATAAAAATCTACACTAGATTTCTTGCATAACCATATAAAAAATCAAAGGATGTCATACAACTTTATAATCACATCACAGCCATTATTTAATTGAAAAATAATGCAGCTATCAATTTGTAATCGAACAATCGGTAGATTTCGTAATTGAAATATGCTTTTATTTTTTTGTGTGTAAGTTTTCACCACTTTCTTCTTATTTTAGCGAGTTTTGATTAAAATTTGTTTAAATTTGGAGTAAAAAAATGTAGCTCGAACGAAATTAAAATATATATATTTTGAAATTATTAAAAGCAATATTTATATAAAAAAAAATAAAAACTCCGGAAGTTCGCTTATTGAAGCGCTTCTTTTAAGAGCAATAACACCAGAATTACAGTACAAATTAACCACATATCGGTCATTTACTTTAATAACGTCATAACTCAAAAATTTTGATTTTGTAGAAAACGAGTTTAAAGTTTTCAATTTACTCACGCCTTGAAGAAAAAAAATAACGACATAATTTCTCTCAAGAGGTGAGTATGCAAGATATCAATACGACTGTTTTACACAATATGATACGTGATATAATGAATAATTCTGCGTCATTAACTCAAAAATCATGGTTTTTGAGTTGTGACGTTCTTGAAGTAAATGAGCGATATGTAGTAAAAAATAAAAAAACATTTATTTGTTATATTTTTTTAAATAAAAAAGAAAATACTGTATACAATGAATGTAAAATCATAATACAGTAATTGGTTGTGGTTTCGTTTTTTAAATGAACTACAAATGTAGTAAAAAATTAAATTTCTTCTACAAATGACTGTTTTTCACTTAAAAAATGAAAATACTGTATTACAACTCAAGCAATTACAAATATTTATAGCAGACATTCCCTGAGTGTGGCTGCTCTTCTATAAACTGAGATTTTCTTACGCTTCGGTTTAAAGTTTTAATTGTGTTTTTTTTGTAACGGAAATGCTGGGATATCGGAAATTGTACCAACTTTTTTTGAAAACAATTATAAAGGGTCCGCCATCTAACGTTTTTTTTCCGATGCCGATTTTGCCAAAAAAAAAACATCTTTTCAGATGAAGATCATACTGCATGGCCAGCCGCGGCAGCCATTTGAATGAAATTATTTTCCATTATTAACTGGAAGGATTGTACTTTCAAATAAAAAAGAAATTTGAGAAAATATTCAGTAGTTTTTTTTATAGCATTTTCAAAAAAAAAAGTTATTTGGCGGACCCTTTAACTGTATATAGTAGGACTTGGCAGTATACCACTGCCTTCCATGCATTCAAATATTTAAATAATATATTTATATAATATTTAAAATAGACATGAATTTAAATATTTTTAATGCTTTAAAATATGTTCTTCCGAGATTGTATGATTTGTCCTAATTTTTTATGATAACAAGAAGCAGAAGTAAAAGCTCTGAATTCATGATATTTTGGTGCTCGTAACAATTGCATGCATTTAAATATTCTCAATACGCTATGAAATGCTCTTCCAAGATGCCTGATTTGTCAACATTTAACATAACAACATTGTTAACATTGACAATCAAAAGCACTAAGTAAAAGCGACGAATTCATGATATGTATCTGGACATAATCTGGACTCACAAATGATTTAATAACTTCTTATGAAAAAGTTTCACGTGACTTTGGCTAGAAATCTGAAATTTGTAAAATATGCCCCATGCAATATTGGTTTGCTCCACAATGTCATACATACTTTTTGAAATTTCTGCTGGAAAAGTGTTAAAAAACTTTATGGACGACTTAGGAATTTGATGTTTCTACATTTAAAAATATTGTAGCAAAAATTATCCCAGCAATAAATAGTGCTTAAATTATCCCAGCAATAAATAGTGCTTTTTGTTAGCGATGTCCCATTTTTGGCATGTCTATTTTAAGCAGGTGAAAAGCGTTGCTTTCATGTGCTCTTAGAAGCAATAAATTGATGCCTTCTTAGGCAATAAGAAGCGCTTTTTTGTATGTTGACAACATTAATGCTTCATGGTTTGCATTTTTTATTGCTTCATTGTAAGCATTATTCACTGCTTCGAAGAAGGCATTTTGGGAAGCACAACAGATTGCCTTCCCTAATTGCTATATTGTATGCAAGGCGGTAAAGCGCTATTTTGGATACAAATTGGTTACAAAAAGCATACAAATGCAGTTACTGCTTACCACATCTAGGTTATTTTTTGCTGGGATCATATTTCACAACAATGTATTGATTTTATAAAGGGTCCGCCATATAACGTTTTTTTTTTCGATGCCGATTTTGCCAAAAAAATCATCTTTTCAGATGAAGCTCATACTGCTTGGCCAGCCGAGGCAGCCATTTGAATGAAATTATTTTCCATTATTAACCGGAAGGATTGTACTTTCAAATAAAAAAAAATATTTGAGAAAATATTCAGTAGTTTTTTTTTATAACATTTTCAAAAAAAAAAAAGTTGTTTGGCGGACCTTTTATTTAACAAATAAATGCAATTTTCATGTACAAATTAATGCAATGACAGGTTCAGTAAATCTACACCAAGAAAATAGACTTGGTAGTAGCAACCATATTTGTAGCCAATCGAATAGTTCGGTTGTACGATAGCTATCGAAACTATTAGTATTTATCACCGAATTTCTGTTGAGGCAATCGAAATTCTATTGTCGTATCAGAATTTCTGTTGTTTTAATCGAATGATTGTTGTCACAACCGAAAAATTCGGTAGCAGCAACCGACGCAATCGATTGGCTACAAACATGGTTACTACTACCAAGTCTGTTTTCTGAGTGTAGGTATATTTATGTATGCCCAAATGCCGTTAATCTAGTTTTAATATTTGAGGACAAAAAACATCAAACAAAACTGTAATATCAACAAAACTATTGTTGTATTTGCCTTAAATTCAACTAACAAGGGGAGGTATACCGAAGCACCGAACCCCCAATATAATTCGGCGATGCCATAGAGGTGACAAAGTGAGAAATATTCGCTAAAGAACATACCTGCCTAACCAAATTTTTGTGTTTGAAAATTTTTTAATATTTCTTTGGCTTTATCAGATAAGTTTCCAAAATTAAAAACTAATTTTTGTAACAAAAATTAATAAAACGCAAAATACTAAATGTGGGGTCAGTTTTGTCAACAATATTTGAACCCTAAATATGAAATTTTGCAACAGTGTAAGTAACACCTGCATATCTTTGTAGGTGTTACTGACACTCAAAAAAAAGTATGAAATCAAATTAAGTTTACACCATACTAATATTTAGTTTATAAAGTTTTCCTAAAAATAAATAAAATTTCTTACCAATAAAGCACATTTATAAGATTTTAGCTTATATTAACTTTTCATAAACTGAAAAATAATAAGCCATTTTCTTTAATTTTACTTTCTTGAATTAGGTTAATATTCTTAAAAATTGCGGAAAATGTATTTCTTTAAATTAAAAAATCTTAAATTTTAAGAATTTATTAAACTAAAATTTAAGTAATTTAAAATTGTATGAAAAATCTAAAACCAATTACGCAACTTACTTTAGTTTAGTTCAACAATTTTAACTTCTTAAAATTAAGATTATAACTTCTTAAGTATTCTCTTTTAAAATATTAAAATTCTTAAACCTTTGGAATTCTTATTTGGTTTATAGTTCATATTATATAAGTGTTTTATTTTTGTCAAGTAAAACTTAAGTAATAAATTTCACATTCAAAACATTTGTATTACCGTAAAAAATTTTATAATTATGTTCGTTAATATTAATTTAAGATATAAATGAAATTGATTACTTAACTAATAGGTGGCAAACATAAAAACTTATATTTTTGAAAGTACACACCTTTTCAAAAAAAAAAAATTAACAAGCTACATTTTTTTGTGTTATAAGTATTACTTAATTTTGTTTAGTTAATTTTGCATTAACACACGTTCAAGTGACTTAAAATTTAAAAAAAACTAACTTGATTTTTAAATATTTTTTACTAGATTTAAGAAAAATAATAATAAAATAATAATAATTTTAGTTAAAAATATGCAAAACTTTAAAAAAAAAGTTTCAATCCCGGAATTGTTGTTGAATACAAAATTTAATTTTCCTCGGTGTTCCCGTAACACTTACCCCCACCCGAGAAAAACCGGACAACTTGACTGCGAACTTAAAGACATCAAATGCTGGCTTATCAGTGCGGGGGTCGTGGGTTCGATTCTTAAGTAAGAGGCACTGGTCTGTTTTCGCTACAACGCGCCGAAGGCCATAGTAGCTAGTGCTCGGTTAGGATAATAGCATATAATTTGTAATTTGTAAGTTATAATTTTTCAATTAAAAAAAAATTACACTTAAAAAAACTACATATTTATGGCGAAAATGTTCTTTTTTCAGTATAGAATGGACACATACCACTTTCAAAATAAAAACTTTTCAAAACTGTTGTACATAAACATAATATTTTTTAGTTTTATTGCATATTTTCAAGGAAATGGTAAAATTAGCAAGTATTTTCACATTATTAGTTCATATTTACATAGAATATAATCTGTAAATAATCAAACTTCTTGAAAAAATTAATTTTTAAAAAAAATATTAAATTTTGTGCAGTTAGTACAAGCCGTTGAACGCTGTGGAACCCAATCATTATCTCAGTTTTTTTTTGAAAATGGACTCATACCACTTTCAATATAAGTGGGTTAGCTTTGTCTTAATATTAACCGGTTTTCATCAAATTTGCACATCCCAATAAAATGTGAACCAGTAATCTATGCTAAGCTTTGTCTGATCCGGATCAAAATTTTTGATATTCAACCAAGAAACATTTCGCTAAAAATCGTGTACATGGACAAAAAATTATCAAACTTATTAATCTCTTATAATAATTGTGAAATCAAAACAACCTTAAAATTTGATTAATTTATTACGTTGAACGAAAAAAGTGGCATCAGAGAAAACTCTTTAGTAGAATAATTTTTTCTGGATACTGATAAAGAAAAACATTGGAAAAATGTTCTTTCAAATATTCACAGTTTTAGCAAGAATGTTCAAATTTTTTTTAAATAATTCGAAATATTTTCCCTTTTTTCTACAAAGAAAGATTTTACATTTATTTATTTTTTTGCCAAATTTAAGACATATAGGTAAAAAAGATCTTCTGAAAAATACAAATTTCTTATACAACTGAAAAATGGAATTTGTAATTTCCCTCAAAACTGAAAAATAATCTTTTTAAAAAATCTAGACCTTGCTAAAATCGTAGATCTTAAGTTTTTTTTACCCTATTATAAAATAGAGAAGCGGCGGTTTTGACATTAAAAATTAATAATTTCGCTCTAATTTAAATAAAATTTATTTAATACTTTGGATTTAAAAATTTCAAAAACAAACGCAGTTAAAGAAACAATTTTTTTGTGTTACAAAATATGGAGCTCTATTATTAATGTTACACTAACTGGTCAAAATTTAGCAAAATTGTTTGCTAACACTACTAAAAATGGATTAAAAAATGACGTTGCAAGAAAAAGTGCTAAAATTAGCAAAATTTTTTTTCCTAATAATTAGTAAGAAAAAAGTAGTAAGAATAAATCTGTTGAATCTACAAAATTTACTTGTAGTTTAGCTAAATTTAGCACAATTGAAAGTAAAAAAAATAGTCTTTCAAAATCAACAAACAAATTTTTTAATACGTATCAGTTGACAAAAAAAAAATTTAAACATTTTTAAAGTTTTTTTTAGATTTTTTTTATGCGAATAAAAATTTGCCCTCTCCAAATCAGCAGTCTACAATTTTTTAGCAAACATTTTTGTTGATTTTAGCAAAAAAATACTTTTATTTTCATTCAACAAAATTTAAGGAAAATATAACAAACATTTTGTTTTGGTTTGCTACAAATATTTAGCAAAATTTTTGCTGAGTAAAGCAGAGTAAATTTCTATTTTTACTTAACTAAAATTTTGCTCGAATATAACTAAAATATTGTAAGATTAAGAGTTTTATATTTGCTAATATTAGCAGTTTTTTTCTAAAACGTAATTTTTACCTCATTTTTGGGAGCTTTTTGAAAATTTCCCTATCGCAGTTTACAAAAATTTTGTAGCTGCTACTAATTTTTTCTACTAATTTCATTTTACTACAATTCAGCAGACATATGTTGCTAAATTTAGCAAAAAATACCGCAGGGCTCGAAATAATAAAAATTCCCCTACAATTAAAAATAAATTTCTTCTTCGTGTACAGACTAGTGTTTTCAATTTCAATAGCAATCAATGACCGCAAAAGATACATTTTTAAAAATTTTTATTTATTTCTTTTTTGTAAAATTTTCCTTTATACTCAAATCTACTTTGATAATGTATGTGTAATGTACATAAGTGAACATTAGCACTTTATAAGACTTACTTCGTGACATTTTGATTATTTTGAAGTCACATCTGAGCAGTGTTGCCACTTTTTCAATAATTATTCAAAAAACGGGACTGTTTAAACATTCGTTGGATAATTTTTGAATAATAATAATTTTGTGTAATTTCAGTTTTTACAGAAATTTTAATTATTTTTGCTAATTTCGGGCTTTTTGGGTTTATTATATATTTATTTCAAAAATGATATATGAGTCCCAGAGCTTAATACAAATTTGTCAATATTTAGATAAATTGAGTTTTATGTGAAACATTTGCCACAAATTTCCTGTTTCTGGTAAATTACTTAAATTGGATCAACATTAAACCCATTTAAGGAGAAATCAATAAAGTTGTTTTATAGTTTATTTGTGTTTTAAATTCCATATTTTGCTAAATTTTTGAGAAAATATTAGTCAACCTCAGCGTAATATATTTTTTTTCTGTGTGTCAAGACCATTTAAAAAAAATGCAAAAGAGTGACCTTTTGTTAATTTATTATTGTATTTTTTAAATTAGCGGAAAAAAATTTAAATTTTCAGAGTTTTTATTACGGTTAGGGTTCTTAACCCAAAAGCAAAATTTGTTTGCTGAAGTGAACGGAGAGAGACGAAGTTACCGCAAACTTGCCTTCGATCAGACAAAAATTTTAAAGCGTCTGAAATGTGTATTTATGTTAGGGTGGAGTGAAAATGGCCAACATTTTTTTTTTTAATTTTTTAAATCTCCTGTATTGTTAATCGATGACCCTATAGAACAAGTTAATTCATGCAAAATATCAAATTTTTACGACTTTATTTAGAGGTGGCGCACGAAGAGTGAAGTTTGAAAAAAATATACAAGGTACTAATACTACTACTTTTTAAGTTGTACTTAAGTACCATTAAAAAATCTCTATTTCCCACCAACGTTGTCATTGTAGTTCTTTTTTGGCTAGATCTAGCGATTATATTTCATCTAGATATTACAATATCGCTATTCTGCATCTAGTCGGAAAATTGCACTATTTTTTATTCTTCTGTACAGTTTTTATCCATTTTTTCCCTAGTTCTTTTTTGGCTAGATCTAGCGATTATATTTCATCTAGATATTACAATATCGCTATTTTGCATCTAGTCGGAAAATTTCGCTATTTTTTATTCTTCTGTATTATTCTTTTTTTCCCGACTCATTTATTTTTATTTCTCGCTATTTTTTTTGTTTTGGCGTTTTTTAAGTTTTGTCATTTTTATATGCACTTTTTTGAAGTACACAAACTACAACAATGTTCTAATTTATAAAAACAAAAAACCAAACCGTTTCAGAATCGGAGGAAGATGATATTTGCCTGAATAAAAGGACCAGAAAATCTCAAAAAGAAGAAAAAACCAAACGAAATCAAACAGATGAGACATAAGTTGCAAAATCTTGCTTTTGCATGTGACAGAACCGGAGTTTCAGATCGCTCTGCAGCATTTATTGCTAACACAGCAATGCTTGATTTAAAGGTTATAGGTGCCGAAAACTTATCAAGCGTAATAGACCGAAGTAAAATACGTCGAGAGAGAAAAAAAGTGCGCAAAAGCTGAACTCTATTGGTTGCGAAAATTCTGCCAGCCATTTATTTTGACGGTCGTAAAGACAAAACTTTAGATATGACTAATAATGAAAATGGTTCACATCGGAAGACTATTACTCAAGAACATATCTCTATGATATCTGATCCCAATTCTGAGTATATAGGCCATTTATCGATAGATTCAGGAAAAGCAGCTAATATTCAGAAGAATATTGTTGGCTTTATGGAAGAAAAGTTGAAATTTCATTAATTTTTGGTGGCAAGCGGATGTGATGGAACGGCTGTCAATACGGGATATAAAAATGGAGTTATTGAGTTACTAGAAAAACATTTGAAACGACCTTTACAATGGTTTGTGTGTTTATTGCACGCAAAATGAATTACCACTGCCCCATTTGTTTTTAAGTCTCTATGGAACGACCACAGGTCCTAATAGCTTTTACGGTGTTATAGGCAAAAAACTCGTCAATTGCCTTGATTTTAAACCAGAAGCTTTCGAAGCGATTCCCACAGAACTGCCGGATGTTAATATTAATTTGTTAACCACTGATCAGAAATACCTATATAAAATATGTTCCGCCATTTCGACTGGCTTAGTATCACCAAGTTTAGCTAGTAGAGACCCAGTAAAATTAGCACACTCTAGATGGTTAACTTGCGCCAATAGGATTCTTCGTTTGTAAATTGGTACGGCTAAACCACCAGATAACCTAAAGCAACTAGCACTTTATGCACCAACATGGTTTGACATAAAGTCAAGGCCATCATGTCAACACGGTCCAGTTTATTTTGTTTTAAAACTAAGAAAGAAATTCATATTTCGCACACCCAGAAAATATGTTGTTGGCTATGCTACAAGATGATGCGTTACAAATGAGAAAAATGGATCTTCGAAGAGTGTTAGAAGTCAGAAAAGGAACTACCACAGAGAAGGTTACTATGTTTTGATAGACTGGGTGAATTTGGAAGAAACAGAACCCCCAATTGACACAGAAATTTTAAAGTTGATGTCTTCGGAAAACAACTTTCTTGAATTTTAAAAGTTTCCTTGCCATACTCAAGCAGTAGGAAGGTGTGTCAAGCTCGTCACTAAAGCTTCAATTTCTATCTGTGGATCAGAAGTAAGAAATGGTTTCATTCGCTCCAGAATAAAAGCAAGACAAGATATACCATTTTTTGAGACCAAATCTCAATTTTTTCAAAATTATTATTTTTTTGTTTAGAGAGCTAAATTTTTTTTTTTTAAGTATGTTTAAGACTATGGAGCATCGATTCATAGTACAGGAGAAAAAAAATTTGAAAAAAAAATTCACCCACCCTAATGTATTTTTTAGATTAAAAATAACGATTATTTTGAAATATAACATTTTTTTTTATATATTTTTGTGTAATTTCATATGATTGTGGATAATTTAAGAGATACGGCTGTGTAACTTTTTATTTTACTGGTGGCAACACTATAACTGAGCTCCACCAAAAATCCTAAAACAAAAGAAACAACAGCCATCGAAATAACGAACCATTGACATCGTTTTAATGCAGCATCACTATACGCGTTATGTGGTACATGTGGCAAACTGTGTGTATTTGAATACAAACACATATAGTATATGAAACAACCACACACATACAGAACCAGTCAAGTTGTAGTGATGGCTCAAAGGAGCTGTGTGTCCTACAAAACAAATAAAAAGCTTTTTGCGTACACATATACAGCATTCAGTGGCGAACAGTAAATAAGTGTGTATGTAGAAATGTAAATATATATATTTGTATATCTTTCACACGTTGTCTGAAATCATGATATACCTAAACCAAATGCGTCACCTGAAGTATGTTCTAAAGAAGTTTAAAGCACCTCATTGCCAGTTTCAATTTCAACTTTTTAGAAAAATCGTTGATCTAATTTAAGGTTTAAAGAGTTTTGAGTTTTCGCTAATTTTAAATTGCCCTTAGTGTATAAAAACTATGGATATATTTAAAAGCTATGCATTGGGCTATACTCCCATCTTAAAATAAATATTCACTCCTCCTCCGTTGAAACTTTTTATTAAAATAATGCAATTATTTATAAAATTCAATGAAAAATTGTTTTCACTTGTAATATGACATAAACACTAAGAACGTTTAACGTTTTGTTTTGTTCCATTCCATAAACACAACAAAATCACACTATTTGAAACATTGGACAAACAGAACAAAATCGTTTAGTTTTGTCTCTTATCGAAAACTAGTGAAAGTGTTTGTGTTCTGTTTACAAATCAAAATGAAAATAAAGAAATGTTGTATTTATGTTTACTGTGCACAACAAAATGATTGTGTTGAGTTTCAGCAGAAAGCAAAACAAAACGATGGAAAACCGTTTGCTTGTGTTTAATTTCGAACTCTAGAATAAAGCGACTCAAAACCAATTTATTCAAAACTTTGATGTCTCTTAATTTTTTTTAAAATATTTTCTTTTTTAATGGGATTAAGGTACACTCTAAAAAGTGGCTGTAAATTCACTACTATAAAGTATGTAAAACTGAATGTAACATTAAGCAAAATGTCTAAATTTATGCATCAAAAGTGTATAATTCTTGTATGCACATTTTTGTTAGCGAAAATGTATTCACTCAAATTTTTTATTTATTATTTCTTATTTTGTATCTAATAATAGTAAAAATTGCTTAATAAAATATTTTAAGACTAATGTGTGTAAATTTTGCTAATGATACAGAGTAATATTAAATATGTCAAAAAAAAAAAGTTCAAACAAAAACAATGCTTTAAAATAAATTGAAAAAAAAATGTAAAAAAATATATAAGAACGCAACAAGACGTTATTAAAATTAAATGCAAGACGTATCGGACCATCAATTTTGTTCCAACAAAAATGAAAATTCAAGTGGAACGCTGCCAAATGATAATATTTTTTCTGAATTTTTCTTTTTAAACCAATACAATCTTCTGCCTTATAGTGGAATTATTTTGAATATGTATTTGACAGGAGGTCGGGTAGAGCTAAGAGATAGTGGCTATATCCGAATCTATGAATTATCAGTGTCTGGTGAACATCTATAGTAACAATCAAAAATACCAGAACATTTGTGGACAATTAAGAATTAACATTGAAATCCAACAATTCTAAGGTTTAAGTTTGTGGCCGCTTAATTCCGTGTGAGATTTCAAGTTAAAATAAAACAGAATTAGGAAAAAAATTTCTAGAATGTGCAAATTTTCAATATCAAAAAAACATTCTGATATTGACACAAACGTTAAAAAGTCTGCAAAATTAAAAAAATAAATACAGAACTCTCAACAAACAATAACAAAAATTGTCAAAACCATAAAAAAAGATCGCTGGAAAGAGCAATATAAAATTATTGAAATGTATTTTTTCAATACCAGTGATTTTTGAATATTTTCAGGTTTTTTATTGTAATGATTTTTTCCATTTTTAGCGTTTTTTTATAAAACATTGAAAATGAGTAATAAATTTAAAAAAATAAATGTTTTTAGGCTGTTTAATTTTAAACATTGCGTTTGTAAATACACGCATATTTTAAGACTTTTACGCATATAAAAATAAGTTTTTAGGCTTTTAATGAGTATATTTATTATTCAAATAAGCATTTTTACGCACGATTTTATTAAATTTACAAATTATTTTATTTTATTTGTACCCACATACAACGTAATTTTACACATTATGAGTGCACCAACATACACATAATGTGTGTATATTTTTTCGTTTACACACATATAGTAATTTTACCCAACTTAGGAGTACAGTTGCCTACTATAAGTTGGGTAAATTTTAATAGAAATTAATTAGAGTGTACCTAAATAACCTTTACTTACTGTTTGTGAAGCATTAATATTTTCTCTCGGTTATTCACGATTCTAGACCAAGTGTGGTATATCAATACTTTCAATTTTACATACTACAGACACATATCCACATAATGTACTTATAAAAGAACGCGTTAAATTGCTAACGTGATTACATTTTCTCAATCATATGAAAATGAACTTTTTTCCCATATTTTTCTTTTATTTGTATCGTTCATAGCATTATATGCGCCTAAAAATTGGCTTTTTATGTCACGACTTGGCATAATAAAATAAGGGTACCAAATGCCATTGATGTTCATAGCTGATGTTGTTGTTCACGATAATGATGATGATGATGATGATAGGCTATGTATGGCACTCGCTACCAGATTCACATCATAAATATTATTACTGATTTTTAGAGTTAGTTTTTCTCTTATTCCCCTTTTTTATTTTAGATGTCTATCATTGATGTGCTTAAAGAAAGCAAAACTGGAATAAGAAGAAAATCCTTTTAAGTTATTTTCATAAAAAATGTGTCAATAATAATAATAATCCTGTGTGTCTTTTTGTAATTTTTATGCATGTGCTTTTCTTTTAACACTACTCGACAACTTTCAATTTTTTGCAGAACCTCTCTTTGAAATACATATTTTTTAATAAACTTCAATATTTGTCACATTTTTTTTCTCATTTGCAGTTTTTGAAATATTGCGGTTTTTAAATTTACTTCATTTACTCAATTTTTTCGTATATTTTGCTGAATTTTTTGAAATTTAACCACAAAATCATGAAATTTTTTTTAAGCATGAAAATTTACACAAAATTATCTTTGATTTGAGTATAATCCTGTCGGGGTTTTGTTTCAGGATATTTTAACCGTATTGAAAGTTTTGCATGTTTAGATTTATTATATAAATTTTATGTATGTTAAAAAAAATTAAAATTTAGTCACTTAAACTGGAACTAGAAATGCCTTAATCTGCTAGAGCGTTTTCCGATAATTTCGGATTGGTAAGAAAATAAAACAAAATGTAAATATGGCCGGCCTGTCTAAACCGATAAAGCTAGGAACTTGGAAATTTCTAAGTGAGTTCCTAATCAAGAGTGGACATCTGTATATAACTGATTTTTATAAATTCCTTAGTGAGGGGCAGTATGGGGGCACGTCTCCTAAAATAAACATTCCTCTAACCTTATTTTTGTACTAAAACTCAAAATCAATTTTTGTGTAAAAAATGGAATAGTTATATAACGTTAATATAAAACCGCAAAATTTCAAGTCTTATAAATAAGATTTTTTTTTGCCAGATTTAGACTCAGCGTACCTGAATATATTATAAAATATGTATTACAAAGACAGATTATGCAAAAAGTTGCAAATTCTTCAATGGTAATATCTACATCAGGGTCTTCGACAACAGAAGCAAAATGAGAGAGCTAAAATGGCATAAGAAGCGTATGCGTAGGTTGAAGCGTAAGCGCAGAAAAATGAATAGAGTTCAAGAAAATCTTCAGTTAATATTTTTTATTATATAAAATTTTAATAAAATTACAAAAAATATTGTCAGCTTTTTTAAAATTAGTTTTAAACAATCATTTTGTCGAAATTCTTCGCGGACCTCCTGGAATACTCCTACGGACCCTTGGGGGTTCGCAGAATCCCATTTGGGAATCTTTGATCTATGATATATGTATATATATTAGAATGTCCCTTATATATGAAAGTTTAATTTTTCTAATGCATACCCTCTAATATTGTTCGAAATAGTCTAGAAGAGCTAAATTACAAATATTAAACCTTTTGGACAATGTTAACCCATGCCAAGACTCGGTCAAAGTTTATATTTGGGGTCATATAAGGCTATATATGGAATTTCTAAAAAAAAAACTTTTGATAGACAAATTTAATAACAACATTATGAAATATGATAATTATTATAAAAACTACCCATCTGTAGCCAATACTAACCCTTTCTGGCCCACGTAAATTTGAATAATACAACAAAGAAGACAAGCTTCCCATATTTTAGAAACTGTCATTTTACATACACATACAGTTTTTTATTTATTGTACATTATTTTTTTTTAAACTGCTATTAATCATATAACATGTAGGGTTTTTTTATTGTGTTCTAATGCTTTCTTACACATAAGTTAGTACGAAATATCAACAAAATGATTACCGTAAATTTATGCCAGAATTTAAAATTTTAATATACGCTCACGTGGGAGTTTGTTATGGTTATAATGGAACAAAGTTATGTAGGAATTATTCGTTTGGATATTTTCTCTTGAGAGTGTCTTTCTTGCAATCCGGATACAACTTTCTGTGCTCCTGCACGCATTGTAGTAAACATTGTTTTTGTTCTTCATCTGCAGTGATCAAACCGTGAAAATCTTGCATGAGCTTTACCGATCTCTCAGCAACGTCATTTATTGGCTTCAGATCAGAAATAAATTCTCTGGCTTTTATATATGATGCGTTTTCATTCCATAAAATGGGAGAAACTGTTAAAAAATCATCTGGTATTTTCAAATTTATAAGAGTATCTTTGCTTTTGTTGTTTATAAAGTCGCACATTTGTTTTTCTGCAAGACAAATAAAGTTAATAAATGACATACAATTAAAAATAGTAACATGTGCTTACTTAATAAAAAATCAGTGCTTCCCTCATCTAGAATATAGCGTTTTATATTATTGGAAACATTTTCTTTACTAAAGTTTGCCACCATCTTTGCCTTTGTTTCCAATTCCACATCATTGTCAAATAAAGAAAATATGGCACATTCTGGCGACAAATACCACAAGTGTTGACAAAACTTCCCGAAAGCTGATTTCGATATTTCTTTGTCGATGTTTTCATATTGTTTCAATGTTTTGAGGAAACATAAATCCTGGTACGGCGCCTTTAATGCTGACGGACAGGTTATCCACGGCTTCACATATGTTGTGACTATAAACAAACTCAAAGCAAGTAATCCGTCTTTTTCTTGGTCTGTTAAACTGAACTCTGATTGAAGCAGACACATTTTTAGCGAATATATCGCCTTGGCCATCCAACGTGCGTGGTGCATTGCTCCTGGTGGTCTGATTGTTAGTTTGTTGTCGGTATTTCCACCCATAAATATAATGCACAACTCTATTAACTCTCTATAATCATTTCTTGTTTGTTTTTTTTT
Source organism: Delia radicum (assembly GCA_021234595.1). Classification (NCBI taxonomy): domain Eukaryota; kingdom Metazoa; phylum Arthropoda; class Insecta; order Diptera; family Anthomyiidae; genus Delia; species Delia radicum. Next base: position 51,988,132 of record CM037855.1, on the reverse strand, counting down.
TAATTGAGCTGAATAAAAAATTAAAAGATCTTTAATTTTTTCAGGCGAAAAATGTTTATTTATATCATTTTGAAAATATTGAATATTGCGGCTGTTAATGTTACTCCAATTCTCCTTAAATTTTTTGAAAAGAGTTACGTCGGGCCCGACTTTATTTTCACTGAGTTTACATTCAAAAGCACTTTTAAGAACAAGCTCATATACATGATGACGGCAAGCGAAGAATAATAATTCTCTGTCGAACTTTTGTTCTAATTGTACGCAAGCACCTTTAAAACGACCAGTGTTAGATGCAGTTGTATCGCAACATAAAATTTGCACGCTGTCTTCTAAATTCCAGTTCACTATTGAGGACCAAACGGCTTGTGCTTGCTCTTTGCCGGAAGAATTTTCTAACTTTGGTACTGCAATAAGTTGTTCATTTTTTCCATAAGTGATAAGTACTGGTAATCGTTCTTCCTTGCCATTTTTTATATTTATAGCAGGCATTAATTTACCATCCCAATGTAATGTAACAACTTCTGGAATATTACTTTTAAAATCACTTTTTAAAGCTTCTGCACGTTCTTTTCTTTTTTCTACCCTAATTCTTTGAATAGATGATTTGTTGATTGGATAATCATCGATATTATGGCCAAGTGCTTCCATGGTAGCCTGAACAATAAAAACTGCATCTCTAACACTCAATTGGCATCTATCAAAAGCTGATACCAATTTTGGAGTAAGGAACTCTTTTCTTCCTCGTCTTTTTAATACCTCTTCTTTTTTTAGTGGTAAAACAGGTGAGATTGTATTATCCGAGTCCTCTGAGGTGGAATCTTCTGATGGAAAAACATAACAAGCATTAGACGTCGTAGCTTCTTCGGTTTTTAAGCGCCTTTGTTCAAATGCCAATTCCCTTTGCCGTTTTCGATCCTCTTTTTCAGCCAAAATGTTATCTACACCTGCCAAATGACCCGGGCGACCTGTTTCTCTCTGTCGTTGTAAAAACAATCTATCCTCCTCAATTGCTATTGTAGTTAATGCATCAGCATGTGCGATGTCAAACAAGTTATCCAAATTATCAACGAATTTTCTTTCACGGGCTTTAAACGCATCAGTTGTATTTTTTGATCCCTTTTGCAGTTTTCTCCAAACATTATGCAGATCTGTAAGTTTTTTAACACTGTTTGGAAAAGCTTTGGTGGGAAGTCTACTTTTTTCCCAAAATATCACGCATTCCCGAATCACAAGATTTGCACTTGCACTAACTGTTAATTTTACTTGACGAGTATTAAAAAACAAAACTGATAGAACTTGTCTATTTGATGGAAGCTTTGTTAAATTTATTTGATGTTTTACATCTCCCACTAAATATATTTTTTTGATAGAGCTGCGTAACGCGAGAGACATGTTGATCTTAATGATTTCAATTAGCACTGAAGGTTTTTTCACAATTAAAAATAAGTAAATGTTCCACAACACAAAACAGCGAATAGCTGTAAATTACTAATAAATCCAAAGCATTTATGAATAAACGTTGCACAAAAGAGACCTGTAAATTGCGAGCAATTTTGTAGATGCTTCGAGTTCTTAATAAAAAAAAAGCAAAAGCAATAGCATTGAAAACAAATTATGCAGAAATACAACAATAACTATTATTTTTTTTAATATTAAATGATGATAATTGCTCAACTGAGCAAACAACCGTTAGTTTGTACTTATTTCTGTCGCCACTGCTGCTGTTGCAGAATATTTACTTTAAGTTTATGTAGAATCAAAGAAGAGAAATACTAAAACAATTGTAAACCAAATTAAATCATGCACATGATAAGCGTATGAAGTTTGTCTTCTTTGTTGTATTATTCAAATTTACGTGGGCCAGAAAGGGTTAGTATTGGCTACAGATGGGAAGTTTTTATAATAATTATCATATTTCATAATGTTGTTATTAAATTTGTCTATCAAAAGTTTTTTTTTTAGAAATTCCATACATAGCCTTATATGACCCCAAATCTAAACTTTGACCGAGTCTTGGCATGGGTTAACATTGTCCAAAAGGTTTAATATTTGTAATTTAGCTCTTCTAGACCATTTCGAACAATATTAGAGGGTATGCATATCATATTTGAAAAAAAAAAAAACAAACCCATATAAGGGACATGCTAATATATATATGTTGAGACATACATCGCAGGCATCTGTGTAGTTGTGATTTTTAGAAATTTCTATTGGGAGGGGCAGTAAGGAAAAGTCTTCTCCTTAGCGATCTAGCCAAACCACTAAAGAGAGGAACTTGAAGTTTGGTATGTGGGTATCCTACCATGAATAGACATCTGTATTGACGGGATTTTTGGAACTTAGAAATTCCTACGGGGAGTGGCAGTAAAGGGAAAAGTCTGCTTCTTGGCGGCCTCACCAAACCATTAAAACGAGGAACTTGAAATTTGATATGTGGGTACCTTATCGTGAGTAGGTATCTGTGTTGGAGAGATTTTTGTAAATTACAACATGTAGCGGCACTAAAAGGAAAAGTCGCTGCCTTGTCGGCCTGGGGCAAAACGGGGAAAAATTTCCTCCTTAACAGCCTGGCCAGATGTTAGGAACATGAAATTTTCTACGTACCGTACGAACCTTTGATTCTGGGTAGTCTAATTTTGGTACGTGGGTTTCTAGCCAGCAGTAGACATCTATATAGAAAGAATTTTGCAAATTCCATCGGGGAATGGCATAAATCGGGGAATTTGGCGACCTGCCCAAATTCCTTTGGGAACTTTGGAAATTCCCACGAGGAGGGGCAAAAAGGGGGAAAAATCTCACCTATTTGCACATTTCCCAACATAGTTTTACTAAAATGATAGTTAAATTTAAAAGATTTTGAAGACAGCTGTACAATATTGACCGGTTAACCATTTTTGCCCGGGTAAGTGGATAAAAAAAGTAAGGTCCATATTATAATGGTCATAACAACTTGAGCAAAGTCATCGACAATTTAAGTACGCTTGAATTAACTTTATTTTTAGTTCTTAATATTCTTTTTAGTTCTGCCATCAGAATACATTATATAATTATGGAGAGAGATGGGTCCATTTAAATTTTCGTAAATTTAGAGCTAGTTAAGATCATAGAAAAGAGTGGGAATAGTATTTACAGTGACCAAATATATAAATACACTGTAAAACAAGAATACACAGTCCGAAATATGTAAACAAATACAGTAACGCTGAAACACTAGTAATTGATTTTACTTAATATAAGATACGAAAACTAAAAGTCGCATTTCATAAACACCTCTTAATATCGTCGGATTAAGCCAATTTTTGGTACACACGTATATTTTTATAAAAGGAACAATAGCAAGGATGTGGAGAAAGAATGGAAATATACTTTTATTTTTCCATACAAGCGTGGGCGAATATAAAGTATATATTTGGTAATGGAAAGTACTTACAGTTGTCACCTCAAATCTCATTATCTTTGATTACAACATTTTTTAAAAATATAAAAAAATTGTTGCATTTTTGATGGTTTTGTTGATGAGAAAATACAAAAATTTAATTCTCTTCTAAAAACTAGATCATCGATTGCATATTAGAGTACCTCGTTTGAGGGTTTTGAAAAAAGTGCTAGAAAATAAGAAAAAAAATGTTTTATGTTGATTTACAAAATATTTCAGCTCTTGCGATAACATCCCGCCAGTTAAACAGTTTCATTAAAAACCTCCATATACACAATTTTTGTATGAACTGAAAATTTGCTACGCCACATTTCATAAAAAATTTGGTCAAATATAAAATAGATTTAAAAACTCGAAAATTTTGCATTAAAAATTATGAAAACCAGCCTGTCGACTCCAAATAATAAGTAAGATCTTTATGCCATATGTCGAAGTTCAGGTTTGAAATTAAAAATGCCGAAAATCCACGTAATTTTTCCATAGAATTTTACAAATCGGATTAAAGAAAAAAAAATTATGATTGAATTCCCTAAAAACAAATCTGATTTTTAATCAAATCGATTTGATTTGCATTATTTTTGTTAATATACGGAAGTTGAAAGCTTGTTATAAATTGAAAATAACATAAAAATAATCTCGATATATATAGAAACAAAAAACTAATAAAACTGTAATGAATGAATTCTTTTTTAATCAATCGCAGGGAATTCATTATTCGGAAGTCATTCGCTGGAATTCACTAGCATGGAATTCAATAAATTTATCCCATTTGAATTTATAAGTCATTGAATTCAATCATTGGGAATTCAATCAATGCGAATTCACTCAATGCGAATTTAATAATTGGGAATTCAATCCATTATTATCCATCCAATTTACAGTTTGGGAATTCAGTCGGTTTTTTTTTGATTAATTTTAAAAAATTAACAATAACTAAAATTTTCCTGCAAATCTAATGCAATTTTGAATTAATATAAGTCAATATTAAATTAAGTTATCAGCGTGTGAACCTTTATTATATATGGGCTCTCATATATAAGCATGAATTGAATTGATTTCTTTTACATAATTTCAAATAAAAAAGTTATACATTTTATAAGACAAAACCATTTATTTCCCGATCAAAAAAAATTATAAGATGCTTTATATAATCATACGTAATTTAATATGTGTCGTTATGCAGTTTTATCCGAGAAATGTGGCCATTATAGCTGAAGTAACTTTACGTTACTTTAGCTATAATTTTATATTATCAGATTAAATTACACCCGAATTATGGCACGATACAATTTAATCAGATTTTACATAAAATATATGAAGTAACGTACTATACTATACAAACGTTCTTGCTTCGGTTACATATTTTCGAGACATTTAATTTTTTCTTCTTAATTTTTAAGCATTTCGTTATGTTTCATTTAAAAAAATTTCGGCCTTGAATAAGAATAATTTCAAGTCACAAAATGCATACTTTGCCTTATATATAAAAAATATATGTGAAATATATATATAATATAAAAATCAGATCTATTTATATAAAATCAAATCTATTTATGTCCAATTAGATATAATTTAATGTCCCAAATCTCGGATAAAATTGTATCAAATTGTATCTAACTCGATCTAATTAGATACAAGTAGATGACCCATTTTTAGGATCAAAAATAAAATAAAAAAAAATTGTATCAAATTGTATCTAATTCGATCTAATTGGATACAGGTAGATGACCCATTTTTCGGATCAATTTGTATGTGTTTATATATGGGAACTTATCAAATGAGATATAATTCTGTTAGACTACATATTAAAAATATTTACATATTTACCCGGCCGTGTATTTAATACCATTTTAAGCTTCCCGACTTTAAGATTGTAAATTTTTTTAAATTTCGACCCACTCTAACATACTTGTTAGAATTTAACAACAAGTGTGACAACATCAAAAAACAAACAAACAACAATATTTATGACATTAAATCAGTTGGCAATTTATTTTGGGTTTTTAGTGTTTTCCTGACGTGTTGTCTTTTGAAGCTTTATGAAATTTATGTAATATTTTTGCAATTTTCTTTTTGAAGAATTATTCATAAGGTAACTTTAACAGGTGCGTGTATGCTCATCATATTTATCATGGTAAATAATTTATGTTATATTTTGTTATTTTTCTTGCGAATATTATTTTAGGTAATACATACATACATACATACATTTACATAAATTTGAGTGCATCATATATTAAAATAATAAACATTATTAAAAATTCAAAAAAGCTGCGAACAGGACAACAAACACTTTAAAGAAACAATTTAAAATGTTTAACATCCATTTTTATTCGACTCTTAAGATTTATAACTACACCTTTTGCAATATGTAATTCGAAAATATCCATTGAAATTCAGATTTTCCACTCGAAATTCCGAAAATGTTTATTGAAAATTAGAATTTCCATTTGAAATTCAGAAAATATCTACTGAAAATCAGATTTGCTTGCGGGTAGCGTGATACGCGGCCATTGAGACACGCAGGTCCCAGCGCTTCCATTACGTTTATCGCAGTTTGGTGGAGTCATTTCTTTTTTTATTATTTTCTTATAAGTTTTTATACAGTATTCTGGAGAGTACAAATAGCTTAGGGCTTGGTTATCTGTTACGAACCGGTAGAAATTGACATTTACTTTCGTTAAAAAAAAACATGCGAAACAAAAAAAAATATTAATTATTTTTACGAAAATTTCTTATCGTTCGTTATCGATAAACAAACTCAGTTAGTCTATACATAAATGCGAAAAACACCAGAAATACTTTTGTCGTATATATTTTTGAAATCTAATCGAGCGCTGTCTTTTAGTCCTTACAGTACGCGTTTAGTTTGAAAAGTTAGGGACTATATAGAGAACCTAATTTACCTCGACCCTTAAAATATTCCCAAAAGTTTTGTTTTTTTTTTTTAAGGTTTTAAAAATGAAAGAGAACAAATGTTTGGTTTACTTCATTAGAAAAACACTTAAAAATTTTCCTTCATTTTGGGCATTTTAACACTTTTAAGAATATAATTCTTGGGCTAAAAATTTCGACGTTAATTCAAAAAATGACATATTGACAAAACTCAATGTCATATTGCACAAAAATCAAAAGATTTTATAACAATAAATTACTCACAGTGTATTTTAGGCGATATGACATTTTATTTGTGGGCTTGATGTATTTGGGCGTTATTTCCTAACGCCTGCATTTTACGTTCAGCACATCCGGTCAGAAGCAAAGTTCAGTTTGAAAAAAAATACGACAAAAAGTGACTATGCCATCTTTTTGTGGGTGATCTGTCCTTCCAGAAACCGTATCCCATGAAATCCTAGCTGATCCTGTTTCAGAAACATCAACATTTCAATTTTAAAAAAAAAATAAAAAATTGGAAATATTATTTGATTTGCTTTTAAAAAATAAAAAAATATAACAAATAAAAAATAACAAACATTATCAGTATGCATATCAAACCAGCAAATTACATCGATCATATGCGCTCCAGATCGAACAAAATGAGCCATATTTACAAAGAGGACATTTGTGAGTTTGAAATTGAATCAAATAATGCTATTAAAAAAGCGGTAGTTACTTGTTCTTCTCAGCTTTTATAAAAAACATTGTTTATTAGTAGATTAGGTCTAGTGGAGATACCACTTAAAAAAAAAGCGACGAGGTGTCTATCCCAAGGATGGTGTGCAAATGATATCAACTCTGTTAATTAAACTTGCAGTTAAATATTTTTGCAGCTTGAACAACAATTATGAATTTTTTCCGGGAAGTTACCCATACAATATATTATAGCATAAGAAAGCTTGAAGAATTTTCTATCAACGAAATTTTACAGAATCAAATTATTTTAAGTCGTTTTAAAATTATGGACTTTTTAGTAAGACTCAAATTTAAAAACTCGAAGATTCTGGATCTTGAAATTGAAATGTTAATATTTCTGAAACATGATCAGCTAAGATTTCGTGGGATACGGTTTCTGGAAGGGCAGATCGCCTACAAAAAGATGGCGTAGTCACTTTTTGTCGTAATTTTTTTCAAACTGAACTTTACTACTGGCCGGGTATGTCAAAGAACAATATTTTTTATTATTTCATTTAAAGCACAGCAGTGGCTTTAAAATTAGGTATCAATAAATCACATAGCTTTAACTGCGAAAAAGATATAGTCTTTTATGTACGACTACTTTAACTAAATTTTAGATTTTTTTCGTAATTTAAATCACGATATTTCCACAGCCGTTGGACCTAACAACCCAACCCTTGGTCGAAGACAAATGTATATGATACTTACCTTCCATTCCAAGTTTGGTAAAAATTGAAAGGGGTATAGGTCGAAAATGTATATTTTTTGATGGTTTTATATGGAATGAGCCTATACCAAAATATGGAAGGTATTTTAACATTACCTGAAAATTTAACGAAAAACTTAAATAAATGCTTGAGTTCAATGCTCGTAAATGTATACATTGTACACTCAGAAAACAGAATCGGTGTTAGCAACCGTATTTATATAAAATGTAACTGTTCGGTTGCAGCTATCAAATTTTTTGGTAGTCATCACCGAAGTTTTGATTGCTCATGTTTTTATAGGATACTCTAGTCTCTGCCATGTGTTCATAATTTACAAGATTTGTTATTATTAGAGCAAATCAGTTGTCGTTGTAAAAGACATTGAGAATGTTTTTTAAGACATTCATGCAGACATTTAGTTATTTTTTATGAAATAATTTGAGCATGAGGTAAAACTGAAAATGAAAATTATTCAAGTTCGAGGCCATATACTCTATATTTCTTCATTAGGATATTGTCCTAACAAATAATCTATAGAGTTTTTGTTTTCAAATTTATTATTTGACCCTTTTAGGAATGTGTTGATAGATCTATTTCGGGAATTTTCTAGGTTCCCATCATCAGAACACGTTTTGAAAGTGGTAACAATCCCATGCCAAACCTCAAGCATTCATATGAACTAGTTTACTCACTACATGAGAACTAATATACATATGAGTTTGAAATTAAAGATTATAACCATTGATCAAAAAATAAATTGAAAACTTGTTTGATGTGCAAGATCCACCTCTGGTGGATATTCAATACACGTTTTTTTTTTTTTTTGTTTCTCTCTCCTTTTTTATATTTTGTTAAGTTAGTTAACAAAACAGGGAAAGTAAACTAGGCGGTACTTTGCCTTTTTTCACAAGTTTGTTATAATTTTTATTAAAAATAAAAATTATGTTTTTTCGACCTTTAATTGTGCAATGAAAATGAAAATTATTCAAGTTCGAGGCCATATACTCTATATTTCTTCAGTAGGATATTGTCCTAACAAATAATCTATAGAGTTTTTGTTTTCAAATTTATTATTTGACCCTTTCAGGAATGTGTTGATAGATCTATTTCGGGAATTTTCTAGGTTCCCATCATCAGAACACGTTTTGAAAGCGGTAACAATCCCATGCCAAACCTCAAGCATTCATATGAACTAGTTTACTCACTACATGAGAGCTAATATACATATAAGTTTGAAATTAAAGATTATACCGCCTAGTTTACTTTCCCTGTTTTGTTAACTAACTTAACAAAATATAAAAAAGGAGAGAGAAACAAAAAAAAAAAAAAAACGTGTATTGAATATCCACCAGAGGTGGATCTTGCACATCAAACAAGTTTTCAATTTATTTTTTGATCAATGGTTATAATCTTTAATTTCAAACTCATATGTATATTAGTTCTCATGTAGTGAGTAAACTAGTTCATATGAATGCTTGAGGTTTGGCATGGGATTGTTACCGCTTTCAAAACGTTTTCTGATGATGGGAACCTAGAAAATTCCCGAAATAGATCTATCAACACATTCCTGAAAGGGTCAAATAATAAATTTGAAAACAAAAACTCTATAGATTATTTGTTAGGACAATATCCTAATGAAGAAATATAGAGTATATGGCCTCGAACTTGAATAATTTTCATTTTCATTGCACAATTAAAGGTCAAAAAAAAATTATTTTTATTTTTAATAAAAATTATAACAAACTTGTGAAAAAAGGCAAAGTACCGCCTAGTTTACTTTCCCTGTTTTGCTAACTAACTTAACAAAATATAAAAAAGGAGAGAGAAACAAAAAAAAAAAAAAAAAAACGTGTATTGAATATCCACCAGAGGTGGATCTTGCACATCAAACAAGTTTTCAATTTATTTTTTGATCAATGGTTATAATCTTTAATTTCAAACTCATATGTATATTAGTTCTCATGTAGTGAGTAAACCAGTTCATATGAATGCTTGAGGTTTGGCATGGGATTGTTACCGCTTTCAAAACGTGTTCTGATGATGGGAACCTAGAAAATTCCCGAAATAGATCTATCAACACATTCCTGAAAGGGTCAAATAATAAATTTGAAAACAAAAACTCTATAGATTATTTGTTAGGACAATATCCTAATGAAGAAATATAGAGTATATGGCCTCGAACTTGAATAATTTTCATTTTCATTGCACAATTAAAGGTCGAAAAAACATAATTTTTATTTTTAATAAAAATTATAACAAACTTGTGAGGTAAAACTTTTATTTATAATTTTAATTTAAATTTTTTCTTTAAAAACTTATATGTGTCGTTAAACGCTGCTGTAGTTAATTGGTTATGGGCATTTTCAGGATTGCTTTAGCCACATTCGGACCCATTTGAACTCAAAAATAGTAAAGAAATCTTAAACATTTTTTTTGTCTTGTTTTTTTTTTTTGTTTTGTTGGTTTTAATATATTCGCAACAAACACCGGTTTTCGAATGCATCTAGAAAGTTGTAAAAATCAGCGAACTGGAAAACTTATTTTAAAAGAACAAGCTATGAATTGTAGATATAGGTACTAAATGCACCAATGTAGATATAGGCGCGGCTCCAGCAATTAATATAAAGGGAAATTTCATTTCGGAAATATAAACTTTTTTGGCTAAATTTTGGTACACAGCAGGTTTTAATCCATTTACATTTCACACGTCCTTTTAATCCTTTTTCGCTATGCTGCCATATAAATTTTAATCATATTTCGCGTTTTTTCCCATGAACCGCACAATCTTTTTGGTTCTTTGAAGGAACTCGTGCTTTATTTTGTGAGTTGCGCAGTGTAATTTTATTTCAGAATGAATTTTCAGAAAATTGTCATGTATAATTTATATTTTTTTTCACTTAGAATACTATGTAGGTAAAGACCAGTGTAAATGTTGTTAAAAACAAATGAAATTTCACTTGAAGAAAGAACAACTTACATTTCAGTAAATTCAACTTACATTGTAATTGTAGTAAAAATGAAAAACATGTGCATTAAAAAATAAACAAATATTTATTTGTTTTATATTTTTAAATAAAAAAAAAAAATCTGTAAAACATGTACGTAAAATCATAATATAGTAATTTGATGTGGTTTGTTTTTTTAAATGAACTACAATTGTAGTCAAAACTGAAATTGATTCTACTAATGACTGGTTTTTGACTTAAAAATAAAGATTCTGTATTTTAACTCAAACAACTACAAATATTCACAGCAGAAGTTCCCTTCGTGTGATGAAATGAATTACGTAGAATATAAGCTAATAACTTGTGTTAATCTACAATTTCAAAAGACAGTTAAAAATTAAATACCCAGGTATTCTAGGTTAATTTCTTGATTCATGTAAATCGCGTGTCAATATTGAACTAATATTTTTGATCTAGATTACATATTATGTAAGGAAATAGGAAATTATATTCTTACAAAGTTAATATATTTTTAAAAACATAAAATCTTATATCAATATTAAAAGTTATTTTTTTATTGCAGAGTTCAAATTTTATAAAAATTAAGTGCGCCCCGGTAGGCTAATTGGTAGCGTGCTGGCTTTTCAGTGCGGGGGTCGTGGGTTCGATTCCCACCATAGGCACTGGTCCGCTTTCGCTACAACGCGCCGAAAGCCATAGTAGCTAGTGCTCGGTTAGGGTAATAGTATATCATTTGTAATTATAATATGATTATTGAAAAATAAAAAAAAAAAATAAATAAAAATTAAAGTGTTGAGGATGTTGAAAATTGTGATCCACTCGAAAGTCAACATTTTGCCAAACCGTGTTCGAGTAATACATTTTTTTTCTTGCTTCTTAATTTATAAAATGCATTCCTTTTCAAATTTTTTCTTTTATTTGTTTTTAATCATAGAATCTCAATAATAAATTATGAGTTCAACGTATAAAGTTGTTTAATAAAAATAAATAAAAGTTTCAAAAGAAATACAATGTTTAGATTACAACTGTATGTTAAACATGTAAACTCTTTCTATAAAATTAAAATGAAAAAAAAAATTAACTTTGTCGTTTTCATCTATGTGTGTGTGAGCGCATTTTTAGAATCCTTTTTTGTGAGTATCTTTGCAATGTTTTCTAAATTAAATGAAAATTTGAGATATTAAATGTTTGGTATTTTATGAAATTTAGTTTTTATTTTTTTTTTTTATACATATTTACTTATACGAAAGCACACACACACATACACATAATTTAAATATTTACAAAAGTTTTGTTCAACTTTGTTTCATGTTGTTTGCCTTTAGCTTTAAAGTTATGTTTGTTGGAAACATAAAAAAACAACATAAAAATAATTTCAACAAATTTGGGAGAAAAAAAAGTAGAAAACATGAAACAAGTTGCTGTAGGTTGTAGTTTTTAGTGAAAACTATTTAAAGAGTGTTTTTTTAAGACTGTCCCATTTTCCAATTAAATGGGGTAAGTAAGTAAGTTGGTAAGTAAGTTGGGTTAGCCCCAATTTATATCCATTAAAAAAGTTTTACTGCTGAAGAGACAGTTAAAACATCTGTAAATTCAGTTAAAAAGGCGGCAAAGGCAAAAGGCGACAAAGGCAATTAATATGTCTAAAAATTCAATTGAAAAATAACTAACTCATGCAGTAAAAATAACTAACAGTATCGTAAAAATACTGAAAATTTTTTACTACAACCATTATTCAACAACTGTTACAATAAGTAAAAACTACTGTTTCTAACAGTTATTTTTCGCTATTTTAAAAATATTATTTAATTTTTTTTTTTAAGAGAAGCAGAACTCAGGAAATTCTTCCTATTAATTAATGTGTTGCTTTCTTTGGAAAGGGGATAGTGGAGAGATGGTGGGTGGTGAAAGATGAAGGGTTTCGAACACGGCGACACTGTAATTGCGCGAGATGATAAGTCTTAGAACAGTTGTTGCTCGCAACCTGATATAGATCTGGCGAATTTATTGAAGGTTTTTAATTCATAGCCCTGATTCATTATTTTACTTCGGTGGTGTTAAGTGCTATGGAAACACCGAAGGTGGGCTGCGATACATATAAAGGATAGAAAACTCATACATATTATTTTTCTAAATTGATGTTGACGTCACCGGGAATCGAACCCGGCACCATCTGTGTAACAGTCCAAAGCGCTAACCATTACACCACAATAAATAATTATTATAATTGTTTTTTCTCTCAATTATACCAAAAGTGTATATTTCCTACTTCCAACTTTTAATGAAAAGTCCAAGTTCCACACATTACTCCAGTTATGCATTATATACAATGAAACTTTCTCATTATTATTTGCAAACTCTGAACATATCAATTATAATAAATATTAACTAAACTAGAATTTTTAAACGCTTGACATAATTTTTTATTTTTAAATAACTAACAAAAATCAACTGTTTACTGTAAAATTAGTGTAGACTGGTAGTTGTTTATTAAAATACTTAAATAACTGCTTTAAAAAACTGTTACAAAACTAGTGTATTTTTCTCCAGTTGTTTTTTAAATAACTGTCGCTATTGCTGTTTTGTATTATTTAATAGAAAAACAACTGTAATTGCAGTTAAAAACCACAGCTTCTGACTACTACATAAACAAATGTCATGTAGTAACTGTAAAACTTTGTTGTGTGCATTTGTTTAATAAAAATATTTACGCCCTCCAGCGGCAATACATGAAAGTAACATTAAAATTTGATTAATTTCTAAAGGCTTTGTATTATACCGTTATGTAGTTTTTAATCTTTATCAAAATAATACAGAAAATGTAAAGTTTTTTTTAATATAAATAGGCGTTTCCAGAGTTCTATGTCACGATTATGCATCAAAAACAAACAGTTTCCCCAGAAGCAGTCTATTACCGAAAGCTTACTGAAATAATTCCAAAAGACATTATTTTTGTTTGAGATGTACACATTTGTCCAATTTAGAATTTTAAAGATATTGACCTGAAATTTAATACGTAGGTAGCCCACATAGTCTTTAAGGTTCCCACCAAAAAATGGGAGAGGCTGGACTTCTGCTACGCCCACTTTGTACATACATATTTTATTTAGTAAAATGTGTGTATATTTAGACTAATATTGTCCAGAAAGTAAGTATGCAGATGCATTATGTGCTAGAATATTTTTCTTATCATTAAGGGGGCGTTGCCCGCCCATTTTTATATACTCTTTTGTAATTACAAGTTATTTAGAGCTAAATTATATTGTAAATATAAATATTTCGACTCCGCACCACCTACCGAATCTATTTTTTGGTAAAGTTTTCCTTTCCATATAATTTATATGCATTCCAAATATGGGTCAAATCGGACTATAAATGCAACTGTAAATATTATTTTCGGAAACATCTCGATTCCAGCGCCACCCACGGGTAATTTTTTGAATTATTTTTTCTTGTTACATAACCAATATGAATTTCGCAAATGGCATAATCGGAACACAACCATAAATAACATCTTCGTAACTTTGTCGACACCAGCGCCACCTACCAGGCCCAGAATATATATTTACTTATTGGAGCACCAAACGAACAAGATTTGTAAATATATTTTCGATATGTCCAGTGGTGTTCGGTTTTATCTATTAAGAATATGTAAAAAACGAGTGTGATAAATGTCCACGGTTTTTGAAATATATTTAACTGCTACAGCCAATATTTTTGAAAAGCGGTTTGCTGGAAGTCACTTAATATCGTGGTGACAGTCATAAGTTCTATTCCACTGAAAATTGTATTTTCGAATATTTTTTATAATTATTTTGAACTTTTTTAATTGAAAAATTAAAATAAACATTTTTTATAAAAAAATATATTTTTATAAAGTAATTTTAATGTAATTCAATACAAAAACATATTAAGTCCCTATTTGAATTATTGGGGAAAATATATGATTTTGAAATTGATATATTTCTTAAAATATATTACACACAAGTAAAGTTATTTTTATATGTTGCAATTTTGGGCACTCACATTTGAAGAAGTGTGTTCCTAATTAGTCTTTTTTTGAATACTAAAAACTGGTCTAAACAGAATTTTTTATTTTTTATTCTTGTCGTTCTAAATTGGGAAAATGCAACTCTATGCGATGTACCACTTGGTGTGTTTCGCTATTTTGGAAACATGCTAAATTAGCTATCAACAGAAAATGTCTGCTAAATTTTAGTTTCCGGATGTGACCAGAGGAAAGTCCATATTTGTTACTAGCTACAAGTCGTTAATAACTACAAATTTACAGATTTCGCTTAGTTTCAGAGATATAGCCTATTTGATGAATATAAAATAAAAATTTGAAAAAACAACGCCATTTTTAAGTGATAGCGGAGACACAGAAAATTATGGTTTCGAAAACAATTGTGGTTTAAATTACCTGGCAATTTTGTAAATTTGAGAATCACGAATTACTAAATATAAGCTTTAAAATTTTGTTCTTGAATGTTGGGAAGAAATTTGTTCCTGTTTTAAAATGATAATTTGGGAATATACACATCCGTTATATACAGACAAAGAAAAACATGGTTGGGGCAACCATATTCAAAGAGCACCAAACATTTTTGGTTTTATGATTGCAACAACCATGTTACTATTGTAGTGACTCTTATCTTTTTCTTAATCACAACATGATAATTATATTACCATATTATGATTTCCAATTGATCTCAATATTATCATATTTTGGTTAAGGATATGTTTGTAAATTCTCATAGTTCGATTCCTACATTATTCTCCTAGCATTCTGTTGAAGCTGGACTAAAAATTGATGCATGTTTTTTTTAAATAGTACAAACGTATTATTATTTATACATCAATTTACAAATTTAAATATATTTATTTTAAAATAATTTATGTAATCAATTATAATCAATTTTTTTATATTAGTATCTAATAAAGCAAAACTAAACTTTCTGTTCTTCAGCATAAATCTTATTTTGTCAGGAAAAAATAATTAATGGAAACATTTAATGGCATCATAAAAGTATGCATTAAAATATTGTTAAGAATACAATTTCACAATACATTTATAATGATCATAACATGTTTATAGCAATCATAATAATTGCGTATAACCATATTAATTTACTAGTTATCATATTATGATCACGGAAAATAATTGCGTCATAATTCATTACCATATTATGATTATTGAAAACATATTATGATTATATCGTACTACAGACTTAAAAGAACGTGTATTTTGTTTAAATTTTTCTTTAAATTTTTTTGCTTTCAATTTGCTTACAAATTTAAAAATAAATCACTTTTTATTTAATGTATAATGTAGCAGTTTTATGTATAATAATCAATAACTTAATTTGAGGGATGCGTGTCTATTTAACTTTTACCATGGTAGGCTGCGTTGAGACTAATAAATTATTCATTTTGTCACTAAAAATATCACCATTACAATTGACACCACTGCGTTGTTTTTCTATTTTTATGTTTTTTGTTTAATATTATTTAATTTATATAGACTGACTGCTTCTCACAACTTAGTGACACTAACTGAGCATCTTATAGTTGGTGCAACTATAATATGGTTAGAGACAGGATTATGATAATAAATACTATATTGTGCTATAGACTACGATAAAAATAGATGTTTACTACAACATGATGAAAGTAACTATATTATTGGTGAAATATGATTGATACAATGATAATTAAATTGAAACAATCATATTGTTTCTCTGAGTGTAAAAACTAATTTTTATACGGTTTTGAAAAAAATATTTACGTTTGAAAAAATATTTTTAACATTAAATAAATGTGAAATATACTCCTGAATTCACAGTGATTCTTTACTTAATTTATGTATTTTCCTATTTCATAAGAAAAAAAAGATTTTTACTAACAAAACCTTAATGAATATTTATTTTTAAAATCTCGGGAATTCAAGGGAATGTTTCAACAACTTTTCCGATTTCTGGGAGTTGACAGAGTAGGGAACTTGGAACCCCTAAATATAAGACAACGATAATTATGTAAAATTTGAGTGCCATATTTTCAAAAGCGGTTATCGGATTTATACGATTCAAAAAGCATTCACTTCGTACGATATGATATTGATATTATTGCAAATATCTATTAAAATTATCTTAAATGAACATCAAAATTTACGATATCGAACTACAACAATTTTAGTTTAAAATCCATAAAATCCTACTAAAATTTTAATATCAACTTGAAAAGTTCTATTGCAAATATCTATTAATATTATCCTAAATGACTTGAAATTTTACATACATATCGTCGTCTTATATTTAGGGTTTTAAGTAACTGCAATTTTCAAATTTATTTAAAAAATGTGTTAGTGTTAGTGCTTAGTTTTTATAATTTTTAGAGAAAAACGTTTATTCTTCTTCTTAACCTCAACCTTTCTAAATTAAATTTGTCAAATGCATATTTATTAAAAATTAATGGCGACTGTCTGACGTTAAAATAACACTGTACTAAAATACATTATAAACTTTGCCCTGGGCGATGTCTCAACTTAAACCGCAAAAGTTGACAACACTGAACGTAAAAACCATACGTCAATCTGGTAACGTTGTGAAATAGAGACGGAGGAGATTAGAAAAATAAACAAAAATCTAAAAATAGAATATTTGTATTTGTTAGTGTTAGTGTTAGTCACTTCTGAGTATAATATACAGTAACATAAGAACATAATAGGAAAGAAAACTGCAATTTAGCTGCATTACATTCGATACCAAACTTGGGTGTGATCGCTAAACGAACATGACTTGGTATTGTTACGTTTGTAATGTAAGAAGAATCGCTGGTTTAATTCTACATATAGAGACAATCCGACAATTATAAGACACAAATAATAATACAACATAAATGAAAAAAAAAACACTGATGACGCCTGCCCATATAACGCCAGAAACTAGTCTAGTCTGATTTAAAAATTAATAGTTTTTATAATTTTTAGAGAAAAACGTCTATTCTTCTTCTTAACCTTAACATTTCTAAAACAAAAAATGTTTGTATTAAAAATTTTTTATTTTAAAAACCTGTTTAGTAAACTAAAAAAAATATTTAATAAACTAAATAACATATTGTTAGATACAATTAAATGTGCCGTTTTACGTAAAATTACAGTGGCAAGTAAAATTGTATCTTACTGCACGTGGTGCCATACTAAATTTAAAAAACTGAATCACATTATACAAGATTAAATAATATTATTTTTACTCGGGAACACTTAATTTTGGATTAAAATGATATTTTTTGTATACATTTTGCAAATTGTACTCCCATTTGCAAATTTTTTAAAGGTGCAGTAATATCAAGTTTCAAATTCTTTATGTTAAATTAAATTTCGATATTTTTTTCATACGTTAACTATTATGTTCATGAAAACATGGCAAAACTCATAGCACATTATTTACAAACCAAGAAATTGATTTATTTTTTTTTATGTTTTTCTAATATTCATAAAAAATGCTTTTTTAAGACAAAAAAATATAAAAAATCTCGTTTCTTTTAAGAGTAAATTCCGAATTTAAAACTATTTTTAAACCTGCTGTTAGCATAAAATTACAAAGATTAAATACGCGGCACAAAAACACACAATATTTATATTTATAAAAAAATTTAAAAATAACAGACAAATATTGAATTTTGGACTTAACCGCTTTGGCACAAATATTGCACTTTATGCTTAGGTTGACACCAATAACTTAGGTTGACAGCAATGTTCGGATCCAAAATATATCGTCTTAAACATTTAATAAATCGTAAAAAATGTACTAAAATTGCTTTCCAAAATTAAGAATATAATCACTGAGGTCTTGAATAAAAGATGATACAATAACCTGATAAATGATATGTCACATGATTCATTTATCAAAAGTTCAAACGTCAGCTTTTCGTGACATGAAGTTCGCGGGCGAATATTTAAAAAATTGTAATTTTAAAAATTCAAAAAAAAAATATATGCTTTTGATGAACCTCTTCTGAATACTGTCCATAAGTGTCATGGTGGAGAGCGTATTGTGTGCTGATTTATTAAGATCTATGGGTCTAGTAACAGAATTGGTGTCAAACTTAGTTGCATAAAATACAATATTTGTACCAAATTTCAACAAATTTGGAAGTAGTGCGGGTAATCACTTGGTTGGTTTTATTTATTTTAATTCATAAGCGACTTTAAAAAATACCAATATAGTATCGATTCCTGACCCACAGTACAATGACTGGTCTAACTATGAGTAAGAAAAAAAATCTGTAATGGCTACTGAGCACTTTGCTGTTATTACGGGAAATTTAACTATATTGTGCCTTACGGTATTTTTTGCTAAATTTAGCAGCACATGTCCGCTGAACTGTAATAAAATGAAATTAGTAGAAAAATTAGTATCCGCTAGTAAATTTTAGTAAACATTTCAGTAAATTGCAATTTAAAATTAATTTGAAAAAATCAGCAAAAAAATTTGCTAAGTTTTAGTACATCCAATAGAACTTCACAGAATTTAAAATTAAAAAAGTTTTTCAATCGTTTGTTTTTCAATCGTTTACACGTTTTTCCTAATAGATGAACATTAATTTAATTTTAACTCTGTAATAAAATGTTTTGCTGAGCTTAGCAACTGGTTTTCAAAAATAAGTAAACTATTTTGCTAAAATCAGCAACAAAAATTAGTACAAAATTCAGTAATTTGTAAAATGAGAATAGCAAAAAATTTTACTAAAATAAAAAATTGTATTAAAGTTAGTACAAATATAGTAAAGAGCGATTGAAATTATTTTCTGACTGCATATATTATGAACATTTTGCAATTTGTGTGGCTATGTTTTAAAAAATGTATTTTTTAAGCATATATGAACTCATATTAACGTTTTACTACTATATACGTGTTTTTTTTTAACATGTATGCATATTTTTGTATACATATTAGTCCGACTCACTGTGTATTTAGAAAAAAAAAAGATTTTTGTCCACCCCTCAAAATGTACCTTGGTTTGTTGTATGATGATTCCCAAAAAATTTAGTGTCTAGCATGCCGATTTCGTTGGCTGGACCATTTAAAAAATAAAAAAAGCTCGGTTAAAAAAGTTCATATGCGATCATATATATTTTTTATATCATCATATATGGTCATCATTATTCGGACAAACTAAAAAGTTAACATACATTTCCATATATGCACAAATATGGTCACAAATGTTCATAAATTATTTGATAAGGTCATCCATATACGTTCAAACATTTTATGTTTTTGTAATTTTTTTTTTTTAATTTTTATTTCAAAAAACAGTTTTTATAAACTAAAAACTATTATTTAAAAGCCCTAATTGCGAAAAAATGTATTTCAATTGGCCAAACATATTATGTGTTTATGGACGCGCAAAACATTTTTGTATATGAACTTTTTTAACCGGTTACTGAAAAATTTTTAATTTTTTCTCTTACAATTAAAAAAGCTTTGAATTTTATATTTAATAGTAAGATATAACTATATCTTGGACCTTAGCAATTTTAAATGCAAATGTCAACAGGTCATACTAATAAAATTTTTTAAGGATTTATTATTTTTATCTGTGAGGTCCTCAATGTTTAAATTTAAGTAACTTTTATACTAATATGATTAAATGATTTTTTAAGTTTTTTGTACAAAGATTTTTGTGATACAAATGTCAAATTTTCATATTTAAATCTTTAGTTTATTTAAGTAAATATGTGATTCAATTTTTTTTCCGAAATTCGCAAATAGTTCGCGTTTTAGCAAAATTCAATAGGATGGTAAAACCATGTTATAATCAGATCAATATCGGCATAAAAAATCTTTCTTTAGCCAAGTTCATAATCTATGTGTGGAAATAATTTAAAATTTTGTTAATGTAATTCATTATGTTTTATATACCTTGAAAAACCCCCGTTCATATGATACTAATATTGTATACGTTGTATTTAGTTAAAGTACAAAGTTTTTTGAAAATCTAAAAAAAATACCTCTTTTGAAACGGTCCAGCTCACGAGATCTCAATGCCAGGCATGAAATATTTTGGGAAACATTAGAAATCAAACCAAAGTACATTTTGAGGGGAGGACAAAAGATAGTTTTCTTCGTGAGTAAGTCTAATACATGTACATTTTTCTTCTGTGTAATGAAATCCTTTTGGCAATTAATGCTATACTCGTTTTTCCCTCTTTTTTTATTTTATTTTTCAACTGTTTACACAAGGACAACAATAATGCTAGCTACTATAAAGTGTGTGCGTATGTATGTGTTTGTTTGATAGTTTGTTTGGCTATGTGACTGTTAACTGAGTGTATGTGTATGAATGTTTATATGTTTATGTGTCATCATAGTTATATCACGCTCCAAGCACTCATCACTAACATTTGTCCTGAACAAATGTTCATATAAAATTGGATTTGTTGACACTGCTTCTAACTACTACCAAATATTGCTACCACTAAAATGCTGTGCATTTGTATGCATGTATGTGTGTGTGTTTATTTGGTTGCCTCTGTTTTAATATTTTCTCATCAAAAATTTGTGCTACATGAATTTTTATCAATTCAGTTAGTTTTTATTTAATATAATTCTATTAGTTTTGGCAGTACAACTGCACGAACTGGCATTTCTTTTTTCGACGTTTGTTTGTTTGTTGATTGTGTACATTACAAACAAAAATCTCAAATCAAACAATGACTTTTGTAAATTTCTGTTAAGCATTTTATTGTCATTATTTGATTCTGTACAAAAAAAAAACGAGTAATATAAATGACAAATATAAAAAATCCGTTCGAGTACATTATGGAAACTTTTCTAAATCATCCTAGTTTTACGTTTATTGCTAAAAATTTTCTACACCTATCCCTCGATTTACACGACAGGTACGTTAATAAAAAAAATCGTTTTAAATTGAGCTCGAAAATTTTTGTATTAAAATTTGTGTAATCTGAAAAATGCTTAATATGCCTATAAACAGGCGCGGATCCAGAAAAAAGTTTTTTTTTTTGGTTGGAGGGGGGGGGGTTCCCCTTAGAGTATTTTTAATTCATTTTTGTATTGAAAAATATAATTTTTGGGGGGATTTCCCCCTCTTGAAAACACGCCTGCTATAAAAGTATAATGTTTTAATACTATATTTTATAGAAAATAACGTCATACTAACGTCATAATAGAAATGCGTTATTAGAAGCCAATTTAATCATAGAAATATTAAAGGGAATGTTCTCTAGTGTGGCCGATTCTCTTTCTTTTTTTTCGTATTGTTGCATGTGTCGACACTGTCAAAACTGTCAACTGTCAGCTAGTTTTATTTTCTCTATCACTGGTTTGAAATAGTTTCAACTTAAATGCAGGCGCTTATCTTGGTTTTAGTGTGACATTTCAAAAACACGCAGTATAAATAAAATAATTCGTAAACGTAAAAAGTGAATAACAAACGAATTTTAAAGAAATTTCCAAATCGAATTTTTGTAGGCGGTAAGAATTTTATTCACAATTTTAATTAAATTATTTGCTTCCATAAACAATAAATAAGACAAAAATTTAATTTTTTTATGTTTTATTAATTGAAATTATCCTCACCGAGCACTTGCCTCTATGGTTTTCGGCTCGTGGTTGCAAAACCAGACTAGTACCTGTTGTAAGAATCGAACTTGCGACCAACGCTGTAATAAGTTAGCACACTACCAACTTGCTTAGCCGGTTTCGCCATGAAAAATTTAATTTTCATTATGTTCCCTAAAGTGAATCTTTGAAATATTTTCTTATTTTCTTAAAGTTTTAGTCTTTTTTAAAAGGTTGGCGCTTCACTTTAACTGTTCTTGTCTATTTGAGACAATTGTTCAACATGTTTTACAACAAAAAAAATATTGTTTGCTTAACGCAATTAAAAAAGTTAGCATTATTACCTTTTAAGCAGCTTTAAACAATACGTTTTAATAAAAAAAAATAAAATTTTTTTTATTTAAATACACATTTTTTCTATCTAATCTAATTTTCTAACATTATTATATGGTTTTAGAGAATTTCTGAGAATTTCACATTAGGGAAATTTTTCCCTAATTTGGACCATTTGAAAATTGTTATACAACTTTTTAAAGTTAGTAGCTAAAGGAAAATAATCTATTGCCAAAAAATTATCAAGGAGCTGGACTATAATTTGATGTTTTTGGATTTGGAATATTGCACTTCGGTTTTTATATAGCCCAATTACCAAAAATAGCGAAAACATTTCCTTAATTAATAAATATTCAATTTTTACGTTCTAACCCTAAAGCTCTGAATTTGTGCTCATTTTTTATAGTACATTAACATATTTTAGTCCTTAAAATCTGGGTGAACATTTTATCAACTATTAATAAAAGAGTTTCTCGACAAAAAACTCAAAGAAGGGATTCGTTAGCAAAGTGGTTGTCATGGTTAATATATTCATAGAAAAAAACATGTAAAAATAGCAGAAAAAACTATTAAAAATGAGTTAAAAATTACTTTGCACAAAAACTGCTTAAATTAGCAGATTTTTTTTTTTTACTAAATATTAGTAATATGAGAATAGCAAACAAAAATCTGTTAAATTTACAAATAATTGGTTATATCTGAGCTAAATTTTAGTTAACTGAAAGTAACCAAATAATCTGCTAAAATTAGCGAAAATATTTTTTTAAATATTAGTACACAAAAAATCGTTAAAAATGTGAAGTTTTTAAAGTTTTATTTTTTTTATACGAATAAAAGTCTGCCCTTATGAAATCAGTATCATTTTGGCAAAATAAACAGTTATTTGAATTCTTGAGTGTACAATTTGGACTATTTCATTATAAATTCTTTGTTTATAAAATGCCCAGCAAAATTTTTAGGAACAGATTACCTTTGAACCTGATCTAGAACAGCCTCCTTTAGTAAGATGTCACTGTCCCAGCACCAGTTCTATAACTGGTTTTAGAACCGGTTCTAAAGCATCCTGTTCTTGTTTGGAGGTAAATCACCTATTGTAAATATGACAAACTCTATAAAAAGAATCAGTTGCAGAACCGAAATTAGAACCTGTTATAATACAGCATAAGCTGTTCTGCAACCAGTTATTTGGATTTTACTATTTTGCTAGGTGTAAGTAGCTGAAATTTGTTACATAAAGAAATTATATACTTTCTTTATACGTTATCTAAATTTATATGTAGTAAATACAGGGGTTGGCCAAGTAAATATGGCCATTTAAAATGTATTGAAAATACACTGCAATGCTTTTCACTTGGTCTAATATTTATGCAAACTATTTACGAATATCGCGTAATGTCAGATGTCGAATATTATAAAATTGCGTAAATGCATTCAGAAGTTATTTGTAAAAATATTAACTGTTTTTATATGTATTGTCGATCTTTTAAAATTGCATTTCATTTTGATTTGTCAGGTTTGAGTTCATAATTAAATGTTAGAATTGCAAATAGAAAACACTAATTATTAATAAATGTAAGAGAAAATTAAAAAATCTTGTGGGGATCAGCGTTTTGAAGGAGTGCCGCACTTTCGACCTAAGCGACTAGGTCATCTTCAGCCTCATTCTAATCCACCACCCACAAGACCCTCAAGCTTTTGATCAGGTTGACATATATATCAACCAACCACAGAAAATCGAGGATGTTAATTGATTATCCGAACAACATGAGTTATTTTTGTCTTTCTTACAAGTACAACCAACAGCTTTAAATCTGAAAGCTTTTTATTTGGCACGGTTGTCAGTCCAACTGCAGGGTTGCCAGTACCATTGCTGGGAATGAATTGGGAATCCGGCATGTGTACTAATATTTAAACACAACATAATCTAGTTGATTACTTCCTATTAGATTTTACATTGCATGGTATGTTTGGTTTGAAAATTTTGTATGTACATATATTCGACACAGAGAGAAACTCTTGGGTGAGTTTTAAAGAAATCTTTGGACTAAACTTGATTTTTTAAACTTTATGAAAAAGCTGCATAGTTTTAATGAAACATTTGCATCAGGCGAATGAAATTTTTTAATAAATAATATGAAATTTCTGCTTACATTTTATTAAAATCTGCATTTAACGATGAAAATAATTCTCTCAGTCTACTTTATTTCAAAGTTTGAAAATTAAATTTTTTAGTTAGGAAATGTATATAAGAAAAGTTGTAACTTTGAAGTAACATTAAATTTAAAATAGCTAACTCACAATAAAAAGTTTGCCTTATTCTTTTTATCGAGATTATAAATTTTTGTTTGGCATCAAAAATTTCTAAAAAGAAAGCCAATTTTTTTTAGTTTTGCTCACATCTTATCTCTGTGCAATGTTGTATTTCTAAATTTGAAATATTTACAAACAATTGGTTGTGATAATTTTAATCCAAAAAAACAAAAATTCTAAAGTCGTTTAACATTTTCGTAATAACGTCCACATAAATATTCCATTTTCAGTGTAGCAGATATATGTCCATTTTATTATTATTAAAAATTGCAATAGTTTTTGCTCCTAAAAGAGCAGTTTTCCTTAATAGTGAAATTTTTAAGAAAAGCATTGAAACATTTTACTGAAAAACGTTCTTTTGTGATAGTTGAGAAGAAACTGCACATTTACTTGTTATCAGAAACATTCTGTCATTAGAATGCGTTTGAGATTTTTTTTATTTTTTATTTCATCAGTTACAAATTTTCGATTTTCGATTATAAAAAAAAGTAGAAAAAGAACGCGTAATTCGAGGTTATTTCCACATCCTTAGATTTACGCGAGAATTAAAACAGTCGTGTAAAAGTGAAATCGTGAAAAAAGTATTGTGTAAATCGAGGGATAGGTATATATATTTCCTTTTAAATTTATGTTTTTAGTAAATCTCACCATTACATAAACTAATAAAAAGTGAATTAATAAATTTTTTATATAAAACTAAATTTTATTAAAATATTTTGAGGATGACTAAATGCAGAGTAAAAGTTTAGGAAATTTAATAAACTATAGCATCCTGATAAAGATTTTGAATATTAATTTCCTAAACTTTTTCGGTTGATTTTGTTTGATAATTATAATTTATTTTACACTTTCCAACAAACTAGAATTTCAAAATATTACACACACATACACCCCCATTCGTACACCCAGATATTCAAACAACTGCTAACACCTTAAGGCAACAGTTTAGCTTTACTTAAATACACCTGTATTGTAAAGTTTATTTTGGTTTTTTTTTGTTCCTTTATATTATTTACAAATTTTTGTAAAGTTTTGTGTTAATTTCTTTGTTTTTTTGCTGTTGTTCAGCGTGAATAACAAAAAAAAAAAAAAAGTTGTCTATGAAAACATACAACATAAGTTGTGAAGAAAACTTCAAGTTTCTGGAAAAAACACGATAATAAACAATCAACACTTGTTGTTAGACAAAAAGCAAAGAAACTACCAAATACAACAGTAATAATAACACATTAGTCGTCCTAAAGAAGGTAGTAGAGTGTGCTTCATATAAACAGAAACAAAAAATTGACAAGCGCAACCTGTGTCACTAAAGTTAATCAACATTTTACGTGAGTAGTGACTATGTATATCCCATTATACTTAATGCAATTGCAATGAAATTTGAAACAGGCATAAGTGGCGTACACTGAAAGAATTATCCATCATATGATAAGAGGGCGGATCAATAAGTCCGTGACTTTTTAAATAGAACACAGTTTTTTTTTGGAAAAAAAATATTTATTTTTTAATATAATCTCCTTTTAGCTCAATACACTTAGTCCAACGTTCCTCCAATTTTTGTATCCCTTCCAAAAAATAGGATTTTTCGAGGTCCATAAAATTGGCATTTCTTTG
The DNA here is from genome assembly GCA_021234595.1 of Delia radicum. Lineage (NCBI taxonomy): Eukaryota > Metazoa > Arthropoda > Insecta > Diptera > Anthomyiidae > Delia > Delia radicum. The sequence continues at coordinate 51,961,566 of CM037855.1, read as the reverse complement.
ATCAATAATTACATCGTTGGACGTAAATCTCTTCCCGCCGAGCCATTTCTTTAGGTTTGGAAATAGGAAATAGTCTCTGGGTCCGGAGAATATGGCGGATGAGGTATTAATTTGTAGCCCAATTTATGAAATTTTGCCATTGAGACTGCACACGTGTGCACCCGTGCATTATCTTGATGAAAAAGAACTTTTTTCTTGGCCATATGGGGTCGTTTTTTTTTTTAAATCATCGTTAAATCGTTCCTATAAGTTGGCGACCGTGCATTATCTTTATAAAATAGAACTTTTTTCGTGGCCTCGTTAAATCGTTCCTATAAGTTGGCATAATATTCGCCGTTTATTGTTTTTTCCCTTTTGAAGGTAATATATCTGGATTATCCCGCGTGCATCCCAAAAAACGGTTGCCATCACCTTATTGGCCGACAAGCACTGATTAGACTGCTGTTTGGTCTCCGGAGTGTTGTAATGGATCCATGTTTCATCCACAGTTACAAAACGCCGAAAGAACTCATTCGAATTGCGGTTAAACTACTCCAAACAATCCTTTGAAGTTGTCACACAATTACGTTTATGGTCAATTGAGAGCAAACGCGGCACCCATCTTGCAGACAGCTTTCTTAAACCCAACTGATCATTTAAAATCGAAACCACACTGCCATATGAAATGCCTATGGCATCAACAATCTCACGCACTTTTACTCTTCGATCGGCCAACACCATATCGTGGATTTTTCGACATTTTCGGGTGTATTGACCTCAATTGGCCGTCCAGAACGTTCAGCGTCATTTGTACGTGTGCAGCCACAACGAAAGTCAGTAAACCACTTTTTTTACTATTGAAATCGATAGTGTAGAGTCCCCATAGTATTTATCAAGCTCTTAATTGGTTTGATTGAAGGTTTTTTTTCGCAAAATATAATGTTTAATGAGAACTCGAAATTTACTTTTTTCCATTTTTAAAAAACTCACGAGGTTGTATTTTTTGAACAGCTGTTTAACGCAAAATAAAAGACGGTACTTGCGCAAAATTTGACTGTAGTCTATTAGCAGACGGTACTTGATGGGAGCAGTGTTGCATTTCATATAACTACGAGGCAAGTTCGAAAAGTCACGGACTTATTGATCTGCCCTCGTTTTAATGAAACAATTTCATAGAAGTTTTTTGTAGGTTCAATGAAGAATTTCATTATAGCCAATAAATTTTATTCATATTAAAAAATTTTTCATAAACTTGCATAGTTTCATAAAAAAATTATTTTTCATAACTTATCTCTTCATAAATTTAGTGAAACTTTTCTTTGTGGCTATGAAATTATTTCAGAGACATATTTTGTTTTATCTTTCATAAAATTTCATAAACTCATTAATTTTCTTACACTTCAAAGTTTAGTTTTAAGATTTATTTGTCAAGTGTTCAATATACATACATTCTTTATTATTTCTATTTAGCCTTTTATTAATTTTGGACTTCTACGAAAATGTTTAAAAAATCATGTGAATCGGATCATTGGATTAGTTCGAATGTATTTTTCAAGACTTTCATAAAAACGTTTATTATTATTAATTCAAAGGAACTTCTTCATATTAAAAAAATTTTAGAAACTGTGTCGTAAATTCTATAATTCTTAATTGTCGGACTGATTCATTTGTTTAATGAAGATTTTAACTAATTCTACAAAAATTTCATAAACATTGAGTTTAATGAAACCTGTTTCATAAATTCTATGAAAAGTCGTCCATTGAGAGTTCCAGTGACAATTTTCATTAAAGCTATGAATAAATTCATTACTGAAGTGAAGATAATTCCAAGGAGTGTCTATATTTAGGAGATGCAATGAACATCGGACAGATCATGCGACACAACATCGGACAAAACACGCATGCGCCTGCATACAAATCCCCAGATTGACATTATTATGCAGAATTTCTTTTCACAATTCAACAAAAAAAATTCTACGGTGTTTCGAGCTAATGCTATTTTCGGTTTAGGAGGCCTAAATACATTACAAAAAAAAATAGTCGCATGTAATAGTTGCCGTAAACTACTATAATTAAATAGATTTCTTGACTATTGAAAACTGAAAAAGCAAGAAATCGCATAATATTCAATTTATTTCTCGCCAATTTTCATTATTTCAAACGATACCTGTTTTTTAAATGCTATAATGTATATATATATATTTTTCTTTGTCTTAATACTTTATTGGCTTAGGTTAGTGGTTTTAGTTGTAAACAGTATGTGGAAAATGTGTAGTAGATGAAGCAATCGTATTTAGAACACTAATAGAAATAGGACTAATGGTATAGTAATGTTTTTGTTTCTCTTAAGTATTTCTTTGAACAAATTACTTGGCAAATAATAGCAAAAGTGTCATACCCAAATGAGAAAATTATTCATAAAAAAGATGAAAAAAAAAATATATATATGTAAAAAGAAAACAGTTTTGCTTAAATGTTGTATGCCATGTCTGTATGTAATACATACAAATGATTATATAAGTATACAATATGCATTTTTTATACTTCATATATATGCACCTATACTTGTGCATGAAATATACTACTATATACTAGATTACAAATAGTATGATGAAGATGGTAAAGTGCTTGACTCGATATGAAGAATCAAAAAATTTACATGGAAAATACAGCATACAAGTACAAATACTATACGATATGTGGAAATGGAAAAATAATAGGTATTCAAATATGTTTTTCAAAAAAAAAAAAAAAAAAAAAATATTAAAAAAACATGTATGCCTCAGGTTGCATAAAAGATTTTTTGTTTTGCTACAAGTCATAGAATAATACACACAGAGAAAAATTTAGATATTTGCCAACTGAAATTCGGTTACTACGTCTCAAATTCGGTTAGTACGAATTTCAATCGGTTAGCACAACTAAACATTAGTTTTCACAATATAGTTCGATTAATTTAACTGAATTTTAGTTGTTCATAAATCTAATGTAAATATCATTGTATTAACTGAATTTATAAGTTGTCACCATTAATTTGGTTGGCACTTTGTTTCTCTGCGTGTATAATAAGTGTACATATAAATGTGTGTGTATGTGCATGTGTATTCCACCATAGTACAATATTTATACTTTTGTATGACAGTTACATGTATAAAGTTTAGAAAAATAAACAGGTTGAATGTCCTGTAGCTTAATGTACATTAACTAATCAAAATAATATGAATAATATTTCTTTTAAAAATTCTAAAAAATATTTCTATAAAAAATTGTTTTGTTGGACCAAAGATCTTTAAAATAGCCTGTTTCCATTTCTATGTATAAATTTGAAAAAAACTTGAAAAAATTAAAACTTGGGCAAATTAAGTTAAGGCAACTTTGATATCCGTTTGTGACAATATTTCGAATATTTTGCCTTTCATGTTTTTAAGAATTAGTTATGTTTTAATTCGAAATCAATAAAATTCCATTTTTAATTGGAAAATGTTGTTTAAAAATATCTTAGTGACAACTATTAAAAAACACTTGTAGAGAGTGTAGGGGTTTTTTGTGGTTTTTGTTAGAAAAGCAATTTTTATATAAAGTTTAATTTATTTTATTTAAACAAATAATCTATAGAGTTTTTTGTTTTCAAATTTATTATTTGACCCTTTCAGGAATGTGTTGATAGATCTATTTCGGGAATTTTCTAGGTTCCCATCATCAGAACACGTTTTGAAAGCGGTAACAATCCCATGCAAAACATCAACATTCATATGAACTAGTTTACTCACTACATGAGAACTAATATACATATGAGTTTAAAGTTAAAGATTATAACCATTGATCAAAAAATAAATTGAAAACTTGTTTGATGTGCAAGATCCACCTCTGGTGGATATTCAATACACGTTTTTTTGTTTTTCTCTCCTTTTTATATTTTGTTTAGTTTGTAAACAAAACAGGGGAAGTAAACTAGACGGTACTTTGCCTTTTTTACAAGTTTGTTATAATTTTTATTAAAAATAAAAATTATGTTTTTGAAATCTGGCGCAAATTCTTACTTCAGAAAAAAATTTTATAAGATCTTAATGAACTAAAATACGAAATTCATGTTTTATTTAAAATAATTGAAAGTCCCTTCATTATAGCATACAAAGCTTCTGCTAAGACGAACTATTTCTGGCAGCCCCACAAACAAAATTTTACATAATTTTATATTTTTTATACACAGAGACAATTTTTTGGAAGAGTTTTAATGACATTTTTCACTAAACCAATGAAGTTTTCTGCATAATGTAATGAAAAATTTATTAGACTTTCTGAAAAGGGTTCATATTTCCAATAAACTAATTTTAATGCATCTTTTTCATTAGATATTACGAAATTTTTCACTAAATTTTATGAAAAACTGCATTAATTTAATGAAACGTTTCAATGGATGAATTCCAGTGACAGTTCATAGATCTAATACATAAATTAATTGATATCATGCAGAAAATTCTCTCAGTGCACGAACTTTCTAAAAGTTGGCAATTTGTACCATCACTTTTTTTAACTTTGAACAAGTTTGAACCGAAAACACAAATATTTTTTTTAAATGCATCGCAAACAAATTTTTTAAAAGATCAACTGAAAAAATTTAAAAATTGTTTAAGTAATTTTAAATTTTAAAGACTTTGTGGGAATTTATAAATGATGGTTAATATAAACCACATAGTGTCAGTTAATTTTTTCTTAAAAATACGATACGATTAGAAACTTTTAAATTACCATTCAGGCATTCTTTATTAATTTCAAATGAAATGTGTTATCTTAATTTTATTTTTAAATAAATGCTTTAAAAATGACAATTTTATTTGAACTTTTCGCACTTTAAAAATCAATCTTTATGTAAAATTATTGAAAATTATAATAATATATTTGTATTTTTTTTAAATTTACATTTTATATTTAATAAAATTACGAATTTATACGAAATTGGATATAATTGTACTTAATTTTACGAGATCGAAAGTGGCAACCTTATAAAACATATGTTTTAAGTTTCAAAGCGCTACATTGTTTAGTTGTTTTTTCTTTGATCTATCAAAAATAAACGATTTCTGTGAATATGTAAACACGAAAAATTATGCAATTCAATACTTTCAATTCAATAAAGCCGACTAGTCTTTAATATTGCTCCTTCATATACGGCTATAAAATATTGGGTGGCAGAGCTTAAACGAGGTCGTACGTGCTGCCAAGACGAAACCATAGTGGTCGAACAATTGAGGTGTACACGCCAGAAACGGTTATAAAAATCCAGAAATTGCTATTGGATGATCGTTGACTGAAGGTGAGTGAGCTGACTGAAATGATAGGCATTTCAAAAGTAATATACATACCATACTGACCGAAAAATTGGTTGTAAAAAAGCTGTGCGCAAGATGGCTGCCGCGTTCGCTCACAAACAACGTCGTGAATGTTTCTCAATGTAGTGTTTGTTTCATCGCAATAAAGCCAAGTTTTTGCGTCGTTTCATATCCATGTATGGGACATGGGTCCACCATTTCACACCTAAGCCAATGAATAGTAAAAGCAGTGAGCTGAAATGGGAAAATCGTAATTAAAAATGGCGAAAACAGTTCCATCTGATGAAAGAAATTAATGAAAAAATGCCACATTTGGCGAAAAAAAAGTGTGGTTTCATCAAGACAATACACCAGTTTACACATCCACTATTGCGATAGCCAAAAACAATGAATTAAAGTTCGAATTGCTTCATCACTCACCTTATTCGCCAGGTCTAGCTAACGCGTTTTATTTGATATTTCCAAACTTGAAAAAATGGCTGGGTGGTAAAAGATTTGACAACAATGAAAAGGTGAAATGTGCGGTTGATGACTGTTTTAAGGAGCTGTACAGTTCTTACTACGAACAGGGTATCGAAGTTATTGAATATCACCGGGAAAATAGTATCGAGCTAAAAGTAGATTATGTTGCGTAATAAAGAAAATTTTTCCCTAATTTGTTGCGTTTGGAACGCCCTCGTATGACTTATGATATTATTTAGTAAAATTTGCAGGAATTTAATGTACTATGGTCCACGTAGACACAAATGTATCACAATTTTTCGGATTAAATTGTATCTGATTACACTGAAAGAATTATACTTCATGATATTAATTAAATGAAGAATTTCATTATATCCAAGAAATAATATTAAGAAATTTTTCAAAAACTTTTTTATGAAATTTCATAGTTTCATAAAAAAAATGCATTCGATTTCATAAATTATCTCTTCATAAATTTAATGAAAATTTTCTTTATGGAAATTATTTCAAAGACTTATTTTTTTTTTATTTTTTCATAAAATTTCATAATTTAATTAATTTTTATACATTTCTTTACATTTACATTTAATTCGCATGTGTTCAACATATATTATAAAGTAATTTATTATTTCAATGTAGCCTTGTACTAATTTTCGACTTCTATGAAAGCCGGTGAAGTTAACTGTTGCAGTGAAGTAATTATAATATTTTCCTTTGTTATATTAAAGTGTAGAATATTTAACTTTTTTGTTTCAAAATTAATTCTTAGAAATTAAGGGATCGCGGAAACAGAAAATGCCTTTATAACGGCAAATCCGGGATGTTTTTCCTTTGGGCTTTAGATTAATTCATTCCAAAATGTGTTTCACCTGGCCCACTATTAAAGTTAAACACAAATTTGTAGTTAGATTTCACATTACAGCATGGTTGTTCAGCAAGTTTGTCCTTATTGCCTGATTTAACGATAACTTTCAAAAAAATCCCTGTCGTTCATATTGTTTTGGTAAGATACTGTTTAAACATACACTCTAAATCGTTGTTGGTAACGGGCATAATATTATACAATCGTAACAAAAATACAATCAACATATGTGCCAACACCAAACAATAGCAACAACAACACGAATAATAATAAATGCGGCTGCATTTGTCTTTAGAATTTCAACATCTCAAATGCTTTCAGTTTTTCCTAAGTAGATATACATTCTCATTCATACAAACTTTACAAAATGGATGTATTTGGGTAAGCTTGCAAAAGAAATAAAATCCCCACATATACATATCAAAAAACAACCAAAAAGGAATTAAGAAGTATGCATAGTGTATTCCAAGTGCATACTAACACATACACAGTACCTTATAAATTGTACCCCTACTCTCTGGATATACTCGAATACATGCATCCAAGTATTGAGTCTTAAAACACAAATACACTTGAATAAAACGTAACGATAAAGTTGAGTACACGTGCATTATTTTAATGCCACCTGAAGGAGTTCTTTCTACTTTTACGATATTTTTTTTCATTTTTCATCTTCTTTGAATTTAATACACTTCTTACCTTTCATTTTGTTTACACATATTTGTTTTATTATAAATGCATGTAAGCAACGAAGAAATAAAATTATGAAAAAATTTTAAAACTGAAAGAAAAAAGATGTAATGTTTAAGCGGCAATTGTTAAGAAAGCATTTGCAAAAAAAATTATATTTAAAAGTGATTTATGAGATAAATGTAAAATAAATATTCCCATAAAATACAAATAATTTCTACATAAACTGATGGAATTGTCCTTAATGATATTAATGAAACAATTTCATACAATTTTTTTGTAGATTCAATGAAAAATTTCATTATATCCAAGTAATTGTATTAATATTAAAAATTTTTTCATAAAATTTCATAAAAATAATTCATTCGATTTCATAAAATATCTCTTCATAAATTTAAAGAAAATTTTCTGTAGAGCTATGAAATTATTTGAAAGACTTAATTTTTTTTTTTTTATAAAATTTCATTAATTTTCATTCATTTCAAATATTAGTTTTAAGATGTAATTCTCAAGTGTTCGACATATTTTATAAAGTGCTTTATAATTTCATATTTTTATTATTTTTGGACTTCTATGAAATTGTTTAAAAAATCATATAAAGCGGTTAATTGGCTTAGTTCCAACGCATTTTTCAAGACATTCATGAAGAGTTTTATTAACTCAAAGAACTTGTTAATATTAAAAAATTATATGAAACTGTTTCATAAATAGTATAAACTCTTTATTGTCGGAATGATTCATTAGTGTTATGAAGATTTTCATTAATTATACAAACATTTCATGAACGTTGGTTTCAATGAAACCTGTTTCATAGATTCTATGATTAGTTTCAATGGACCAATTCCAGTGACAATTTTCTTTAAAGCAATGAAGAAATTCATTACTGAAGTGAAGAAAATTCTCTCAGTGCACAGTGACTGACAAAATAACAGCATCAATTAAGTTTTGTATTTATTGGAAATTTGATAGTTGACCTCTCTTGGCTTACGTTTGATGTAGTTGTTCGGCTTTAGGTTGAAATATCGACAATTTAAAATAAAATTTAAATAAAAAAAATCAATTTGAGTTTTTATTTATCGTGACCTAAAGCCGAACAACTACATCAAACGTTTTGTATTTATAATTTAAAATGTCTAAAAAAAGGAGATATTTTTAATGTATTGTTCGTATTTAGTTTCGCCAGCTGCTGCTAAATTTAGGTTTTTTTTACCCACAATTTTGTTTTATGTATGAAAAACAGATACAAAAATCTTCCATGGTTGATTTGTTTATATGTCTTATTAGAGTTGTACTTTTTAGTATAATTTTCCTGAAATGCCGCGAAATTTAATTCATTCTGCGCATATCGTTGAATATGGTAGTCGTCCACACAACTAATGTGCTTACCAGCACAATTTTTTTTTTGCAAAATAAATTAGTAAAACATTAGTATAATATTAGTAAAACATTAGTCCAAAACAGTTAAGTGCTGAATAAGTATAACAAAAATTTTAGCTGAAAACATATTTTAGCAACAAATTTTGCTAAAAAATAGTATACCTGATTTACAAGACGTTTTACTAACTTTTCTATTTTTTTTTATTGTTTGTGTACGTTTTACTAATTTTCTTAAAATGTTTATATTTTAAATCGAATCAAAAGGACTTGTAAATTTTGTCAAAAGCAATAGAACCATATTAATATACCAGCAAATATTCCATAATACCATGTAAAATATTACTGGAACTTTATTAATATCAACTCTTAATAAAGTTCATTTTAGCTAAGCTCTACTGCTTATAAAAATTTAAATTCGTTTATTTTTTTAAACTATTTTCAATCCTACTGGTAATAATAATAAAAAAGATCCGTTGTTATTTTACAAAATTTGCATTTATTTTGTTCTAAATAGCTGAACTCCACCGTGTTTTATAAAAGCAACTGATTAAAATTAATGCAAAGTGTCCTGTTTTCATATTCATAAACGTTAAAAACCTAAAACTGTCGCTTAGGTCTCATTCAAGAAAAAAGTTAATTTTTAACGAATTTCGTAATAGCGGGACCCCATCGTATTTTCTTAAATAATTGAAATAAATTTTTATGTCCATTTTTTCGAGTTCAGCTACCTCAAGAATATAAATAATTGTCATAATATAATTTTGTCCAACTAGATGCGGGATTCGAACCAGTGTGCAATATAGCCATATGGGTATCAAAACTTTTGTTTTCCTAAGTACTTTAAATCTGTAAGCAAATAAATATAATTTTGCCAAATTTCAGACATGTTTCCATAAAAAACTTATAATTTAGTTTTCCCATCTTTTTAACACCCGATTAAAAAAATAAATAATATGACACAATAAAGAAATGCATCAAATTTGATATAGCCTTATAGAGCAATTCCATATGAAAACGATCAAAATTGGCAAATTTTTGGACGACCCCTCTCCGATTTTAAAATAAATAGTCTCAATCGATTGCTCAGCAAAAAATAATGTACCTACATATTTTTTTTTTTTTTTTTTATAGTGACTGGTTTAGTGGTGGTGTGCACCACTGTCATGTGACAAAATTAAAGAATTCTTCATAAGGGACCTCATTGAAAGTTGTTTAAAAAAAAACTGCTAAAGCGATCGCAACGAGTGATAGCTCGTTGGAAAGGTATTGAATCAGGCTTTAATTGAAAAATAAAATTTTCCTAATTTTTCTCAGAAATTTACCTTTTTTCCCATGAAAATTAAATTTTCCCATGAAAATTAAATTTTCCGATTTTCCACAGAAGCTCCTAAATTTTCCGGCTAATTTTATTTTTTTTTGGATTCCTCATAACTTTTGCTTTAAGAATCAGCAATAAAAAAATGGGCCCGACTCATTTTTTGGACAGGAGAAGAGCATTTAAGAGACCACCTTGTTCTCATTGTTTTTATATTTTTTATAATTGAATTATTTTTAATTATTTAACAAGAAAAATTAGGAAAATTTTATTTTTCAATTAAAGCCTGATTCAATACCTTTCCAACGAGCTATCACTCGTTGCGATCGCTTTAGTAGTTTTTTTTTTTAAACAACTTTCAATGAGGTCCCTTATGAAGATTTCTTCAATTTTGTCACATGACAGTGGTGCACACCACCAGTAAACCAGTCACTATAAAAAAAAAAAAATATGTAGGTACATTATTTTTTGCTGGGCAATCGATTGAGACTATTTATTTTAAAATCGGAGAGGGGTCGTCCAAAAGGTGATCGCTTTCATATGGAATTGCTCTATATCTAATTGAAATACAATTTTATCCGAAAAATAGTGGATCGTATTGTATATAAATGGATTATATTACATTGAGTTTGATATAATTTGATAGGATTCAATCCAGTGATAATAAATTTGTTAAATTGTTGTTAAATTGTATTATGGTCCGATTATTAAAAGCCCAATTTAAATCTAACGTGCACTTAAATTTTATATGCTTAACAATCAAACATTTTTATGTCAAACTAAAATTTTTGGATTTATAGTAATTAAATGTGCTAAAGTCCCAAAACTTATTTAACAAATTGTGAAAAGCAATCTGATGTAGGCGTGTCCCTATCCGGATTTCATTCCTGCCCAAGGAAATCTTCAGGGGACTTTGTTATTAGAATTTCTAGAGATATTTGTTATGTTAAATCACAAACTCAATGAGAATTTCTTGTCCTCGTCTAGGAGCGAGATTCAAAATTTAAAATATCAAATTTGATATTTTAAATTGTGATGTATATTTAAAATCATTTTAATCAATATTTTCAATGAAAATTTTCAAAACAAAAACGTCACTTTTCCACAACTTAAAGAATTTATATTTTTTTATATGGGGAAATACATTGTTTTGTTTAATCCCATATATAAAATTATATATTGCCCGTCTAATAACGTATGGTATAACATATTGTAAGATATAATTAAATATACCGTTTTACGAAATATTACAGTGGCAAATAAAATTGAATCTTACTATACATGCTGTCATATTTAACGGTATTAAATTGTACAAAACCAGATCTCATTATATAAGATTATATTATACTATTTTATACAGCTAAAACAATACATGTAACTTTTCTTCTGCTCCTCTACAACATATAAAAATTCATTAAAATATACGAACTCGGGTCAGGATACTTCCCTTCTTAGTAGAATATGTTTAATAATATAAAATTTAATTAAGCTAGTTTTATGTTGTATTCTTTTCCACTCATGAATTTCAACTTCCAGTAAATTTTATTTATTTATTTATTTTTTTTTTTTTTTGAATTTGTAGGATTTCAATAAATTCCAATGTGTTTAAATATAATTAATGTGGTCTTATAGAAAAATTCAAAAAATTTTAATTTGTAGTTGTAATAGTATATTTTGCAAAATTCTAGAAAAATGCATACATTGCATATTCAAATAATACAATAGACTATGATTGTTGAATCTGACTGAATAAATATATATGGAAAAGCTCATAAAAGAGAACATTACATACAATTAATGTCTACATTCCTATTTATCAAAAATGTACACACCCAGTCAAAAAAGACAAACAGACCACCGCTGGCAAGCACTTTAGCAGATGGTACAAATACTGGCAACAATTGCTTTCACAATCCCAAAATGAAGATAAAAGGTCCATCTGTTCAAAAAGTTTCGAAATTGCACTGGGTTATCAAAGCATTCAACGGTGGGAAAAAATTGGTAAAACCATAAAATAAGTGGTATAAAAATAGATTTTCCTAAATAAAATTACAAAAATTTTTATTTATAATTTTTGGGCCTGCCGGTTTTCGAACCCCGTTCCGCCAGATTGAGCTAACAAGATATAAATTAATTGATGGCTTAAAACGTCAGTGAATGATAACTGCTGATCAAATATGCCAGCAGTCAAATAAAGTTTTCTACACTAAAAAAAAGTTAGTAAAGTAAACAAAAAATTTTGCTGAGTCAACAAAATTTTAGTCTGAAAAACTTGAAAAAATGCTATTGTCAGCAAAACCTTTTGCTGAAAATAAGCGAACTGATGTTTTCAAACAAAATTAGTAGATTCAATAAAAGTTTTGCTAACACTCAGTTGATTCAAAAGTAAAAAATCCTTGCTAAAAGTTAATAAAATTTTTGATGAATATTAGTAGACTTAAAAAATTCAAAAAATTTGTAGAATAATTAGTTAATTTTTTTCCTGAAAATCTTAATTTTTTTTTTGTAATTCTTTTAAAAATAGTTTACAATACGTTACAAAATATGAAAATGTTCATAAATGAAAACATGTAGAAAAAGTGATATATAACATAAACAAATTGTCTTTCAACTCTTACATCAATGGTTGGCAAAATGGTGGTATCTTTCTAGAAACGAAATGAAACGAAATAACAAATATGATATATACAAACTTTTTTTTGCAATTTGACATTAATAGTCACTATAGTCATTTAGTTTACTAATACATATTTAATCTTTATTATATTTACATATTTTATTTTGTCTTTGAATTAATTAGTATACAATTATAGTTAGACAAGCCGGTGACAACACAATATTTAAGTTTCTTTAATCCGTAATTTATATGCATACGATACACATTGTTGGCGTCCTTGTGTTTTATTATGTTTAAAAAATCGTTTTTTATACAGAACGCCACAAATATCTGAATAAATATCAAGCCGGCTTTCGAAAAAATTACTCAACGGTCGATAACATATCGCTCATTTACTTCAATAACGTCATAACTCAAAATTTTTAATTTTGTAAAAAACAAGTTTAAAGATTTCAATTTACTCCTACCTTGAAGAAAAAAATAACGACATAATTTCTTTCAAGAGGTTAGTATACAAGATATCAATACGACATTTTTCACACAATATGATACTTGATATAACGAATAATTCTGCGTCTTTAACTCAGAAATCATGTTTTTTGAGTTGTGACGTTCTTGAAGTAAATGAGCGATATATAACCTTACAGCATTAGTTCATTTAAATCGCCAGCGGAAGAAGAAAACGTATGCGTTCTTTGTGGACTTTAAAGCCGCATTTGACAAAGTCTCACGAAATGCTCTAATATAAAAGTAACACACAATAGGCACACAATGGACAGGCCACGAGCTAGCTGACCCCTTTTCAACGGTATCAGGTGTGAAACAAGGATGCCTTTTGTCCCCGTTACTATTTGCGTTATATTTGTACGACTTACATGACCACTTAGAAGGAGGGATAAATCATGAAAACCTGAATATTCGTCTATTGTTATAAGTAGATGACATCGTTATTCTATCAAACGAACTTAGTGTCTTGCAGAAAATGATTCATAAATTATAAGAATACTTGATATAACGAATAATTCTGCGTCTTTAACTCAGAAATCATGTTTTTTGAGTTGTGACGTTCTTGAAGTAAATGAGCGATATATAACCTTACAGTATTAGTTCATTTAAATCGCCAACGGAAGAAGAAAACGTATGCGTTCTTTGTGGACTTTAAAGCCGCATTTGACAAAGTCTCACGAAATGATCTAATATATAAGTTACACACAATAGGTACACAATGTACAGGCCACGAGCCTGTCAACGGTATCAGGTGTGAAACAAGGATGCCTTTTGTCCCCGTTACTATTTGCGTTATATTTGTACGACTTACATGACCACTTAGAAGGAGTGATAAATCATGAAAACTTGAATATTCGTCTATTGTTATAAGCAGATGACATCGACATTCTATCAGACGAACTTAGTGTCTTGCAGAAAATGATTCATAAATTATAAGAATACTGTAAAATGTGGGACGTTGAAATAAATCTAAGCAAGTCAAAAATTATGGTATTTAGAAATGGTGGTAAATTGTCACGAAATGATGCTTGTTAGGAAAAGACCCTAACCACGTGCTTGATTACTAAGAAGACAAGAATGGAGCAAAATTATTGATTAATAGGTTGTTTGTTAAAGTTCTGCCAATTATGGAGTCTCAAGCTTTTCTAAAACTTCGGGTTCTGATGAGATCTTTAGCCAGATCGAAATACTAGTATCAACCTAGCTAATATGTTTGATTTGCTTTATTTTTGTGAATATACGGAGGTTGAAAGCTCGTTATAAATTTAAAATAACATAAAAATAATATCGATGTATATAAAAACAAAAAACTAATATAACTGTGAAAATGGTATTTTAATGGGGAAGAGCTACAAATAGCTTCCGAGCATTATTACCTAAGCGTCACACTGTCTCCCACAATGATTTTTAGAAAACATGTGGAAAATAGAACCATTACAGCGAAAAATAGCATAAATATTACTTGGAACAACTTTCTCAATAAATCTAATATGTCGCTAAGATCTAAATGGATATTCTATTTGACAGTCAGTTCAAAGTCCTGGGCTCAAGTATGGGGATTTTCACTTTTTGAAGAGGCTGCGTCTGTTTTTTATAAAGAAAATCTTGAAACTAAACAGCTTTACACCAAATTATATACTTATGCTAGACACTGGGGTGGAAAACGAGCATCTGTAGATGCACTTAAGGTATATTTCCAGGACTATGTTCGAATACAACCAACATAGACTCATCTCATCTCACTAAACTCCTAGAACGGCAGCAACTACTTTGTGTTAAGCATCTGAACAGAATAAGTGCAGATTGTGTAATGTCATGGGCACAGAATCTTAACAAAACACAATGGAATTCAAATCGTGTAAATTTACTAAATGCGTTAAGAACTAAATATAAGCAAAAGGTGCTGGCACAATTAGACCAAACAAGTAGAAAATATATGACCGATAACACAAAGATTGAAGATATAACATGGATATTTAAGGCAAGAGGTGATATGATCAAGCTAAATGGTAATTATTTTAATAAGAATACTCCAATTTTAAGCTCACTTTGGTATTTAAGAGAAAAAGAACACATAAAACATTTTATGGGTCGTTGTTGCGCTTTAAGGGAATTTAGGGCTTAAATTTTGGAAAAACCGTACTAAGTGAAGAGGATATAATATATTTATTAGATGTCAAAACTCATTCTTGAAAGTTATTGGCAAATTATATAAAAACATGTGTAATATGTCGAAATTATTTAATAGCTGAATTTAATGTATAAAAATTAGTCTATTCATGTGTACAGTTATTATCCAATAGTATACCGACTGACGACATAGAGTCAAAGTTGGATTTACAAATTATTCCTAAAAACTTTTATATTGAAATTAGAAATGTACATATATTGCGAAATTTTAAATGAAAATAAAGAATACTACTACTACTACAGATAAAAAATCTTCCATGTTATTTTTGTATATGTCTTACAAGAGTTGTACATTTCAGTATCATTTTACTTGTCTCTACTACATCTTGACATGCCACTAAATCTACTTAATTCGGCGTATATCTTTCAATCTTGTTGTCGGTCACACTTTTAATGAGCTTATCAGCACATTTATTTTAACAAAATAAGTTAGTAAAACATTAGTATAATATTAGTAAAACATTAGTTCAAAACAGTTAAGTACTGAATAAGTATAACTAAAATTTTGCTGAAAACACAAGTTGTACTTGATTTACAAGACGTTTTACTAACTTTTCTACTAATTTATTTCATTGAGTGTAGAAATAACTAGCCAATGTTGGGAAAACAACAAAAAAAAACTTTGCCTTAAAAGAGCTTCCCCAAAAACAAAAAAAAATTTACATAAAAATAATATTAAGAAGTATACAAAATCTCCAAAATAAGTATGCCTGAAACCGGGATGGAACTCGCAATCTTCTGCTTACAAACTTTTTTAAACTAAGCATCATCATATTTATAAAAGTGTATCATATACCAGAGCAATTTTCAGCAATTTCTGTCTGGATAGCACTGGAAAAACACTTTTTGCCAATGTTGTCATTTTTTTGTAGACCACTGAAATTATTTTAAAACAAATACTGGTAAAAGGCTGGTAAAGCGTCTTAATGTCGCATTCTGGCAGTAATTATTTACAATTCCTCGGATAGCCAGTGGTTGGTGGGCTCTTACCGAGTTAGAAACTGCCAGTGTTACAAAAAATCAAGCACTATTATACCACTGGTTAACCGAGGAATTGTAAAATACTACTGGCAGAACACTTGTTTAAGACGCTTTACCAGCATTTCCAAAAAGCGTTTTGTCAATATTTGTTTCACAATAGTTTCAGTGGTCTACAGACAAAATTATTGGCAAAGAATTGCCTGTTACCACTATGAAGAAGCTATTTTTTTATGACCAACTATTGGCAAGTAGTTCCCATCAAACCCTATACCAGTGCTGACATATTTGAGCAGCTAACTGTTACCCAGCAGTTATCATTTACTTACATTTTATGCTATCATATGTCCCACTATCTCAGTGGTTAGAGCTGTCTGCTGTCAATCTGGTGGCCAGGGTTCAAGTCCCGGCCGGACTAAAAAAGTTAAACATGACATATACCAGTGCTGACATATTTGAGCAGCTAACTGTTACCCAGCAGTTATCATTTACTTACATTTTATGCTATCATATGTCTCACTATCTCAGTGGTTAGAGCTGTCTGCTGTCAATCTGGTGGCCAGGGTTCAAGTCCCGGCCGGACTAAAAAAGTTAAACATGAACTTTTCTTTTTATTTTATTTTGGAAAACATAAACTATTTCATGGTTTTACCAACAAATTGACAACGATTGCAAATTTGTGTCCCTAGTGCTTGTCCGACATATTTTGAGCAGACGGTCCTTTTGTCTAATGATGTTATCATTTTGGCAAAGCACTTGTTGCCAGCCCTTGTATCACTTGCTAAAATGCCTTGCCATCGGTGGTCCCTTTGTCTTTTTCTGACTGGGTACCTACATGTCTATTTTACGTACATACATACACACATACTTGCATTTATACCAGTGATGTTCTTTACGCACACTATTGCATTTATACTTGTGTGTGTAGCAGCGAAAAAACGAAGTTTATTCTACGGTACACTGATAATAAATTTCAATTGCAGAAAAAAGATTTTTTTTGAAAAAAGTGAATTTCATAAAAATATATTTTTAATATATGAACCCCTTTGAAACTAAAAAATATATATTTTTTTCTATTTCGGCTTAAGCGGACAAGGGCTCCTGGGAACCACCATGGCTCAGAAACAGTTTTAGCGTTGTATCATATTAGTGTGTGTACTCAAGTGAAAAAATTTTGTTATAATTTAAAAAAATAGATTTTTTGCATAGAAAGAAAGCTACACTCATAGAAATAAAGCTGTACAAATGCGCTCATAGAAATTTTACAAAATTCGGGCTAAAATTAGCAGGGCATTTTTAACTAATTTTTAGTAACTTTTTTTGCTATTTCTACAGCAGTTAAAAGTTAAAAGAAAACAAATCAATTGTAGTTGAACCATTGTTGAAGCAACACCACGCTGCGGAACACAAATAAAAATACACGTAGAAATATGTTTGATGATGAATGGGAAAATACTTTTTTTTTATAGAGAATATGGATGACGATGCACAATGCTTAATTTGTAATAAAATTATAAGTGAAAAATCTTTGTTTTATATAAAAAGGCATTACGACTCTTGTCATGGTAATATTAATAAACTTAATAATGGTGATCGAACACTATTATTATTAGAATTAAAAGCAAGTTTTTTTTAACATTTATGGTTGATGAAACTAACCAGGATAACGGCGTTATATTAATAAATAAAGATGTTTCTTTGCCTTATAAAAAGGCATCATATGTAGTTGCTTTGTCTTTGGCAAAGCAGTGTCGTCCATTTGCAGATGGCATATTTTTTAAAAAATTATCGTTGGATGTTTTGAGTTGTTTAGGTGAAAAATGTCAGGAGGTTTTAAAAATGTTTCAAAATATTCCGTTATCCCGTAAAACAGTAACAAAAAGGACAGAAGAGATAAGTCAATATATCCGTTCTGCTGCTGAAAATAGACTGAAAATTGCAAATACTTTTCAATTTCTTTAGACGAAAGTACAGACATTAATAATATTTGTCAACTTGTTATTTGTATCAAAACCGTTGATACCAATTTAGAATGTTTTGAGGAAGTTTTTGAAGTAGTTTCCCTTCACGGTCATGTATCGGGAGAAGTTTTATATGACGCAATAGATGCAAATGTCTTTGCAATTACCGATAAAAAAAATTAAGCTCAATATGTACAGACGGCGCAAATGTTATGCGAGGCAAACACAAAGGTCTTTTAGGAATTATGAGCAAAAATGGAATTAATTGCCCCGCTTTCCATTGTGTTATACACCAGCAAGCTCTTTTTTCTAAAGAATTAGGTATGACTAACACAATGAGCATATCGATAAAAATTATAAACAAAATAAGAGGTGGCCACAACTCTCTGACGCATAGAAAATTTAAAGATTTTCTAAATGACCTTAATGCAGAGTATGGTGACCTCCTGTTGTATACAGAAGTTCGTTGGCTCAGTAGAGGAAAAAGTCTAGAACGCCTTTTTAATTTACGGCGAGAAGTCGTTATTTTTTTAAAAACTATACCAAAACAGGATACAGAAGAGCTGGTCTCTTTATTTGAAGACCCCGAATTCCAATTGGACCTAGCATTTTTATGCGATATAACCGAAATACTAAATGACTTGAACCTAAATCTACAAGGCAAAAATAAACATATTTTTGATTTAGCAAAAAAATTACATAATTTTTAAAGAAAATTATCTTTATTAAACCACCAACTGAAAAACAATAGCATTGCAAATTTAAAAAAAACATCCATCATCTTTTCTGAATTTGAGTTTAACAATTTTGATAAAATACAGCAATATGCCCAAATTGTAGAATCTATAAAAGAAAATTATTTAGACAGGTTTAATGATTTAGAATCCATTGGAAAGCTTATAGAACTCCATGATTGTCCACTTACTTGTGATGTAGAAGAGCAGGATGTAGTAGTAAGGGAAGAACTAAAACTATTGCGGGACGATTTAGAAATACCTTTGGATACAGGTGAGGATTTTTGGAGGCAACTAGATGGCAATAAATATGTGAAACTTAAAAATGAAATATACCGGCTGTACTCAATGTTTGGAACAACATATAACTGCGAGGTGGCGTTTTCCAGCCTAAAAATAATTATGACAAAGCTACGTAATAAAATAAGCGACCACCACTTAGGCGATCTCTTGCGAATTAAAGAATATAGAGGAGAAATCGATTTTGATGAGATAGTTGAACGGTTTGACAATTAAAAAACTTAGTTTTTTTTATTTAAAAACCCTAAACAAACACCAGTGAAATATTCTTATTTTAAATAAAAATATTAATTGACCCAGCAATATCTTTACTTATAGAAATAAGTCTGTAGAAAAAGCATAAAAAGTAACTAAAAACTAGTTAAAAATGACCCCGCAGAAAAAACCAGTTGAATTAACAGATTTTTTTAACTAAATATTTGCAGACTTAAAATATCAAACAAAAACTGTTGTGTTAACATTTTTTTTTTTTTGCTAAATTTAGCCCGAATTTTGTAAAATGCAAATAACAGGTTAAATTGTTAAACCAACTGAAATTTTTGCTAAATAATTGTAAATTTCTGATTTAATAACGGAAAATTTTTAATTGCATTAAAAAAAACTTAAAATTTTCAAAATGTTTATGATTTTATTTGGGTACAGATATTTAGTAATTAGTTTTGCTAATGTTAGCAGGTGTTTTTGTTACTTTCAATTATTGGTTATTCATCAGGTTTATTTTTGCTATTTTAAGTCTACAAATATTTAGTTAAAAAATCTGTTAATTCAACTGGTTTTTTCTGCGGGGTCATTTTTAACTAGTTTTTAGTTACTTTTTATGCTTTTTCTACAGACTTATTTCTATAAGTAAAGATATTGCTGGGTCAATTAATATTTTTATTTAAAATAAGAATATTTCACTGGTGTTTGTTTAGGGTTTTTAAATAAAAAAAACTAAGTTTTTTAATTGTCAAACCGTTCAACTATCTCATCAAAATCGATTTCTCCTCTATATTCTTTAATTCGCAAGAGATCGCCTAAGTGGTGGTCGCTTATTTTATTACGTAGCTTTGTCATAATTATTTTTAGGCTGGAAAACGCCACCTCGCAGTTATATGTTGTTCCAAACATTGAGTACAGCCGGTATATTTCATTTTTAAGTTTCACATATTTATTGCCATCTAGTTGCCTCCAAAAATCCTCACCTGTATCCAAAGGTATTTCTAAATCGTCCCGCAATAGTTTTAGTTCTTCCCTTACTACTACATCCTGCTCTTCTACATCACAAGTAAGTGGACAATCATGGAGTTCTATAAGCTTTCCAATGGATTCTAAATCATTAAACCTGTCTAAATAATTTTCTTTTATAGATTCTACAATTGGGCATATTGCTGTATTTATCAAAATTGTTAAACTCAAATTCAGAAAAGATGATGGATGTTTTTTTTTAAATTTGCAATGCTGGTGGTTTAATAAAGATAATTTTCTATAAAAATTATGTAATTTTTTTGCTAAATCAAAAATATGTTTATTTTTGCCTTGTAGATTTAGGTTCAAGTCATTTAGTATTTCGGTTATATCGCATAAAAATGCTAGGTCCAATTGGAATTCGGGGTCTTCAAATAAAGAGACCAGCTCTTCTGTATCCTGTTTTGGTATAGTTTTTAAAAAAATAACGACTTCACGCCGTAAATTAAAAAGGCGTTCTAGACTTTTTTCCTCTACTGAGCCAACGAACTTCTGTATACAACAGGAGGTCACCATACTCTGCATTAAGGTCATTTAGAAAATCTTTAAATTTTCTATGCGTCAGAGAGTTGTGGCCACCTCTTATTTTGTTTATAATTTTTATCGATATGCTCATTGTGTTAGTCATACCTAATTCTTTAGAAAAAAGAGCTTGCTGGTGTATAACACAATGGAAAGCGGGGCAATTAATTCCATTTTTGCTCATAATTCCTAAAAGACCTTTGTGTTTGCCTCGCATAACATTTGCGCCGTCTGTACATATTGAGCTTAATTTTTTTTTATCGGTAATTGCAAAGACATTTGCATCTATTGCGTCATATAAAACTTCTCCCGATACATGACCGTGAAGGGAAACTACTTCAAAAACTTCCTCAAAACATTCTAAATTGGTATCAACGGTTTTGATACAAATAACAAGTTGACAAATATTATTAATGTCTGTACTTTCGTCTAAAGAAATTGAAAAGTATTTGCAATTTTTCAGTCTATTTTCAGCAGCAGAACGGATATATTGACTTATCTCTTCTGTCCTTTTTGTTACTGTTTTACGGGATAACGGAATATTTTGAAACATTTTTAAAACCTCCTGACATTTTTCACCTAAACAACTCAAAACATCCAACGATAATTTTTTAAAAAATATGCCATCTGCAAATGGACGACACTGCTTTGCCAAAGACAAAGCAACTACATATGATGCCTTTTTATAAGGCAAAGAAACATCTTTATTTATTAATATAACGCCGTTATCCTGGTTAGTTTCATCAACCATAAATGTTAAAAAAAACTTTGCTTTTAATTCTAATAATAATAGTGTTCGATCACCATTATTAAGTTTATTAATATTACCATGACAAGAGTCGTAATGCCTTTTTATATAAAACAAAGATTTTTCACTTATAATTTTATTACAAATTAAGCATTGTGCATCGTCATCCATATTCTCTATAAAAAAAAAGTATTTTCCCATTCATCATCAAACATATTTCTACGTGTATTTTTATTTGTGTTCCGCAGCGTGGTGTTGCTTCAACAATGGTTCAACTACAATTGATTTGTTTTCTTTTAACTTTTAACTGCTGTAGAAATAGCAAAAAAAGTTACTAAAAATTAGTTAAAAATGCCCTGCTAATTTTAGCCCGAATTTTGTAAAATTTCTATGAGCGCATTTGTACAGCTTTATTTCTATGAGTGTAGCTTTCTTTCTATGCAAAAAAATCTATTTTTTTAAATTATAACAAAATTTTTTTCACTTGAGTACACACACTAATATGATACAACGCTAAACTGTTTCTGAGCCATGGTGGTTCCCAGGAGCCCTTGTCCGCTTAAGCCGAAATAGAAAAAAATATATATTTTTTAGTTTCAAAGGGGTTCATATATTAAAAAATATATTTTTATGAAATTCACTTTTTTCAAAAAAAATCTTTTTTTCTGCAATTGAAATTTATTATCAGTGTACCGTAGAATAAACTTCGTTTTTTCGCTGCTACACACACAAGTATAAATGCAATAGTGTGCGTAAAGAACATCACTGATTTATAAATGTGTTGATAGAAGACTGCAGTGCATAAAATTATTACAAGTATCACACTATTATAGAGCCCTCTCTATGCTGAAAGAAATACAAACGAACGATGAAATAAGTAATTTAAGTAGTAGTGCTATTGCGAATACGTATTCGTTACAGTTACGTTTGTATTAGTGGAGTAATGCACTGATAGAATTTTCCTTAGTAGTATTAATGAAACGATTTCATTAAAATCGATTCATTGGTTTAATAAAAAATTTCATTAACTGAATGAAAATTCATTAATATTGGTATTTTTTTCATTAACATTTTTTATGATTTTTTCATAACTTCATAAAAAAATTCATTAAATCAATAAAAAATTTTCAAATTTTGTTTAATAAAAAATTTGACTTGTAATAAGAAAAAAAAAATTTTTTTTACTATCATTTTGAAATAAAAAAAAACTGAAAAATTTCTTCTAAACAGAATTAACCAAAACTTTGATATAAATAAATTTTTTATTAAATTTGCCTAGAGCTAACAGTTTTTGACGAAATTCCAGGGAACAGATTCTCTAAGAAAAACGACATAGTTTTTTTCAAAACGAGACCTAAATTGTTATCGTTTTGACGATGTTACACAAAAACGTTATACTAAACGATAATAAAGTTTTGTTTTTAACAGCATTGTTAACAATATTTAACATTTTTATCTAATATGGTCGTAATTTAACTACAAAAAGTGGACTATAAACGTTCTACAGAATTCCGAGCCAGATAAATAAAAAATTACATATTTTTTTAATTTAATTTAATTTATTTATTCATTTCAATAACCTAGCCTGAAGGCCATAATCGGTTACAAATTTCTACTAAATTATACAAAGTAAACAATAAAATTTGATACATAAATAAATAATAATAATCTTATATGTACCGACATATAAGAAAATATGTCATCTTTTAACACAAATTATAAAAAGTGTAAAGAAAGATTGAACAATTTTGTAAAAATAAAGCAATAAAAGCAGAAATAAATTAAAATTGGACCAGACCATTTATTAAAATTGATTTAATGAAACACCTTTCATTGACTCAATGAAACGTTTCTTTGGGGACTTTTTTATGAAAAATTCATTGGATTAATGAAGGAATTCATTAATACTACGCACAAATTTCTATCAGTGTGGTTCTTTGTATTTTACTTCCTTTTTTTATTAAGTTTTTCACTTACTACGTACATTCACTCATACATGCAAACGTAGTAGTGTTAATGTTTAGTTGAAAAACAATAATTCGTTTTTATTACTCGCACTTTATTCATCACAAAGAATCGTACAAATACATTCATATGTGTGTAAATTTATATGTATTGTACTAACAATAGGTTTACATATGGCATAATCAGGCGCGGATCCAGGATAATGCTTTGAGAAGGTTAGTTAGAGTAGTTTTCATAAACTTTTCCAATCTCTTTTACATTTTTATATTGAACATTTTTATTTTGGTTGAGCGAATGTTCGATATTCCCTCCACATAGATCCGCTACTGTATAGAAAACTTTCTGTTATCCTGCAAATAAAACTGTATTAATATTTTCTTGTGACTCTGTTAACAATTTGCCTTTAGTAAGGATACAAAGTTTCCGTTTTCACTTTGGATATTATTTTTTTTTTTTTTTTTATTTTTATTTGTTTGCACTCTTTAGGTGTTTAAACAAAACCTCACACAAGATATAAAATACTTAAAAGTGCCTTTGTTTTCAGGTGTTAAGATTCTATATTTTTAAAATGTTTTTTTTTTCAGACAATGCAAGATTTACAAAATTTCACTCGCTAAAATATATTTAAATTTTTTTTTTCGTTTTAGCCCCACCTTCTTCAATTGAAATACAAGGTTATACGAACAATGCTAAGGTGGAAGTGAGAGAAAATCAAGACTTAACTTTAAAATGTATAGTATCAAATTCGAAACCTGCTTCACAAATAGTTTGGTATCGAGGAAATGTAGAGTACAAACCAGGTAAGTTAAAGTACACTTGAGAAATATTAACTAAAATGTCGAAAAAATCATGTATTCTTTCGGAATATTTAACCGTAGTTAGCAAAATATCTGGCGATTCTTGCTTATAAAGCGTGTTTTTCTAAGACCGATAGAACTCACGAAAAGCTTAGCTGTTAAACGAACTGTCATACTGCGCTTTCTGTTTGACATTAATGAATCTGGCAAATCATCATGTATAGGTTCACGCTTGAACAGCGCTACCAAATTATCCAAATTTACTTTGAAAATCTGTCATCGATTCGTACAACTTATAGACTACTCAATGTGTTCAGCCATGTGGCCCATTTTAGACTTAACGCCTTTGTTAATAAACAAAATTGCCGCATATGGAGTGAGGCCAATCCACAAGAGACCGTACAGACTCCATTACATACAGAAAAATGCACCGTTTGGTGCGGTTTACACGCTGTCAATGGCGATCGTTACCGCATCATTATGAATGCGCTTTTGTTTAAAAATATGGATGACATTGATCCGGGCGAGATGTGGTTTCAACAGGATCACGCTACGTGCCATACGGCTACAGCAACCGCCGATTTATTGAAGTAAAACTTGGCGATAAGTTGATTTGGGGAATTGAACCAGTCAATTAGCATCCAAGGTGGTGCAATTTGACACCTTTCGATCATTTCCTGTTCATATACTTGAAGTCACTGGCTTATGCTGATAAACCAGCAACAATTGACTTCTTGGAGTGCAACATTGTTCGTTTTATTCGTGTCATACGGTCAGCAATGCTCGAAAAAGTGGACCGAAATTGGACGTCCAGAATGTGCTTCGTCAATATGCCCGAAATCAATTTCAAATGTTAACACCATGTATTGATTTTTCGAATAAGAAAATTTTTTATAATATTTTTTACAATTTAAAAGTAATTGCTTTAAAATAAAATATAATAGACCACGGCACCATTACCGTTCCGTGTCGTAACGATTCACCTGCTTTGTTCTCGGTACATGCCATGTGTTTTTTTAACGCACTATCCGTATACCAAAAATAAAACATAAACGTAAAGCAACGTGAGACTAATCATATTCCACTGAGAAAGGCTACAATCCTAGTTGACATCCGGACAGGACCCAAAAGATTGTTCAATTGAAATTTAACAAAATTAACAATTAAAACCAAAACCACTAGGCGTCAGTAGGGCACGATCACGAAACTCAAACACTTGCTGGCTAACATCAAAGTTATATTCTTAGCTTGTGTTGTTAAAAGCAAAAGAAATATAAGAAAAAAACACCACAAGAAAATAAAAAACAAAATGGACGAGAAATAAGCACTTACATTACAAAAACCATATATTATTAAGGGACACTGATAGTCCTCGGTTCATCTGTCACGGGATAAGTCCTATGAGGCCAACTGAATCTTTTTTTACATTTTTTTTAATAGCAAAACTTTATCAAACAAAAAAGCTTAAACTACGCAGTGAAGAAACGGTAATGACAACACATTACCCAGTAGAAAATAGGAAGCAGCCAAACTCGTTTACTGCATCTTTACTGCAAGATACATAGGTTCTTAAAGGGCAGAAATGAAAGTCGAAATGTCATTGATTGTTTGCTTCGCTTTTTGTTATGCTTTCAAAAAAGTAATGAAATTAATAATACGTTTTCAGCACTTTAAGAATTTTGAAGAATTTTGATTAAAATTTGTTGAAACTTGGTTTAAAAAATGTTGATCGAAAGAAAATTCAAATATTTATTTTTAATTTCCCAGGCGAAAATTATAATATATGTTAATGTTCATGCATGATTCCATGTATGATCATACGTTGTTTCATATATCAACATATATGACGATGTATGTCATGTATGGAAGCATATATGTTTTCATACAGGTAAATACAAATTTCATATATGGTAGTGTATGATATCATATAATGAAATATATGATAAATGTTGTTCCATATATGACATTAATTTTATTAAGTGAATCCATATATGATTATACATTAATTAAGTCATATTACATTAACTTAAAATAATGCAATTCTTGTTGACCATTTTTTTTTCGTTTTGTTCATGTAATTTATTGTTACTTAGGGAAACTACTAACTGGGGCAACCTAAAAAAGCTTGTGCTCGTTTCTAATTAGAAAAGGAGGAACCATTTACACTGAGGGAACTATCTGCTTGATATCAATGAATTTTCGCAGTGTATATACGAAGCTGTTTTTCATAAAATTTTATGAAAATTTTCATTTTATTTCTTAAAAATTTCATACGCCTAGTGAAAAAGTTTCATTAAAAACAATTTAATAAAAATTATGAAGCTTTTTCATAAAGTTTAAGATATTTTTCATGCACTGTGTGAACAAAATTTTATTAAGTTAGTGATAAATCTCAATAAATCTCGCCCAAGAAAATACTAGTAAACTAGTATTGATCTTCAAAATATAAAAACTTTAAGGTGCATACATTTGTTAGAGATTTTTTAAGTGATTTTTTTAATATTAGCTTATTTTTTTTTATTAACATTAAGCTTATTTTAACTATTTTATTGCAAAATAGAGAGTCAGCATTTTTTGACAATCGGTAGTTTTTTTTTATTGCAAGTTAAAAAAACGTATTGCCCAAAAAACTATCAATTAACGATTTGTTTAAAATAAAATTTCATTTCGATAAAAAGTTCAATTGATTGATGAAAGGTTTTTACTAAAATACTTTGAAAAAAATAATAGTAAATATTTAATTGTATCAATTAAAATTTCAATTAAAAATGCAACCCAATTTCAAAATATTTGGATACAGTTTTTCAAAGCGTATAATTCTCATAACTTTTTTTCTTAAAGATTGCGGCGAAAAAGATAAACGCAGTGTGAAAGCCACCCAGGTAGAAAAATACAATCTTTAAGACGTTTTAAAAGCATTTTTCATGATGGTACAAGCGTTTTCAGAACATACCAAATTACAAATTTAAAGCGTTTTGAGAATGTGCAAAATGATAACCCAAATTTACGGTCTGAGGATGGTATTTTATAACGTTCTCAAAACATTGCAAAACAAAATTTTTGAAATGCTTTTTCAATCGTTAAATAAGTATTTGCAGAAAATTTTGGCTTACAGTTATTAAGCATTTTGAAAACGACCCAAATGATAACCGCTTTGAGGGTTGTAATTTTGAACATTGTCAAAACGCTCGAAAGACAAATTTTAAAGATCTTTATGAATTGTTCATAAATACCAATTTACAGTTTTAACGTTCTCTAAGCGTTAAAAAAGCTACAATTAAAGTACTTTGTCATTGTTTTCAACACAAATATCAGAATAATAATTTTAAACAATTTTATATATTTACATTTTGAAAAATAATATTTTTATTGAATTTAATTAAAATATATTTTAAAGTAACAAAATATAAATTAATAAGCTTGAAACATAAAAGTATTACTTCAGGGTTTTAAATTAAGGGAAATGTAATTTAGTATAAAAAATATAAACATAAAACATAATTTTGACGAAACGATATTGTGACAACCACAAAAGAAAAAATAGATTTAAATTTTATATATAAAAACATATCAATAAAATCAATGAAATTAAAATCGAATATTCAAATATGAAAATAAAAAGCCCTCTATTGGAAAATAGATATATTTCATTATATAAAAAAATTGCATAAGAAGCCGAGTTCGCATATAGATAGACCCCCTTATGACAGTGTTGTTTTTTAATCAGTAAAATATTTTGTAAAAAAAAAAGTATTTCTAAAGTACTATTGGCAAATGTTAGAAAAACGCTTTAACGCAATGGTTTTACATTGGTTTCATTTTATAAACCGTTGTAAATTTTGTACGATAAGAACTTCTAAAGTACTTTTTACAAACGTTGGAAAAACGCTTTGAACCAATGTTTTTACAGTTTTTTTATTTCACAATATTTGTAAGTTTTGTATAAAAAGTATTCCTAAAATACTTTGTCCGAACGTTCGAATAGCAATCCAAAATAATGTTTTTTAAATGCTTTTTTTTCGTATTATTTGCAATTATCGCTTTGGAAACGCTTTTATTTTAGTACCATCAAAAACAAACGTTTTGAAAACTCTTCGTTTTTTGTACCATCCCAAATTTCTACCTGGGCACATGAATTTAAATTTATATAATATATTTTGTAAGATATTTAATAAACGTAAATTTGTTTATGCAAGAAAATTTTTGAAAATTTTAATATAAATTTGAAATTGATATGATTAAAACTTTAAATGAAATTTGGATAATTTTTTAATTGATATGATTAAAAGTTTAACTGAAATTTTGCATAATTTTTAGTGATATGACACAAATTTTAAATGGTACTAATTCAATCGAATTTTTAATTTAAATTTATTTTCATCGGGATAAACATTAATTGCATTTATAGTAATTAAATGTGCTAAAGTCCCAAAACTTATTTAACAAATTGTGAAAAGCAATCTGATGTAGGCGTGTCCCTATCCGGATTTCATTCCTGCCCAAGGAAATCTTCAGGGGACTTTGTTATTAGAATTTCTAGAGATATTTGTTATGTTAAATCACAAACTCAATGAGAATTTCTTGTCCTCGTCTAGGAGCGAGATTCAAAATTTAAAATATCAAAGAAAAAACAAAAACAACAACAACAACAAAAAATTGTCACAATTGGCTTTGTCATCTTCCAAATTGTAATTTAAAATATTATAATTGTAACGCACATTTCAAACAATCTATAAAATCTCAATTCTCGAAAAACTTTTTGGGCCACCTAAATGTACTTATATAACCACTTAGATGGTAATGCTTTCCTATCCGGGGTATGTTTTTAAATTAACCAGTTTACTAAAAATGCGAAATAACCAGGAATTAAAACTTAAAATTGTTAACATAAGAACCAAAATTAGATTACAAAAAATCCCATACAAATTGAAGAATCAATTAAAATACGGATTCAAGTTTAATAAGGGAATGTTCCCTAATGTGGTCCTATACCTGATATTTGGGCTATATTTAAAAATGTGGAACATTTCAAATTCAAAATATCAGCATATATGCCAACTCCTTAGGCGTTTTACGGCTATACGTATATCATTTTCTTGTTGCGACTAATTTAAAAAGTTATATACAAATTGAAAAACGTCCACATGTACCCTTAATTGGACCTAAATTAAAGACCTCTCTGAATCATATAAATATGATAGAAAATGAAGTAAGATCGTTAAAAACTTGTATTTAAATAAAACTTTATTTTTATTGAAACGTTTTATATATTGTTTAAAACTGCTTAAGGGGTTATCCTATATAATGCTATGTTTGTTTTTCAATTGCCGTAAACAAACGAGATTGTCTTTGTTGTGAAACATATTGCAACATTTTTGAAAATAGAACAGTTAAAGTAAAGAGTAAACCATTTAAAACCGGCTAAAACTTGGAAAAAAACAAAATAAAGGGTCTATAAGAAATTTTTTTACAAATTTAAAATTAATGTTATAAAAACTAAAAGCTGTATAAATAAAGTTGAGATACCAAAAATTATCAAGTTTTTAAATTCAAAAAAGTTTGCCACTCTTTACGAGACGGAGAGAATTTTTGCTTTCTCGCTATAAAGGCCTTACTTTAACAAATAGTTCCAATTTGTTCTTACTTTTAACCCTTGTGTGACATCCTTGGTACATCTGTACCAATTTGAACTTTGAAAACAAAAATTTGATATTATTTGTGCATCTAAAGAGCTGAAACTTAATGAATGCCTCAAATATACATTTAAGAATGTAATGATCACATTTGTTTTATCTGTTCATGTCTCGTTAATCGGTGGGAGTGGCAAACGTACATCTATGCCTTCATTGTCATCCTTGGTACAATTGTACCACAAACATATATATATGGAAAATTTATTTATTTAAATCCAACTATCAGCACACCGTTGAGCTATGGAAAACAGATTGATTTCCGATATTTGGAGCTACTATGACGCGTCAGAGATTTCACACTATAAATCGTTGTATTCGATTTGACAACAGTGCTACACGTACTCGAAGAGAAGAAACGGATAAAGCTGCTGCGATAAGTGATATGTTCAATATGCTCAATTCTAAACAAATGTTGGAGGAGAATGTTGTGAAACGTTTAGTTCAGAGGTATTACAACACGGGTCGAACAGTTGCGGGAGATATTTTTTTTACATCACTTCCGCTGTGCAAAAATCTTATGTCCAACAGCTTAGCATATGTGGGAACTTTACGAAAAAATAAGACTTGCGTTCCAGAAGAGTTTCGATCAAACAGACGCCGTGAAGTACACTCATCATTATTTGGTTTCCACAATTCTGACAGCAACGATGCAAAGCATATATAAACTTAAAATTTCTTTTGTTTTCAATGTAATAGCCCATTTTTTCAATATAAGTTATATAGTGGTACAGCTGTACCAAGGATGTCAGTGGAAGGGTTGTAAGGAAGGATGTCACACAAGGGTTAAATTCTAAGACCTTCGTGAATATTATCTACCTTTTCCGATGAATTTTTTTGCTTTTATTGTTTCTCAAGGTGCCAAATGGTGTTCACCAATTTTCAAGAAAGTTTTCCTCTAACCTACATAAACTACTCTACTGGTTCTTACGTTAAACCAATTAAGAAAAAAATTTACCAGAAAATTTGTATATTAAACTGATTACTATCTCCGATAACTATTCAATATTTCATTCTTCATTTTATATACATTTGTCTGTTCGAATCACATTGTAGCACGTACGATTAAGGTGTCTTCAAACTCCACAATGTATAAATTTTTGTTCTCATGATTATAAACATTTAATTATTTTAAAAGGCCACTCACACTACATTTACGACAAGAAAAATAAATCCGAACTTCAGGATTCGATAAAAAAAAGCTTTGTTGTAGACTCTACAGCTGAAACATAACAATAAAAAATATAGAACTTCAGGTTTTTTTTTATATTTTTAAAAAAGTTTTACAAAAAGTTCCACGCAAAGTCAAAAAATTGATTTTTTATCAAATAATTATTTGTCAACTCTGGATAAAAAGTTTCTAAAAAAAATTTTCTTTATGATTATAGTCAAGATGTTTATTATTTGGTCGTTTTAAATTACTTAATTATTTTAAAATACACAGAAAAAACTGAATTAAATAAAAAAAAATACTTAAAAATTAATAAGAATGTATCTCCCCCGTCCGGAATAGATCTAACAACCTTCTGATTGCAAATCCGACTACCTAACCTCCATATAAAAAAAAGAATATACGAACTTATGAAAAAGCACTTCTTAGGATGTTATTAATTTAGATACCACTTGATTTATATTGTGATGCAAATGCTGTTTAAAATAACTTTAATTTAACATTTTTGTTAGTTGTGCGTATACTAATGCTTTGGAAGTCAAGTTAAAAGGGTTCTTAAAACACTACTTCCACTTTATTTTGCCGGGTACTTAAAGGATCTACATAAACAGATTTATTTAAAATGTGTTCACAATATACTTGTTATAAGATTTTTTGCCCATTGCCACGCCTACTTAATTAACACCAACATACAATATATACAAATATTTTGGTCACACACCAAGCAGTGATATATTATTTGCAAATGTTATCACTTTTACTATTTTCAACAGAAAAATATACAAATTATCATCATAATTGAAAATCATTAAACAAAATGTTCTTCCACAAATAAAAGTTTACCTTTACTTATCTACTACAAGTCAACTTGTTAAATGAACAACTTTTTTCAATTTTTTTTTGTAATTTTTGTTTGTTATTGCTTTGGTTGGATGATTACAAGTCATCATAACTCATGTTAGTAATTGTTAGGAAAGTATAATACTAAACTCAATAGGAGAGTAGTGCACTCATAGAAATAAAGCTATAGAAATAGCAGAAAAAGCTACAGAAAATTAGTTAAAATTGATGTTGCAGAAAAAACTGCTAAATTTAGGAGATTTTCTTCGTTAAATATTAAGAAAAAAAAAAATAACAGCAAAAATTAATCTGCTAATTTTACATATTTTAACTTATATTCTATGTAAAGCTTAGTTAATTGAAAATAGCATTTTACTCTGTAAAATTAGCAAAAACTTTTACTAATATTTGTAAACTCAAAATAGCAAACAAAACTGTAATATTAACAAAACTTTTAATAACTTCTTAAAATGCAAATAACAGTTTATTTTGTTAAAATCAACAGAAATTTTTGTTAAAAAATTGGAGATTGCAGATTTCATAAGGGTAGAATTTTATTCGCATTAAAAAAATACAAATGAAAAAAGTTTTAAAATTTCACATTTTTAAAAAAAATGTTTGTCTACCAGTATGTAGTATCTGATTTCAGCAGATACATTACTTTAAATTAACTAAAATTTAGCTTTACTTTATTTACTAATATTTAGTAAAAATTTTTGCTAGTTTTAGCAAGCTCACTCTTAACTAATTTATTGTAGTTTTTTTTGCTATTTTTACAGGTTTATTTCTATGAGTGTAACAACTGCCCAGCAAAACAAGGCTTATTGCCAGACTTTTTACTCGCAACATTACTTTTGTTCGCTATGTCTTACTTTATCGCTTATTAAAATACACTAAATAATGGCTACCCATTACCATCTCGCTTATAAAAAGAAAACATAATACACACAAAAAAATCGTTGCCAAGTAACTAAGAGCATTTCAATTAATAAAGCTTTTTCGCATAAATTATTCTCTAATTAAGTAGAAGCTAGTAAAAACTTGGTAAAATGTTACTAATTTTCTTATAAAATTTGTAAACAAACTTTATTAGTTGAAATTCTACTAATTACTTGGCAAAATTTTTTTTATGTAGGTACCTATTACTTTTGGTACGTCACAAAACAAAAGTAATATTGTTATCTGCTAATGAGTTGAAGCCCAGTTTTTGCCTAGGTAGCATATACCAACAACAACAGAGTTGTAATAGTAACATGAATGTCTACCAATACACACTCATAATAACCACACAGTAAAATGGCTAGTAGACAAAAATACTAAAACGTTAATTTATTTTATTCCAGAATAAAATACTCATCATATACAGAGGTTAAAACAAAAAACAAAACAAAAGTAACTAAAGAAAAACAATTCCAGCCTGATGACGGACCTCGTTATTAATAACGTAAATGTCCTCGAAACTCATCAAAATATTCATGTTTTTTTTATATGTTTTTTTTTCTTTTGGTGGCAACAAACGGCGACAGATTATAATCGAAAAAGAGAACAGAAAATTACACAACCGACACTAAAGTCACCTAAATGTAAAAACAACAGGACCATACCATTAGTAGGAAATAAGAATATATAGCGGAAAAGGATATTAACACAGACATACACTTACCCATACACTTACATATAAAATGTCAATGTACACACATGTCTGTGTACAAAATGTAAGTCAAATTTACAAAGTTTAATGTTAAAAGCAAATCATAAACATTTGTTTGATGAGCAAAATGGTTAAATGTTTATAATTGTATTAGGGTGATAAAATGTGTAGTTGCTGAAATCTTTGAAGGAACGTATGTATATTACGTGATAATCTCCGATTTTGCCGAAATATCTGCGATAATCGTATATATCGATGATTTAGGGATTTAAAAGCGGTTTTTTAAATTGTTGATTTTATGTATTTTTTAATATGTTTGGCCATTTCTCCAAAGGAATTACACATAATGTTATAATTAGGAAATGGCATCTTTCCGTTCATGCAATCCTTGGAACTTTTTCCGGTTATCCGAGATTCCAGGAAATATTCACAAATTTAAAATTTTTAATTCATAAATTAGTAATTTCATCCATTAACAGCTGAATAGAATTCAGTGAAAATATATTTATATGTTAGGCAAAGACGTCAAATAGGATAAAGTAAACTCAAAATTGAGAAAAGTTGAAAGATATTCTCGAAGCCAATTAGTTAAAAGTGAAAAACAGCTAACCGAAGCATTTTGAAATTGGCTATTGTAAAACTTGATTCAACAGGTTTAATTAGTGGCTAAAAAATAATAAATATTAATAATACATATCATATCACTATTATTCAAATATTTAAATTTTTGCTTTGCCAAAATAAAATTTTTCCCTTTTTTGCATAAAACGAGCTAACAATCACCGTATATTTATAAAAATAAGCATATTCATTATTTTAGCTAGCTTGATATATATATTTTGATCTGATCCGAGCTTAAACAAAAAACCTATTAAAAAACCCTATTTGCAATCAAATTATGTAAATTTAAGCGAAGCGTAATTATATAACGCTAAAAATCGAATACGCTCTTAAATAAACAGAATTGTCCTCTTCAAGGAATATAACAACTATAACAATGATTGCTACAATTTTAAAATGATAACTGACAAGATCTCTCTCAAATTTATAATAATATGACTGAAGTTAGTGAGAGGAATATGATTATATATACCATTGTTGTATATATATCATAGATAAGAGAATAATATGGTAGTCATAAAAAGATAGATATTTACTAGAACAAGATTATCATTGGTGACTTATGATTGATAAAATAATTTTATTGAAACAGTCATCTGTGACTTTAGGAATCACAGTTTTGTGGCAGCAATCATATTGCAACCATATTTTTTTCTCTACGTGTATATATGTGTAAGTAAGTCGATGCCTCTTATTTCTCAAGGTTTTGTGAATTGAGAGAAACGATGCACAGGGTTAGGTAGACCACACTTGAAAACTGGAACATGCTAAGTTTCATGTTGAAAAAAATTACTTCAAATTTACAAGAGTTTTTTCAATAATTTTATTTTTTTTTTTGCTCATAGTTTTTAACTTTTATATCAAAACCAATACAAAATAGAGTCACTAGACTGGGACGATAGTTTCTTTGAAAAATGATGTTCTATATCGCTGCTTGGTGAAAAGTGGTTGGTTTAGTGGTGGTTTAGAAGTAAAACAATGATTTGCCGATTTTTAAGCCTTCGTAGCTATTTTTTTTTTTGGATTTTTTGGAATTGCGTTTTGAGAACAATATTTACAAAAGATGCAATATTGTATAATTTGGGGTATACCAAGTTGAAGTCAGCGGACCAAGAATGGTAAACAAACGTCAGAATCTTTTAAGAAATTGGCGGAGATTTTTTTGCAAATATATAATGTTTGCGTCTAACACTTACAATTACATTTGAAATTGTATAAAAGCAAAAAAACATTTTAAAAATTTTAAACGCACAAAAAAATTTGAGAAACTTAGTAATTTTTACGCATTTTTTTTTTATAAAACACATGACTTGAGATCAAAGTTATGAATCGAGACAGAAATTTCACGACGGACTTATTTGATAAGAAAAAAAATCAAAAAAATATCTTTCTTAAAAATGCCGATGTACTCGACATAAGAATTTTTTTCAAAACACACACATTTCGCTTTCCGACAGCTAAATGGTTTTACCAATTTCGCCAAACCCTAAATTTTAATTAGCTTAATACTAAAATCGAAAAGTCACCAACAAATTTTAATGACTTTTAATTTTATGGACCAATCAAAATTTTGATAACCTCAAAAAGCATCCTCATATAAAAATTTAAATTCTTCAAATGTAAATGCATTTAATATGATTTCCCGTAAATAAGTAATTTAACCCAATTATTATGTCTATTCACAGCTGTGACTGGCTATAACTGTCATAAGACTACTTTTAAGACTGAAAGTCATAACTTTCTGTACAAAACAACAAAAAAATTCAAATTTTATTTGTCATATTATGATGATGCCTGTACAATGTCTTCATTATTGTATTTTTTAAATAAATTGTTTCTGATTCTTGCTACAACGAATACATTATGAACACACCCAGTCAGAAATACACAAACGGACTAAGGTCAGGCACTTTAGTAAGTGGTACAAGCACTCACGCACAATCATTCACGAACATTTTTTTCTCACACTCACCTGAGTAAATACAGATTGTACTCACACTCACGAGTGATTTACGTGAATCGCACAAATTCACGAATTAAATTTTACTAGAAAAAATAAAATGCAAATACTAAAGT
This sequence comes from Delia radicum, assembly GCA_021234595.1. Lineage (NCBI taxonomy): Eukaryota > Metazoa > Arthropoda > Insecta > Diptera > Anthomyiidae > Delia > Delia radicum. Next base: position 51,924,956 of record CM037855.1, on the reverse strand, counting down.
AAAATTATTTTTGTAAATATACGTTATAAATTTAAAATAACATAAAAATAATCTCGATGTATATAAAATCAAAAACTAACAAAACTGTAAAAAAATATTACTTGAGCGAGAGTAAAAACAAAAATTTTTTTTTATATAAATAGAACACTTTTGGTCTTCAAAGTTTAGTAACGTCATGATGCTTGTTAGGAAAAGACAATAACAATGTGCTTGATTACTAAGAAGACAAGAATGGAGCAAAATTGATGATTGATAGGTATTTTTTGTTTAAAGTTCTGCCTATTATGGAGGCTCTAGCTTTTCTAAAACTTCGGGTTCTGATGAGATCTTTAGCCAGATCGAAATACTAGTATCAACCTAGCTAATATGTTTGATTTGCTTTATTTTTGTAAATATACGGAGGTGGGAAGCTCGATATAAATTTAAAGTGAATTGTGAATGTTTAACTAGAAATAGCTCTGAATAAATTTAAATTAACTTTTTTTTGTGATTTTCTAGTGTATTTTTGTTTTAGTTTAAACTATTTAGTTTCGTTGTCAAAATCAACCAAAATTCACGTTTTAGTCAAATTAAAAAGTAAATTGAAAAGTTCGGCTTCGGCCGAACATCTAAAAATTCGCCTAAGTTCGGCTACGGCTGGTAGTTTTTTAAAACATAGAGTTTTTGTTTTAACATTTGCATTAATATAATTAAGGTATACATTTTTTAAATGAATCACAAAAAAAATTTAAGATTTTCTGCAAATAAATTAACTAAAGTATAATTTTTCTAAAAATTTTTGGAGTTGTTTTTAGTCTACTAAAATGGCAAACATTTTAATAACTTTTAGCAAGGATTTTTTAATATTTAATCAACCAAGTGTTAGCAAAACTTTTGCTGAATCTACTAATTTTATTGCCGAAAATAAGCTCGCTGACATTAGCAATTTTTCTGCAAACACCCTTCTGACTAAAATTTTGCTGACTCAACAGAAATATTTGCTGACTTTACAAACTTTTTTTTGAGCGTATCACCAATAGTAGGAAATAGTATGTGAATTGCATGTGAATTGCCCCTAATGAACATTTTCATTAAACTAATTAAACTTTTCTTCACAAAGTGAATGAAAAATTTGTAAAATTTAATGAAAATCTTCATACTTTTTATGAAACTAGTTTCTACTGAAAGTTCTTCACAAAGTTAATGAAACTTTTAGTAAATTAAATGAAAACTTCATGAAAACTTGCATTAACTTAAATCGGTTTTGAAGTAAAAAAAACCTAAAAACGGTTTTTAAAAAATACGGCTTTTTTAAGTATTCGAAAACCGTTTTTTTTTAATATGTCGAATATTGGACAGCTCTAAGTCCACAAATTCTTTTTTAAACCCGTAAGACGTTAGTGTCACCCTTCTAAATGTATTTTTGTATAAATAAAATCATTTGGCTTTGTAATAAACGAAGTCTTGGGTGTGAGTCAGAGTGTTGTCTTAATCTTACTCATATGTAGGAGTAAAAATGTTCAAGGATCATATTTGATGACGGTGCTTAAATGACGATTTTTTTTGGACATTTTGCAAAAAAGATTAAACCTTATGTTTATTACTTATGTATGGATGTGTGTATGTGTGTGGTTAAGAGTGAGCAAAGAGGTTTGCTGTAAGGATGTATGTATGTTGATATTTATGAAAAATGTTAATGTCAATGAAGACCATCATAAGTTTATTTTACCCTGCCACCATTTCATGGATATAACTCTATAAGTGTGTGTGTGTGTATGTGTTAGGTACCCATAACATCAACATTGTAACTAAAGTGGAAAAATGGATATTACAAAAATATACAAAAAAAGAAATAATATTTAAAATGATAATCATGATTTTTATGGAATATAATTCAGCTTGTAAGCATGTCATCTGACGTAAATTCATATTAAAGTATTTCTTCTACTTCTTCACATTTTTTGTTTAATGGATTTAAAAAATAAAAAAAAACACAAATACGCAACAATACAGACACAGCCACAGACATTTACATAAATATTTGTGGCTACCATAATCATCAACATCCTCATCATAGTTATTCGTCATATAATTTGCCCATACCAAAATTAAACTCTCTCACTCCAACTCCTTCACTCACTCTTACGCTACGCGTTTGATATGTTGGTAATGTTACATTTTTATTTTTTTTTTTTTTTGTTGTCATTTGTGCGGATAACGAAACCATTTAGACACAGCTGGCGTGATATGGAATACTGAAAACGAGTAACGTTTATTTTACAAGGAAATAAAAACATTGTGTAATATTGTGTATGTGTGTGCGAATAATGAAGAGGATATTTAAATTGCAAAAATAACAACAATTATAAAAAAATCTCTCGAGATATGATGAGTTGTTATTATGACAGATTCGCAAATATGAAAATATATTCTTACCAAATTTTTGGTGAAATCCAGTTACTATAGCATAGAGTAACTATTTTAAAGAGATGGAATACCTCCACGGGTCTCTTGAAAACAAGTCGACTCTGCAAAACTCAGTAAAAAACATTTTTTCTTCAAAATGAGACGAGTAGCAACAAATTCTGCAAAAAAATACAATAACAAACCAAATTCCAATTAAATAATATGCCAAATACTTTTAAGTAAGTTTTGTGTGTGAAAAGTGCTTTTCAGTATATTTTACGTCCAATCAAAATTGTGTTTTTATAGTAAAAAAAAATAGTTTTATAAGTTTTTGATGCTATTAAACCTTTACAAGTTAAAAAAAATGCAAATAACACGAAAATGTAGTATAAACGCAGCATTTACATCAAACATTTTTTATATTTTGACTCTGAAGTTTTTTAGAACATTATTTGTGTAATAATTTTGCGCATTTTTTAGCTTAACAAATATTACAAGACTTTTTGATTTTTAGTTAAGCTGATTTTTAGCATATTTTTTTATGATGTAGCAGATTTCATTATTTTTGCAGGCTGATTTAGGATATTTTGAAAGAAATTATCTGGCAACACAGCATCAAACCTGATTTCAACACCTTCAAACATAGATTTCTACCTTAAAACCTTAACTTACCTTAAAACACCATACTATAAAACACAACTTAAAATTTCTCTTAAAAACCAGTTTTCTCTCTCCCTTTATTTGGTTATTGAGTTGGGCAGAGCTGGTGAAAGAAAATAAAGAGGGCATGTTGAGTACCTAGGAGTAGTATAGATGGATTCGAACTATACCCAGTTAAAAACTGCCAGTGGTACAAAACGTCAAGCACGGGCATTCCACTTGCTAACCGAGGAATTTTAAATATATTTCTGGCAGAACACGTTTTTAAGACGTTTTACCAGCACTTCCAAAAAGCATTTTGCCAGTATTTGTGTTATAATAATTTCGGCGGTCTACAAAAAAGAAATATTGGCAAAGCATCGGCTGAAACCACTATGCGAACATTGGCAACAAGTGTTTTCCCAGTGCTATCCAGTCAGAAATCACCGAACCCTCAAAAGTCTAACAACTGGTAGAGCATTTATTTTATAAAAACTGTGTTTTTAAGTTTGTAGTCAGAATATTCCGAAGTTCGATCCCGGCTCAAGGCATAATCCTTTTATATTTTTTTTTTTGTATATAAAATAATTTTTTTTGTTTTTGGAAAAGCTTTTTAAGACCAGCGTTTTTTTTTTTTTGTTTTTCCAGAGTTGGCAAGTTTATGTCAGTAAACATTATGCCAGTGATGACATGTTAGAGCAGTCACTGTTACCTAGCAGTTATCATTCACTTACGTTTTATAAGTCTCGTTAGCTCAGTTTGTAGAGCTGACGACTGCCAATCTGCTTTCCAGGGCTCGTATCCCAAGGGGCCAAACAAAATTATAAATGAATTTCTTTAAATTTTATTTTGGAAAATCTATTTTAGACCACCTATTGAGTGGTTTTACCAACATTTTGCCAACGTTGGAAATTTTGTTTCCCCAGTGCTTGTCCGACACTTTTTGAAAAGACGGACCTTTTGTCTAATGATGTTATCATTTTGGGATTGGGAAAGCACTTGTTGCCAGCACTTGTATCACCTGTTAAAGTGCCTTGCCAGCGATGGTCCATTTGTTTTATTCTGACTGACCACCGAGAGATAAAATTTACTTTTCTATAGCGGTTACAGTTTCAATTCTTAACGCATATAGCAAGATATATATAGTTAGTGGATTCCAATATGGCTACTACAGTTATCATGTTGTCATTCTATGTGTTTGTTCGAATGACAGTTAAAAGGCGAAAAGAAACTATGAGGGCATTTTAAGTATGGAAATGAGAACTGAATTCGACAGAAATTAAAGACAATGGAATACCTACAGAACCCATAAATGGGGACCAGACTGCGGAGTTAAAGACAATCTAGAGCAGATTGTCCCTCAGTGAAATTGTTGGAAAAATTATAACGTCACAAATAATAGTAGAAGCTCATGTTTACTTAACATATTTCTCTTAGCCCATCGCAGTTTGGCATTGAAAATTAAAAATATCGGTTCATGGCACTGTACTTAAAATGTGAAACTTTTAAAATAATTCTTTAGAACAAAAAAAAATATCAAAAATTATTTAATTAAATTTCTCAGCGATTTAACTTTGCCACATTTTTAATATGATTCTTTGCTGTTTTTATTTAATCGTGAAAATCAGCTTAATTCTGTATTTGTTTGTAATAATTGTATGCCACATGGGCCATGTTTTTTAGTTCCGAAATTAAGCAGTTCAGGGAAGTAAATTATCTTAGCCATTCACAGCTGTGACTGGCTGTGTCTGTCATAAGAATATTTTTAAGACTGAAAGTCATAACTTTCTATACAAAACTGCAATAAAATTCAATAAAATTCTAATTTTATTTGTCATTTTATGATGCTATCTGTATATTGTTCAGTTTTAAATTCTTACGAAAAAGTCTGTGACTCCAGTCATCTAGTGTATTTATAAAGACAAGGTCTTTACTTTTTTTATGTTTTAAACAAAATTTTAAATAAACAATATTTTATGTTACTCTGGCACCGAACCCGGACATCCAGATTGTTAGTCAACAGCTCTACCATCTGAGCTACCTTGACATATTATACTTGATAGATAAAAAGATAACTGACTTGATTGTACAAAATGTCTTTAGCTTCCAGCTTACGAAAAATCAAAAGTAGGCAGTTATTTAAAATAATGATAAAAATAAGTACTGATGGGCAACGCATTATTTTTTGTTTTGAAATAATGGGAACATTGAATATCCAGCTAAGAACATTGACTATCCAGACAGAAAACTACAATCGGCACAGTGTTGGCAAAGCGCCGGTGACGGTCGGTTATGGGTTAACAGAATGTGGGATTAATGACAACTAACAGTTTTGATGTATTCATGAAACAACACTAAAAAAAACAAAAGGCAATATGCCAGAATAGAGAATATTCCCTCAATATCACATTTATCCACATTAGGCTATATGTTTTTATATAATATTATATTAAATAAGATATAGTCGGCTTGCCTGCAAATAGTGCTATGTGGTTTTAACAGGTTTTCAGGAGAGCGGAAAAATGATTTATATTATCTTTACACGATATTTTATTGACATCATATGCCTTTATACTGCGTTAAAAGAAATCCGGATTTAGAATATGTTACAGAGCGGTGAGTGGTTTTTAAGAAAAAGTACACAGAGCACTTTTTTCCTCATAGAAAAACTGTTTTTTTTAGTTTAACATAATACTTGTCGTTGATAGAAAAAAGTTTAGTTTTTTTTTATATATGAGTTAAACAAAGCACTTTTTATCTTCTACTAAACCCACTAATATATCGTAAAACCGCTTGGTAGATATTATATGTATGACTAATAGCGCTTCACAATGGTATAATAACATTTTTTTCAAATAACACATGTCACTTATTGCAGGCTAGCTGACGATATGATTGTATAGGAACGCTTTTACTCGGGAAGATATTTTACATGTAAAAATACCAAAACATCTGAAAATGCGTTGGTTTTCGGCGATATTAAAAATTTAGATTTTTATTTATTAAAATTTTACGCTATTTTGGGCCATCATACGTAATTTGTAATACGAATATTCAAGCAATTAAAATCCGATTGCTTCAACCCTTTGACGACGAATGGTTTTTATATGTCCCTACCTACAGGACGTTTTTAACACAATCTGTTGTGATCGAAAATAGACAAATGAGGGTTTTAGCAATACCTGATAATCTCAGAGTCTTACAACCCAAAGTAAAAAAAATATTTTTTTGCTTTTTCATATGATTTTTTTTACGTTTTTGTTTTTAGTTTTTATAATGCTAAAAATTATAAGTTGACACTAAGATAGTTATTAGTTTTGGATTTGGCATAACTTAAAGCAAAATACAAAATTAAAACTTAGACAAAATCGTAACCCATTAGGGAGCGACAGTCCATTAATGATTTAGCTTTAGTAATAAAGTTCTCCGATAGGGGAGCAGTAAAGAGCCAGAAGCAGCACAACATTTATTTTGAATCATCCGTCTATGTCCCACGTAGTTTCGTCAAAATATCTTCAGCGGCTTACGTTCGGTCGTCAAAGGGTTAACAGAAACTAAATGATCAACAGTTTAAAATTGGTAATCTAAAATGTATAACAAAAAATAATAATAGAAAATCTACATTATCATTTGTTATTAGAATGAGTTTAAATTAAAGGTCCGCAATTTCAGAAGAAAGAAGAAGATATGTCGTCCTTATTACCATTGTCATTCGAGAGTTAGGCCAATTTATTTATAATTTGTTAAAAAAGTAAATTGATCATAAATAGCAATCAAATTATAAACAAATTTTATTTCAGACCTTCATTTCTTTATAGTTTCCCATGTACACAAATTCATTTTTGTGAAGACCAAAATTTACTTTTCAAATTCGAAAACACACACCGACTAATAGCTTTTTCTAAATTTCGGATTCGCGATTGGCATATATAATTACATTTTAAAAATAATTTTATTAAACTCAACAAATATTTAAAAATGTATTATAGTTAAAAACTGTAAAATTACTGTAAAATTACTTGTGCAAAAAATTGAGGAATATGATAAATAAATTGTGTTTGGAGTCCACACACAATAAATAAAAACCAATTTCAATTACGAAAACCACCGATTCGATAATTTTAATTGCTGAAATTCCTTCAACAACGAAAATTGCTAATTCAATTAGAAATTGATAAATCTTTAATTGAATTATTTTTCAATTAAATAATAACTCATTTGATTAAAAAGTGATCAATATTGAATACCTTCTCAAAATGCAAAAAACAATTGTATAAAGTGTTGTTGCCATACCAAATGTTTTTATAGCTTGAACTTTATGACATTAAATTTAATAATTCTCATTTAGACAGCAGATTTGTTTTTACTCATGTGAACAAATTCGCACAAAAATTAGTTTTGTTCTTCCTAACTTTTAACACCCAGAATCATATAACCGAAATTCGTCTGTTTTTTTTACACTATAATCTGAAAGTTAAAAACTATGATAAAAAAAATTAAATAAGTGAAAAACCTCTTGAAATTTGTAAGTAATTTTATCAATTCTTAAGGTGAAGACTTTTCAACCTGAGACTTTGCATATCCTAGTTCTTAAGAATATTCTACCTAACCCGGTTCACCGTTTCGCTCACTTCGAAAACCTTGAAAGTGACATCTAAAATCAGTTTCAACAGTTGTCGAACGGCGTAACGTTATATTCCCCAAAGTCATATTGCCCAAGAAAACAACGACATAGCGCTCAAAAAAATTATATGTAAATTGTTGTTGTAAAAATTTTCTTGTTTTTGGGCAATACGACATTGATTTGGACGAAATAACATTTTTTGTTGGGCGTTACGTCGGTAAAAAAAAACAGTTATAGCCCAAAATCATATTTTTTTTTTTTTTTAATGTCATAAGACCTTAAATGTCAAGGCTGATTCATGAAATGAAACAAAAAAGTTTTAAGGAAACTTAAAAAAATTGCTTCAATTTTATTTTTTTGTGTCGCACACAGAAAAAATTTTATTTCGCGTAGCCGCCTGCCGCGTTCTACGGAGAAAAAAAAAACACACAGAAAACCTTGTTTTTAAAAATCCAATGTCGAATCCGTTGAAATCTTATTTTTAAGACAATGAGTAATATAATTTGACAAGTCATAGCTTTGTCATTTAAACAGCTAATTGATTGTTTTTTATCTTAAATAAAAGAGTAGAGCATTGGCCTTCTGTTTATTTAACGTTTAGACACTAATATATACGTAACATTTTTAATAAAATAGACTTTTAAAAAAATAATCATTAAAAACAATAAATCTTGGTGTGGGTTGGTATTTTGGGGCATAAAAAGTTATGACAGGTCAAAGAAATGTTACTTGATGTCTTAAAAATATAAGATTTCAACGGATTTGACATCTGATTTGAAAAACAAGTTCTTCTGGGTGGCGGCTTTCGGCCGCCCTTAGGGGTATTTTTCCTCCGTAGAACGCGGCAGGCGGCTTCGCGAAATAAAGTTTTTTCTGCGTGATTATCATTTTTTTACACTTCATACATTTCTTATTAGGCAAAATTACTAGATAGTGCCCAAAAAAAATTGTTCTACCAAAATAAAATGACATAGCGCCCAAAAAAAAAAATTTTTTTTCAAAATAAAATGTTTTGGATTTTCTGTCATTGATTTGGTCGTTATAAACATATTAACATACATAACATATCCACAATTTTGGGGGATATGCGGACGTCAATATGTCATTTGGTTTTTGGGCAATACGACTTTGGAGAATATAACGGTTCGCCGTGTCTGATTTAACGATTTAGCTTGTTTAGCCAGTTTATCCAATACCATACTATGCATTTTCTCGTAAGGGTCGCTAAATAAAACGGATTTATTTTTAATTCTAAACAAAAATGGTTCTTTTATCCAAATGGGTCTATGTTAGCCCTTAAATCTTATTTCCTGTTCACCTTTTAATCACTTTCTTTTTTTTCCTATTAATTTATGTACATTTCTTCCATACATAATCTTTTAGTTTGCAAAAAGAAAATGTCCAAGTTAAAAACTTTTTATTTTTTCTTCATGTTAACTTGTCGTAGTTTTGACGCAAATTTATCTCATTTATCTCTTGTTGTAAAACGTAGCACGAGTCATGCAACCTTGCAGTGAACTTTGGAAAAATAAAGTTTTTTTTTTTTTTGTTTTGTTATTCATCTTATTTCTACACTCAAAGAAAAGTCAGTAAAGTGAGGAACATTTTTGTGGGAGGATTTTTGAAGAAAAATTGCTAATATTACCAAACAAATTTTGTAAATTCAACAAAAATTTTGCTGAATTTAGCAACTTTATTGATAATATTAGCAATTTTTCAGTAACGATCCGCCCAGCAAAAATGTTGCTGAGTTTATTGACTTTTGTTTTGAGTGTACTTGCCAACGCTTTGCTCCAGACATAAAGTTTTAAATTATTATTTTCATTTTGTTATAAGGGATTGCAGAGTGCGTTAATATATATTGTATTTTTCTTTTTATTCTGTTGTACTTTTTCTTATTTCTACTGCTTTTGTTTCCTTTTGAAAAATAACTTTAAAACTATAGCAAAAGAGTCACAATCGTGCGTTTCATGTTACCAAACGTGAGGTAACTAAAATGTGCTGAAAGTTTTTTAATAAATTAAATCAATAATAAAATAAACGACCAAATGGATGAAGAGTGAAAAGAATGTGTATTTTTAATTTAAGAAATTTAATTTAAACTTTAAACAAAAACGAATATTTCTTTATACTTTAACATTTAAAATTTAATGCTAGTTTTATGATGCAGCCACCGGTACGTATGAGTGTTGGCGTATTAAAACATGTAACACTCATACGCCATGATGTTCAAATAAGTTAACTACAGGTAGTACTTATTAGGGACGCCAAACGGGATTGATATTTATAAATTCGGGATTTTGCAAATCAAGTTTAAAAAGTTCTGGATTCTGATATTTATTTATGGTAACAAAAAATTCGGCAACCAGAACAAAAACATTCTAAAACAACAAATTCGATTGTCATTACGAATATGTTTTCTCTATGCACCTTGCGCAGATGAATTTTGATGATTACAATGTTCTGAAAACAATACTAGCAATCTATCGATTTTTTATGTTTAAAATGCACATTTGTGAACTGATGTTTAAATTTTTTGCTAGCCACCTAATTAACTGAAGATTTTTTTTTAAATTCAACAAAATGTCGATTGACTCCGAAAATCCAAGGATGGTAAAAAATTATTTTTACTATCCTTTGGAATTTTCTTTATATTTTACATAACTAAAATCTTTAAATTGAAAAAAACTTTGCTTTTGACCCCACTTTTTAACCCCAAAACATGAAATTGGGGCCGATGTACAAAAATACGCATCCCTTAATTTTATTTTCTTTATAACATATCCAAATTTCATTAAGATCGAAAAGAACCCATCGGGAGACAACATTTATAAGTGAATCAATGGAAAAGTTGATGCATCCTGTACTGGATATTGTATTGTATTGTATGTTTTTATATACTCGTCTCTTTAAAAGTAATTATTTGATTGAAAAGTTATTACCACTTTAAAGGCCTAATGAAGAGAATGTCTATTTAACTCTACAAACATCCTCATTGATGTTCAGAATGAAGATTTGTAACATTTTCTGCTGAAGTGTTAGAAATTTATAATAAAATATACTTTTATCAACCGTACACGCTGAAAAAAGAGCATCATATTATGATAGTTTAAGAGAATCATGCGATAATTACAATGTCCGAACAATCATAATATGATCGTAGTAATCATATTATGAGTACATTAATCATATTATCATAATATGTTCAGCCAAAATCATATATATTATAATTTGGATTATAATATGATAATTTTGAGTCCCCAATCATGTTCGATCATATTTTTGTATGCGTGTAATTACTTTGAGCTTATTTTAAGAAAATTTTATTGGACTTAATTTATATTTTTTGTGGAGTTTTTTCTTATGAAATAAAACCCAGTTTTTAGCCTCATTACAATAAATGAAAGTGGGCCGTTTTTCATATATAACTTTGGGTAATTTTTTGTTTTTCATAAAAATGATTTTGTCACTAGGGATTGGGGTCAAATTTCACATTTCATAGTGGGGCAATATTTCATTAACAAATGACCCTAAAATTGGTGCCTTTTTCTGTTTTCGCTTTGGTTAATTTTTCAAAAAGCCGTAGTATTCAGCAGCAGTTTTTAATTAGTATTCTAGATGGTCAACTTACTTCGACAGCTTCGTTTGAATATAAGACAAAGGTATAAAATATTTTTTTAAATTTTCTATCTTTAGCGGGAAATTTGTTATTCCCTTGGCGATTTTTACGGGAAATCCCACCCAGGGATTCTCGAACAATAATTTTTATTTCTTATTCACAGAGAAAACAGACTAGGTAGTAGTAACCGTATTTGTAGCCAATCGAAATTGTAGAGTAGTGCCAGAATTTCTGTTGTTTCAATCGAATGATTGTTGTCACAACCGAAAATTCGGTTGCAACAACATTCGATTGACAACAAATACGGTCGCTACTATCGAGTCTGTTTTCTTTGTGTTGTTTGCGTTCAAAAAAAAAAAAACATTTTTTTTTTGTTTAAATATCTTTTTTAGTTTTTATTAATATTCTGTTTATTCTTTGTTTTTGTTTTGATACAGATGAGATTTCATTATTGTTGTCAACATCAAATTTATTAAGTTTTTCTTGTTAAATTCTTCTCAAAGCTCGAATAAATATTACTTTTTTTTTCTTATTAGTTGTTTTGCAGTTGAAATCTAAATGAATTTGAATTATTTATAGCAGAAATTTTTATAACATATGTTGATTGAGTGCCTAAAGAAATTGTTTTTGTTGGTTGTCTCAAATTTACAAACATTATTTGATTATTATTGTCATGGACAATTATATAGAATATGTCAGTTTAGATAACAACAACTCAAATAACATGCACACTTGTATCTCTTAATCATTAATTTAATTTATGACATAATCCTTGTGATGAATATTTAGAAAATTTTTGTAATAGGGTCGTTTAAAAAGCAACGTTTATAGTCGTCAGCTAGTCCCCTTTCGATTTGCATGAATCTTGGTATTTGCAATCTCCTAATTAGGATTACAAAACAATTTGTTTTATTTTTTTAATTCATTGTTGTAGTTTGCGTTTTAGCGCTGCTTAAAGTTGCTACTTTTTTTTAATTTATAAAAACTCTTACTCTTCAAATGGTCGTAATTATTGAACGATTGATATTGTTCGATATTAAAAATTAAATTTATTGATTGACATGCTTTTGAAAAGGGATTTTTGTCCTGGTTACGCAAATGCAAAATGCAAGTCTTTTTGTTCTGAAATTTTTGTATGCAGACTGATCAATATTTCCTCAAAAGCATATACAGAATTCCTCAAAAGCATATACAGAATTTGAAAAAGCAAATTTTTTGAAAAACTAACTATAAAATAAATTTAAAAGGTGATTTTTTAGGAGCTTTCCGATTTGATTTAAAAAAAAAAAATACATACAGTTTAGAAAACCGTATGAAATCTTTATTTGAGGCGATAGAACAATCTATATAATTCAATGTTTAAAAATGATTTCATGTCGGCCGGTACCTCACGAATAAATTCTTCAATATTGGTTTTCAGTGCGTCAACCGTTGCGGGCTTGTCCCTATAGACATGAGCCTTAGCAAAATAGTCTACAGGAGCTACATTGCACCATCAAGGCGGTCAATTTACAGCCCCAAACTTCAAATAATCAGTTTACCGAACTCGCCTCTCAATTGGACCATTGTTTCGCGTGCTGTGTGGCACAGCAACGATCTTGCCTTCGTCGTCTTTGAAAAAGTACGGTCCGATGATACCACCGGCCCGTAATCCACACCAAGCAGTGAATTTTTCGGAATGCATTGGCAGTTCTTGCAATGCTTCCGGCTGATCTTCACACCAAATACGGCAATTTTGCTTGTTCACGTATCCATTCAACAAGAAATGAGCTTCATCGCTGAACACAGTATTCCGATCAAAATGTGGATCTTTATCCAACTTTGCCAGCGTCCTTTCACCAAAAGTTAGCAGTTGTGGTAGGTCATGTGGCTTCAATTCTTGCACCACCTGTATTTAAAAAGGTTTTACACCCAAATCCTTTCGGAAAATGTTAAACGTAGTGGAGTAACAGAGGCGGGCGTCGAATCGATAATTCACGGTCCTCAACAACACTGACGGATACAGCTGCAATATTTTCCTCTGTTCGCACTCTACGTATGTCTGTTGGTGTTTTAATGTCCAATAATGTTAATTTGGTGAGAAATTTAGTCACAAGATTCCGAATAGCCGAGTGAGAAGGTCGCCCAAACTGACCATGCATTGGAAGCAGTGCACGATGCACTTTCTTAACCGAGCATGAATTTGGATAATAAACTTCAATAATGCACGCGTTGTTAGTTTGTAAGTCGATTCACGGTTAAATTATAGACCAAACTGAACATGCTTAACAATAACATGTTGCACGAAAACAACTGAACTGCCAAAAAAAGTGTTGCCAAAAAGAAAGTTGCTAAAAAATCACACTTTACAAATGCAGTGATTTATGAACTCATTAAAAAAATTCTATAATATTTTAGCAATATCGTAAAAAATTGTTTTTCTAAAAATTATATTGTATTAAAACTTCATTCTGAATTTCCAAAAGTGAAATACTTGGCCCACTCTAATGTACATGTATATTATTTTGAGTAGAATAGTGATTTAATGGAAATTTGATATCCTCCACACCTTCTGGTTTCAACAAAACTTGGTATAGACATGTACATTATATACCCAGCAAAAAACATGGTAATGGTCATTCCCGTATAGACAATGACCTATCAAGTAATGATAGGTCATTGTCTATTGCATTACTTTAAAATAAAAAATAATGAATTTATGATAATGCGCTATATAAGTACTTATTTGTAATAACAAAATAATGAGTTACTGTTAATTGGTTACATAAGTAGCGACTTCATATTTTTAATTGTAATATTGCAGTAATTTGTTTTAAAAAAATTTGACAAGTAATTTTTCAAACTAAAGTTATTTAAATTTTTTTTTGAAGATTGGTTAAAAAAAATAACTTAAAGATAACCACTTATTTTGTAACTCCTAGGTAACCACTTATTCTATCATTTTGAGTAACCAATTATTCCTAATATAAAAGTAATTACTTATTCTTTCACTATGGGTAACCAATCATGTAACTCATAATTCTCACTTTTTTTTGTAAGCGAGAGGGTAAAGACCACCGATGAATTTTGGGTTATCGCGAACAAAAGTAATTAGGCAAATAAATAGCCTGGTAACTAGTGAAACCCTTTGTGCGCTATTTACATGCTTAATTAATGGGTAATGTCTGTTTTTGCTGGAATGTATCCGAAAAAAGGACTGTTTGACGAAAATGTCCAAATTCAACACCCTCTAACTCGGAGAGTCCTTGGCCGATTCCGCTGACATTTTGTGTCATTTCACTACTACCCAATAGGACTCAACTTGGTGCAGCTTTCGTGCCTATCCCAAGACATTGGTTTGATAAGTTTGATCACTTGAGGTGAAATCCCCCATATACTTCTTCAAATTCTGTCATAATTTTAAATTTATGGATAGAAAATTAAGTAGAATATAATGTTTTATTATATATTTTATACAACTATATTTATACAGAGAGTTATACATTCTTTATATTATGTCCTGAATTTTATTTTAAACACAAATGCTTTTGGGTTTATTATAATTTCATAAATTCTCAAATTTATATTCTACACTATAGTTTGGTTGTTGCTGCATATAAATCATTTTTTATTTTGTTCTTTAATTTTTTTTCGTTTACAGAAAATCGCAACGATAAAGTTGAGGAATCAACACCAAAACGTTTTACCACCACTTCCAGTTTGAAATTGAAGCCTTCAGCCGATGATGATTATACGGAGTATACATGCCAAGCGAAGCATAAGGCTTTGGCGCCCGACATGCCCATGCGTTCTACAGTACAACTGTCCGTTTTATGTAAGTGAATATTAATTTAGACATTTAGACACTCGTTGCTTGTGCATGTCCGACAAACACTAAAATTATACCATTTACTAAAGTACACTTAATACAAGTAAATAATTTCAGTTGTGTTTTTATTTTATTTTTAGAAAATGTGATTTTTTCTCCATTCAGTATGGATAATTTGCATATTTTAAATATATTATTTTTTATTGTGTATCTAACAATAAATTCACTCATTCATAAAAAAGGTGATTTTAATCATTATAAAAAAAAAAAAATAAAAAATTTATAAAATATGCATTTCAAATGTAGCTCATTAAAAATAAATTTTACATAATTTCCTTCGTATACAAATTTGTATACAACTTTCCCATTTTTTCCGGTAAATTTTTATAACAACATTAAAAACTCACCCCTTTACTATACTTTATCCTTACATTATACACTGCGTTGCATAACTACACCCAGAAAAAGGACTGGATTGATAGAACTTTATTTCAGAATCAAATATGCAATTAAATTAGGATTTCAGTAGAGCCAAACAAATTGTGGATAGTATTATTTATAGAAGCAACTAATAATTGGTATTGGTAAGCAAAATTTTGACTATGTTTAATTTCTTTACAAAAAAATTTTAACTAATATTTAGCATTCAACATTTATACGTGTTTGTGGTTTAATGGGTAGAGCGGCAGCCAATTACTCCGAGTTCAAATCCTGGAAAAGACAAACATAAAAAGTTTATTTCGTTAAAATAAAATGCTAAAATGTTCAAACATCAAATAATCTAAAGAAAATACAAGTAATTGTATTACAAGCTATATAGTCTCGAAATCGGTTCAGTATAACTTGGGAAAAAAAACCTTGCGTACCAGTTTGAAAAACGTGGTTTCGAGAAAACCGGATTTAAATTTTATAGTTAGTTCAAAAGTCTGTGAAACGGGTTCCTATTCAGTTGAGCTAATATTTTGTATTGCTATTGTTTAAATCAGTTATATAACTATAGTTATTAGTTATCTCATTTTACCTGAAGAAAAAATTTTACTAATTTTTAGTAACTCGTGATTTTTAAATTTACAAATTTTGCCAGATAATTAAACCACAATTGCTTTCAAACCATTATTTTTTGTGTCTCCGCTATCAGTCTCACATTTAGATGACATTATTTTCTCATATTTGTTATGTTAGAATAATAAAATAGGCTATATCTCGGAAACTAAGCGAGATAGAGCAAAATTGACACAAAAACCTTTTAAAACACTCTATTAAATACTTATAGTCCTGGTAATTAAAATGGACTCGCCTCTGGTCAGATATGGAATAAAATTTTTAGAAAATACTTTCGGTTAATTTAGCTAAATTCTTAGTTAATTTACCTACAACTGTCAACTAAAATTTAGATCTTCTGAAATTTAGGTCACCTTAATTAAGCTGACTGTGATTCTCAACTTGAATGAAAATTCTGCTGGCACAAATTCAGGTAATATTTTCGGTTGGGATTTTTAGGAGTGTAGGACAAGGGACTATTCACCTCGGTTCAATATTTAAAAAACCAAAAAAAAGATTTTTAATTTTAATAAAATTTTGTGGAACATAATATATTTAAGTGGAATATAATATCGAATGAGACAACTGAATATTAGCTTTCACAACTAAAAATATAATATAATATGAAAATAGTTGTCGAAAACCGCCAGAGTTCGATTGGCAACGAATTCGGTGGCCACAAGAGAGTCTTTTTTCTAGTTGTATAATTACATATCGCTCCCCAGGAAAACTTGCTATTACCATAGAATGGGAAATGGAAGAAGAAAACAAGAATCAGAAGTACTTATAGTTGAGGCCAAGAACACCTGATTTTAACATGAGGGTGTCATAGGAGGCAAGGCCTTGCCTTGTGCTTACATATAGGGACAAAAATAAGACGTTACAAAATATGTAGTGAAATCACCAGTTACACATAAGTACTTATTTCATTTCTTATTTGTAGCATCAAAAGTAATGCTTAAAGCCATTATATGACGTATTACTTGTAAGGATGTTAATAAGTAGTTATTTATAGGTGCAAAAATAAGTACGTATTAACATGTACCTAAATAAGAAGGTATTAAAAGGCAATAAAATAACTAGTTATTAATAAGGACAATTATAACTAGTTATTAATAGGTCCTAAAATAACTACTGATTTTAGTCATTACAAGGAAGGACTATAATAACTGCTTACCAGGAAGAAGTGTAATAAGTGGTGAACAGCGATTAATATTTTCTCAAGAAAAAAATTAAAAGACTTTGTTTATTATTTTCTAATAACATTTATTAAACATAAAAAGAACAAAAAAAAATTCACTATAAAAAACTAAAAATCTTATATACTAGTACACCCAAAAAAAAGTTTGTAATATTAGCAACTCGTTTGCTGGGAGGATCCTAGCAGACAAAGTTGGTAACATCAATAAATAAAATTTAATAATTTCTACTTAATATCAATTATCTTAATTTTGTTATTTACTAAATAAGCTTTTGTTTTGTGAGAGTCGTTTATGTATAACTATATATTTGTTTGCTTAAATAAATTGCATTTAAATTATTAATTATGATATATTATGAATCTTTATAAATATACCTTACAAAAAAGTAGTTACTTATTACCTTACAAGTACCTTATTTCTTTGGCCCTTCCTAATAAGCAGGTATATAACACAATATTAGTAAGACATAATTGTTTAGCTTCCAAAATAAGTAGTGATGTATGTTCATATCAGTAAGGTATTATTTCAGACCTTCAAAATAACAACAAATGTAATGGATAGTCATTACTACGAAAGGTCTGAAATAAGTGATAATAAGTAACTTATTATTTTTGCTATTCCAAATAAGCAGATATTTAACACAATATTAGTAAGGCGTTGTTTTTTATCTTACAAATAAGCAGTTACATATATATTAGTAAGGTATTATTTCGGACCTTCAAAATAACAAAAACTGGAATGGATAGTCATTACTTTGGAAGGTCTGAAATAAGTCCTACCCATTACCAAAGTTTTGCTGGGGTCATTAACTAAAGACTGTCATACGTCAGAATACTCGATTTTTAAGTTAATAATGCAGATTTATTAGTTATATCGTGCTTCATATCGTCTATACATTTCATATTAGGATCTTGTATACTTTATATGAGTTAGAAGAGACTATATACTTTATGGAGAAACTATGCTTCTCATGGGTCTCTCGATAATTTGCGAATTCGCACCCAACTCTCACTAAGAGAAAAATGCGTTATAAACCCTATTTATAAAAAACGTGACTAAATAAATAGAGATAGGGTCGAGCGAGGCAGATATGAATTTAAAACTTTGAACGCGTTTTCGGCTAAATCGTATTTTTTCAGTTGTGTCAGTTTCTTAGTAAATGAGCGATATGATTTTTGTAACATTTTGTAATATTACAAACATTTTATTAAAAGTCATAACTGTTTTTAAGAGTGTGATATCTGATCTCTTATTGTGTAAAATTTAAGAGATTACTAAATTGATTTAAGAGAAAAATTGAGTAATAACGGTAAACAAGGAAGAATAGCAACTAAAGAAGAGCTAAGGAATTATTTTGGTTTATTATACAATTTTAATAAACCTACAAAATGCAGCGTGGTTCATATATAAGAGCTGTAGAAATTGCAAATATCAGCCTATTTAAAAAGTGGCACAAGTTTTCGGGAAATCGCTAGAAATATAAACCGTTCATATGTGGTTCTCAGAAATTTTGCAAATAGTTCGAGTGCTTATGGTAAAATTAAAACAGGCGGATCGAAAAAAGGTTTATGATTGGTACCGGCATAAAAGAATCAACTGTGCCAGCAACTCAATGAAGAGTCTCAATCAGATAATCGATGAATGTAATCTAAACGTTCCTAAAAATTACTCGACAAAAGCTGATGTCTGTGCTAATGTTATTAGCCCGCCACAGAGCTGATCGACTTGATTTCGGAATTAACAAACCAACTAGAGAAAAGTAAGTCTGTTTAAACATAAATTTCTTTTATAGGTGATTTTTTGTGAGGAGAAAAAGTTTAATCTTGATGGTCCAGATAATATAACAGCTATTGGATAGACTTATGAATGGAACCACGATATTTCTCAAAAAAAATTTAGGAGTCGGATCCTTAATGGCTTGGGGCACTTTTTGTTTCGACGATACACTCATAGAAATAAACCTGAAAAAATAGAGAGAAAAACCTACTAAAAATTAGTTAAAAATTACCTTGCAGAAAAAACTGCTACAATTAGCACATTTTTTTTACTAAATATTAGTAATATAAGAAAAAGCAAGAATAAATCTGTTGAATTTACAAATATTTAGGGGAAGCGATGTGAATTAATCGAAAGTAACAAAACAAAATATTAGTAGACAAAAGAAATCATTAACATATATGAAATTTTAAAGTTTTTTTTATAATTTTTTTTTTGTTAATAAAATACTGCTCTTATGAAATCAGCAATCTACAATTTTTTAGCAAAATAAACTGTTATTTCCATTCTACTAAATTTCAGGTATATATAGCACAAATTTTGTTAATAATTAATTAAAATTCACATCGAACTTTGTAAAGTTAACAAATTTATTCTTGCTGTTCTTATTTTATTAATATTTAGCAAAAAATAAAATGCTAAGTTTAGCAATTTTTTCTTCAAGGTGATTTTTAACTAATTTTTAGTAGCTTTTTACTATTTCTACTGGTTAATTTCTATGAGCGTATGGTTTATTTGGTATTTCCAAGCAAAATAATGTATTTTTCTGAGTGCATTACATTATTAGAAGATAAATTGCTGCCATATATTGGAAATAGTAACGAAGAAGAATTCATTTTCCAACCAGACGATGCCTCAGTACATAAAGTCATCAGACAATGGAATGGCTGTCTTCAAAAAATATAAGAGTATTGGAATGTTCTCCGGATCAAAACCCCATGGAGTAATTTGGGAAGTATTTTCCAGACGAATTTAAGCAGAAACCAGTTAATATGAAAGCGTTTTTCGTCTCAAAGAAGCAGTTATTTATGCGTGAAGATCTATATCGGAAGAGCTTCGAATAAATCTGGTAGACAGTATGTCTGATCGAATTTTTGATTTGATTAAAAAAATGAGGCCTCTGCTTCAACATATTTTTCTTAAATTTTTGTAAATTTTAATATATTAAGTTAAGTGTATTTATAGTTATGAAACACTTATTGATTTTGTTATTCCTTTTTAAATAGTAAAAAAAAAAAAAATGAATTGTTTTTCTGTTAAATATTATTTATTTTTCATTGGTTTTACATTTATGGCGGTTAAACCTTGGCACTTTTTTTAACTTACGAAATTTAGTGAAATAATTGTGTAATTATAGTTTTGCAACGCAGTGTATGAGCTTTATTATCATTGTATTATTTATATATGAAATACATAATTTACATTTTTCTGTACATATCTGAGATACATATTTGTAATTCCATTTCATTGCAATATTCTCGAGTACAGAATATACAAATATGCAGGATTAATTTTAATGTTAATCCTGTTTAATTTGTCTTCGTTTGTGTATGTAAAAAATAATTGTGGATTTTGAAAAAGCAATATAAAAATAAATCCAAACTTAAATACACTCCGAATAATTTGCATAAGACAATAAAGTTTTGAATATTTTATGCATATTTATTTGGCTAGTGCATCTAAAATTGATTATTAAATAATTTGATATTTTTCAAGTTTTTGAAATTCAATACGGCAGATTTTAATTTTCAATATTTAAAACTGTGAATTAATACACACAGAGAAAAATTTAGCTATTTGCCAACTGAAATTCGGTTACTTCGACTCAAATTCGGCTACTTCGAATTTCAGATGATTGACAAAACTGAACGTTAGTTTTCACAACAAAGATCGGTTAATTCAACTGAATTTTAGCTGCACAAACCAAAATATTCAGAAATCTAATGTAAATATCGTTGTACTAACTGAATTTATAAGTTGTTACCATTAATATACACTTTTCAATTCGGTTGGCACTTTATTTCTCTGTGTGTAATATTGTTTTTAAAGGCACCAGATTGCCTTGAAACTCGTCGCACAGTGGCTGCTTACTCTTAGCTAAATCCTACTTAATTATTGTTTTACTATATGGTTGAGAACTTTTCGCTGACTGTGGTAGTGATGACTACCGTAAACTTATCGTCGACTAAAGGGTGATTTTTTAAGAGCTTCCGGATTTGATTTAAAAAAAAACTCATAAAATTTAGAGAAATGTATGAAATCTTTATTTGAGTCTATAGAACGATCCCTATAATTCAATGTTTAAAGATGATTGCATGTTAATGTTGGCCACGCCTACACCTCAAATGGTTCATACGCTGGGTCCAATTTTGGCATACTCTCTCCAACATATGGCACCATCAACAAGACACTTGTCACCCAAGTCCAGCTTTTCCATTTTGGGCAAAAAATGGAAAAGCTGTCTAATCATCACACGGTAGGGCTCGCCATTCATAGTAACGTTCCTTCCTTCGTCGTCTTTGAAAAAGTACGGTCCAATGATGCCACCGGGCATTTTTCGGGTTGCATTGGCAGTTCTTGCAATGCTTCTGGCTGCTCTTTACACCAAACACGGCAATTTTGCTTGTTCACGTATACATTCAACCAGAAGTGAGCTTATTTGCTGAACACAATTTTAAGATAAAAAAAGTGGATCTGCATCCTGCAACTTTGCCAGCGGTGGTGGCTTCAATCGATAATTCACGGTCATCAACAACACTGGCGGATACAGCTGCGATATTTTCCTCTGTCCGCACTCTACTTATGCGTGTTGGTGGTTTAATGTCCAATAATGTAAATTTGAAGCGAAATTTAGTTACAATATTGCGAATAGCCGCCTCAGAAGGTAGCCTAAACTGATCATAAATTGATGCACTTTCTTAACCGAGCATGAAATTTGATAATAAAATTCAATAATCTGCAAGCGATTTTCGATTGTAAGTCGATTCATGGTTAAATTATAGACCAAACTGAACATGTTTAACAAAAATAGTGTTGCCAAAAAGAAAGTTGATAAAAAATCACCCTTTATAATAGTATCGCCAAATGCATATTCAACAAGAGATGTCTTGATAGAATTTCGGCTTGTAGCGCAGAAATGACACACAATAACCCCAGAATACGTACACTTGCCTTTGGGTCGTAGAATCCAGTGGCATACTCCCATTTTAATAAGTTGTGTAATAATAAAACGATATTTCAATTTTAAGTTTGAATTGACTAAAGCATATTTTAAGTAAAATACATAGAAATCTTTTTTGAAATTGCTTTATTTATTGTTTATTTGTCTAAACTTAAATCTAACAATAATTCATTTACATACAATCCGAAACGTCAAGGTAATAACCTCTGACTCATCTGTTAATTCAGTGTCATTTGGTCCGAATCTTTAAATTTCATTAGAAGACATCGTTTAAAAAATGGACAGTAGTCTTTGTTAGTTTTGAGTTTCGACATATAAACAATAAATAAAGTAATTTCAAAAGAGATTTAAAATACACTCAAAAAATTGCTTGAGTCAATGCAATCTCAAAATTGCAATATATTTTTATTTTGACCCAACCTATTAAAACATAGTATGCCAATGAATTCTGCGACCCAAAGTTAAGTTTTCGTGTTCCGGGGTTTTTGTGTGTCATTTCTAAAGTTGAAATTCTACTTATAGTGTAATTTAAACAATGAAAATAACAGCACGAAACACACCGAGACAAATTTATCATCATTAATGTGTTGTCTGTACTTAATGATTATAGCAAAGAGAGAAAATTGATTTAATTGGAAGGATTTTTGATTTTATTTTCAATTGCATGTGAAATGTCAAAAATGTAATAAAAGAATATGCATATATCAGGATAAATGTTTAATAACCATTTGCTCTGCGAAATTTTAATATTTATAGAGGCACTATCTGAATTTAAATTATTTAAATTAATAAATTAAATTAATAGCCATATTCCATGGCAATCAGAAAAATGTATATTACTATGTTATGCTACAGTTATTTTTGCAAAATAACTTTTAAGTTTAAAATATTTTAATGCAAATGTTTTCAAGTTTTTAAATGCAACCAATCTGCATTTTTCTTCTACTATTTAAACAAAAAGGCGAATAACTAATGGTCTTATTTAAATTTTATTTACAATAATTAAAGAAAATAGATGTTTGTAAAATTATTATATATTATTCAAATTAATTTACACTACTCAACAAATTTCAACTGCATTTCAAATACATATTTCTTAAAAGACTTGGGTACGCTGAAACCACATCTGTCAAAAAATCTTTTGAGTTTTTGTTCTAATTTGAAGTTTACCCCATTTTTCGTATCCCAGCAAAAATAGCGAGGGAAAAAAGAGTAATAGTTGAATTGGATGTTGTTAAAATTTTATGTTTTTCGTCGGTGAATTTAACATTGGCTTGTTCCTTTTAATAACCTTTTAATAACAATCAATATAAGTTTAAACCAATGAAAATTATGTTCTTTTTCAGTTGCTTTTATTTATTTTTAATAAATAATTTTTTTTTTTGTGGTTGGCTTTGTGTTTGAACTTGGTCATTCCAAGCTGACGCTCTACCCCTAAGCTATCGCTTAATATACATTATAGTTGACTATTACCAGACTTATTCTCGTTTGATGATATACTATAAACAAAAAAATTTATGTCACAGGTGAAAATCGAATCATATATGAACATAAATCATATATGAACTTGTATATGATAGTTCAATATATGTTTGACCATACATGTTTCTGATCCAAACATATATGGTCATATATGATAACATGAATTTTGATATATGCATTTTTCTGAAGCAACTTTATAAAGATTTTGTGTAAATGTTTTGAAACTTTTATTGAATAAATAATTAATTAAACATAATATTTAATGAACATTTTATTAAATATTTAATTAAAAATTAATTTAAAAATATAAAAAAAAACAATTTGGTCGCAAAATTATTCTAAAATTTCTATATATTGTAAAATACACGGAATTAAGTTTTCTAAGTTTATTTAATATAAAAATGTTAAACTCATTTTGTACCAAAGAATACCAAAGAATTTAAGAATAATTTTTCTGTTTGAATTTTTTTTATAGTTTCATAAAATTTAATAATAACGCAGCAAAACCACACATTACCAAATAATGGGTAAAGTAATGTATCGCCATAGGGCGCCATGCATTACAATACACCTTACTTCACTGATGAATTTTACGGGCGATGAGCCTAAAAGTAATAGGTGCACTCATTGCCTAGTAGGGGGTAAACTAACTGGTTACTTTTATTGTTACCAGGTTCGGAAAAGTCATTTTAGATGTCATAGATTTTCACAAAAACTAATTTATACAAAAAAAAAAAATATTACAAACAATTTTTTTAAATTTAATAAATAACATGTTCGTGCTGTGATTCGAACCTAGGGTCTCTGGTTGTTAGGCTAGAACTCTACCAACTAAGCTATCGTCACATATAATAATGGGTGGCTTAAAATGTAAATGAAGTGTTGTGATTCGAGTTTTCGTTTGTGATGTTAAAAATATATAACTTACCATCATGCATACAAAAAAAATAAGTAATGTGTCTAAATATAGATTTTTAAAATAATATTTTACACATAACTTTACGCTTATATTTCATGCATCATGTAATTGATGATCGGTAAGTCAATATTTTATGTTTTGAAATAATGTAAAACGTAATGATGTATCATCAGAAGGTAACTCATGAGTGTCCAATTAATAGCAACTCATTACTTTATGTTTCAAAATAATGTTGAAGGTAATGAGTATACATTACAATGCAATGCATTATGTAACCCATTATTTGAAGTTATATTAAAATAGCTTACTTGAAGTGAAAATATAATGAGTCTTAAAAAAATTTTCAAAAATTATTTACATCATTACATTATATTTAAAATAATGATATTAATAAGTACTTATAGCAATGCATTATTATGAGCAATGCATTATTTTTTGTATTAAAATAATATCTTATTTAATTAACTGGTTATTTGTAAGTACATATAATTTGTGTAAAAGTAATGCAGAGAGTAATAAGTGGCAGTTAGTGAAGTAATGACGTGTCATTACCGTTTCTGCACTGGGTTATAGAAAAAATTGCTGATATATTTGGTTTTATATTACTTAAATAAGTACAAAATACCTTGACAGACAATATTTTATGGGAAAGGTTATTTTATAGGCAAAAATTAATCAGTTTATATAAAGAAAGAATTTTTTTGTACACTCAAGAAAATAAGTAGAAAAGTTAGTAAAACGTCTTGTAAATCAGGTATACTATTTTTTAGCAAATTTTTTGCTAAAATCTTGTTTTCAGCTAAAATTTTTGTTATACTTATTCAGCACTTAACTGTTTTATACTAATGCTTTACTAATATTATACTAATGTTTTACTGATTAATTTTGCTAAAAAAAATTGTGCTGATAAGCACATTAATAGTGTGGACGACAACCAGATTGAAAGATATACGCAGAATGAAGTAGATGTCGCGTCATGTCAAGATGTAGTAGAGAAGAGGAAAATTATACTAAAAAGTACAACTCTAATAAGACATATAAAAAAATCAACTATGGAAGATTTTTGTATCTGTTTTTCATACATAAAACAAAATTGAAGATTAAAACAACTTTAATTTTGCGTTGTCACCGGCTTTGCGAAAATAATTGTCTATTAAATAAATAAAAGACAAAATAAAATATTTAAATTTAATATGTATTTCTAAACTAAATGTTTATAGATTAAGGTTAAATTGCAAACAAACAAACATACACAGACATGTAGGCAGAGTAAAGCGAAAGACAAAGACACACATCTTAAGTAGATTTTTATTGTTCCTTTTTCTTATTGCACAAAAGGGTTGTTTTTTCGTTTCGTTTGTTTTTGTTTATTTTTTCGTTTCGTTTCTATAATTATCTTCGGCAATTGCGTCCTTTAAAAGATAGCATCATTTAGACAACCATTGATGTAAGTAGTTGAAAGAATTTTTTTGTTATGTTATATATATTTATTTCTATATATTTTCAGATATTAAATTAATTCATGTCGTCAATGTGGGAAAATGAAAATTTTTATATTTCGTAATTATTGTAAATTATTTTTAAAAGAATCACAAAAATATGTTTTATGACTTTCAGCAAATAAATTAACTAAAGTACAATTTGTCTACAAATTTTTTGAGCTTTTCTCAGTCTACTAATACTCAGCAAAAAATTTATTAATTTTAACAAGGCTTTTTTAGCAGATTTAGCAAAACTTTTGCTGAATCTACTAATTTTGTTGCTAAAAATCAGCTCGCTGATTTTCAGCAAAAGATTTTGCTGACATTAGCAATTGTTTTGCAAGCACCCTCCTGACTAAAATTTTGCTGACTCAGCAAAATTTTTTGCTGACTTTACAAAGTTTTTTTTTTGAGTGTAGACATACTTCGAATTCTAGTAAGCAAAACCGAAATCCTAAAAAACATTTAATTTTGCTACTAAAATTCAGAGTAACTGATTTTTTAAATAGTACCATTAATCACTTGCATGTTAAAATACCCTCTTTATGCGACTTTTTTTTTGTTTTCATATTTCGTCTATTTATTAAACTTTTTGCAGTTCTTAACGGAATGTCTTCAGAATTAGAGCAAGTAATGTCTGATATATTTCTTAAAAGATATATACAAATCAATTTAATATTTACATCTGAGGCGTTATTTACTTTGGTCCAGATTTTAAGCGAGCAATTCTTTTATTAAAAATAAAATTACCTTGAAATATACTAAAAATTACTCATTTTTGGTCTATCGGGAGAAGTTCTTTGATGGTAGTGCACAAAAATAAATTCTTAAATATAATTCGCCAAATAGCGTAGAAATTGTTGCTGTTTTTGAAAATATTGCACATTTATTATTCATTTCATAGAATACTTATCACAAAATAACTTATTTGTTGGACTGAATAATGTTTATTTTCTTAAAATAAGGCCGCAAAAATATTTGTATTAATTTAATTAATTCATATTTGATCACATCCTTGTGCAATTTATTGCATACTTTTTCATCGTGTAAGTCAACACAAAAATTTTTTTTATTCGTATTGTATATCAAAAGCGTGCGAAAATTATCTAAAATTTTCTGTAATAAACAAAAGTGAGTTGCATATTTTAGGCATTACAATTAATCATATAACATGACGCTACTTTAATTGTTGGTTCACAGAATAAGGAAGTTTATGTCTTGTTGTCAAGAATAGCTATGCAAGCCGCCGGTTAGAAGCCGCTGCTAACTAGCTGGCCACTTAGATGCTCAACAGATACAGGCAGACAGAGAATCAGATTTTTTTTTAAATTTATTGCTTAAATCTCAAATAAATTATTTATAACAAGAGCAGCCGTTCTGCCGGCTGAAGCTGACTTACAAGGGGAGTCTCCCGATATGTTCTCTCCGATCTTAATGAAATTTGGATATGTGATAAAGAAAAAAAATATATGGGACACTTACTTTTTAACGTCCCAATCACATGTTTAGGGGTAAAAAGTGTATTCAAAAATAGCCCAAGTTTTACTTTTTTGGGCTTCTTTCCAATTGTTTCAGAGAAATTTTAGACAAGTGGAATACCAAATGAAAGATCGTATTAACTGGTATACGAAACATGTCCGATCATATTCAAGTATTTCTGTTATTCAAAAAATGTGTTCTAAGTGTCATTAAAACTAGAGTTTTATTAAAGAATTGTAGTTGAATGTAATGCCTATCAAATTTGATATGCGACTTTTTCTCCGAAGAGCTTTTTAAATTATATTTTAAATAATTAATTATTGGTATCAACATTATTGTTTTCTAGAGTGAAACAAAATTGCGTTTAAAAAAAATCAAAATTTCATTAGTTTCAGATATGTTTCTATACACAAATATATTACCTTTGGCCTCACCTTTAAACCCTGAAACTCCAGATTGGACCACTAAAAAAATATACGTGGCCTTTATTGTTTGCTTTATCTCATTTCCAAATTTCATTAAGATCAGATAAAACCCACCGGGAGACTGCCCTTGTTATAAGGAAACCACACAAATGACAGAGAAAAAAAAAATAAAGTTTATGTATTTTTTTCTAGCCGCCCAATCTCACTTTTAAGGTGAGACCGAAATTATTAATTTTTGTATCTCATGCTTAGGCGTTACTAAATGGGTAAACATTGCCCCAATTTTACGTTATTTTCAGTTTATTTCGTTCTATTAAAAATAATTATAAACAAACTTTGTACCAAATTAAAGGTTTTTGAAGACATGTTCACTGGTGTACAAACTATGACCAAAGATCTTCAAGTATTTTTGTTATTCAAAAAAAAATGTGTTTTGATTAACATTAAATATGCCATTTTATTAAAGAATTTTATTTGTATTAAGCTCAAAATAATGCATAACAATGCCTATTTAATTTAATCGAGGGGGTATCTGAGCTTTTTGCGATATTCGAAAACGTTCGGCTTTTATGCGACTTTTCCCGAACAGCCTTTTTCCCCTAAATTTCAAATAATTCGAAAATGTGACAACTCTGGATCCACTATATAGGCAATATGAGTATCAAAATTTTAAATCTAGTTTCATAAATTAAAGAAAAGTTTTAATACAAAAACTAATGAAACACCAATTTTTAACCCTTAAGCGTGAGATTGGGCAGCTAAAAAAAGTCGTGTCTATTTTTGTTTTCTCCTTTACAACATATTCAAAGTTCATTAAAATCGGAGAATACGGGTCGGGATACCTCCATTGTTAGTTTGTTGCAACAACTTAAAATTGTCTTCTTCCGCCGACAACATTTCGAGTTGGCTTGCATCTCTGGTCATGAGTATTGTAACAATACATACATATCATATAAGGAATTAATTCGGAATTGATTATTTGAAGCATATTTAGATGAGAGTGCATATTTATAACAATTGCTAAATTGAATTGAATATTTATAAGTTGCAAATTTAAATATTTGCTTAAAAATAAATTTGTATGAACAATTTCGGTTGCTGATCTCAATATTTTATTACAGTTACCAAAACTATAGAAAAATTTTATATTATTTTATTAATAAAAAATTCGTATGCAGCGAACTGGGCTCGAACCAACGACCTCCTGCCTGTCAAGCACTTACTTTACCTCCAGCCTAAACTAAATTTGAACTTGTATTTTTCAATTGCAATCTTGAATGTTTTTTTGTATAAAATTTAAATATGTGTGTCTAAAAATAGATTTGTATGTACAACAGAAATTCAGTTGCTGATCTCAATATTTTATTAAAGTTACCAAAATAATAAAACCTGCTGCTTGCCAGGCAATTGCTTTACCTCCAACCTAAACCCAAATTGAATTTGTATTTTCAAATTTCTACCTTGAATATTTTTTTTTCAAGTTTAATTATGAATGTCTAAAAATATATTTGCATGTACATTTTAGATAGAGTGATTGTTTTTTTGCAGGCGAAACTAATATTCGATTTTAACTGCAAATATTTTATTCAAGGGATAAAATCTCCGAAAAGTGGTTGGTTGTTGGTATTAAAGGTAATGCAGAAGATACTATTTTTTCAATACCAATAAGGAAAACCAATAGTTTGAATGATGTGACTGTGTTTTGGTTAATTTTATATATTTTCTGTTTACAATATAGTTTAATTATTCTGATGATGAATTTTAAGTACTTACAATTAAAATTATTGAATAGTGATTACATTTTGTTGGTTAC
Source organism: Delia radicum (assembly GCA_021234595.1). NCBI lineage: Eukaryota > Metazoa > Arthropoda > Insecta > Diptera > Anthomyiidae > Delia > Delia radicum. The sequence continues at coordinate 51,895,082 of CM037855.1, read as the reverse complement.
AATGGAATTCCAACCAATTTATTCTCTGTGTGTAGGAGATCTATCAGAAGAAGCTCAAGAAAAAAGGAATAAGGATTACATATTTTATAGAGAACACAACATCAGAAAAATTTCACGAAAATTCACAAATTAAGATCTATACGTCAAATCCTTTCATCTATAGTATTCGACATCTATAGTATATCGAGACTTAGATGAAGAAGTCAAATAACTGTTACAGAACAGAAATAATACAGAACAGAATATGGAATATTTGCAAGCAACATCTTTTTAATTAATGATCATGCAATTCTAAAAAAAAGCTAGTACAAATAGTTGAAAATTTAACTACGACAACAGAAATAAAGTAGAGAATCGTAGTCTGCTTATTAAAGCTTACATAAATTTTGGCAGACTTAAATTTTAGTTAACATTTGTAGTTAATTTAGCTTAGAATTCAGCTAAGTGAACAGACTTTGTATGCTAAATAACCAGAAAAACGGCAATTCGAATCTTACCAGAGACAGGTATAAGATTGTTACTAGCTGTAAAGATTGCTAAATATGATAAAATAATTGTGGTTTAAATAAACTGGCACTTTTAACAATCATGAATTACTAAATATTAGCTAGAAAAATTAGTTCAACTGAATGGGAATCTTTTTTGTTTTAACAGACTTTTGCACACAATTTTTTATGAGTGTGTTTATAACGATCTGATTTCATTGATAGATTATGGCAGTTTTAAATTATATTGTAATTAAGATAATATTCCATTCTCTTCCGCAAATCCTTAAGTTTCAATATCACTCGTGCCATTTCAGTTTTTTTCGCCTTATTTAGTGTTCCACTTTCAATCGTTTCGATAAGTGTGTGAAGTATAGTTCCATTCCATTAACTCCATAACTATTTCTCAACCAAAAGCTTTTTACATTTCCTTTATTGGTTTGTAAACATATTAGTTTTAATTAATTGTTATTAGTTAGTAGGGCAACCTGAAATATGCTGTTTTTTCTATGCTTCGTATTGAAAAATAAATGAGATATTTATTCTTTTCAGATAACTTGACCTTAAGGGCATATTTTTTATAAGAAAGTTTGTTCATAGAACAAAAGCATCCTCGATTTCTGAAAGTAACCCCTTTTTGGAAATTTGAATTTCCCGGTTTAGTTATAATTAATCTTTTATCTTCCATTTTTGAAAAAAAGCAGATGTTACTTCAACTTCACTGAGAAATAAGTTTTAAAATATGAATTTTTAATAAAAAATGCGTTTTTTAAGAACAAATTTAGGGACTTTTTTATGGCCATAAAAACAATTTCTTAGGGCATATTTCTGGTTTCCCTGGTTATTAGTTTTTTTTTTTATTTTTCTAATACAAAATATTCTATTTCCATTCATTGGTAATAAAATGTCAATTGTTATGAACAAGTCCATGATTAACATAAAGGAAACACATTAACGCACTTCTTTTTACAAAGGCTTCCATTTATAAATTTTTTCATTTCCAAATAAGGATACATAAAACACTTGGAGGCTAGTAAAAGTAGTTCAGAGAATTTTTCTCAAAACATTTTGTTTTGCTCATAAAGGAACAATTCCTTTATATAGAGACTTTACTGCATTTTACAGAAACCCAATTAATTTCATTAAATATATCACAAAAATATTTTACTAAAATGCGTTTAAAATATTGTGGCAGAAGCACGTAAATACCAAGTTTTATTAACAGAAAAAAACAGGCTTATGAAAATTGTATAAAATTTTAAAAGCGTTATAAAACCATAAATGTTAAAAACAATTATTATCATCATATTAATCTTAAACCTAAAATATGCAATAGCTGCAAATTATAACACTGGGATACATAATTTTGATGTTAGAAAACATGTGTGAACAATTTTGCAAAAATTAATATTTAATATTTTCCAGAGTAGTATTTTACTCTGCATGTAAATGTACACTCACATAAATTGATTCAAACTAGTCTATTTTCGGTTGCATTGAAATAAGTTATAAAATATTTTTTGGAGGATTTAAGAACAAAGCATAAAATTAGGCTTTTCAAATAATGACAAAACTGTATAATAATTTAAAAGTTACACACAGAATATTAAAGTACACTCATAATAATCCATGCTTAAAAATACAAATATATTTTTCGTCAATTTTTTTTCGTAGATGTACAAACATTTTTTTTATATTACAAAACTTTTGTATAAAACAAATTATATAAATTTACGAATTTCGTAAAAAATACAAACATGATTTCGTAGTTTTTTTTTTAGTACATTGTACAAAAATTTGTAATGTTACAAATATTACATATGGATGTTGATGTGGTTAGAGGTCGGATTTGCAATCAGAAGGTTGCGAGTTCAACTCCTGGCCAGGACAATTTTTTTTTTTTTTAGTTTTTATATTTTTTTTTGTTTATTAATGTTTTTTAAATTTCTATGTTTTATTTTTTCATTTCATTATTACTATTTTTGTGTTTTGATATAAATGGATATTTTGTATTTTGTTTAATAAAGAGGATCCTAAAACAAGTTAAAGAGGACCCGAAAACACTACTTCCACTTTATTTGCCGGGTTTAGTATGAAATTCAATAAAACAAATATTTAAAAAGATAAAATATTTAATAATAAAATGCAATTAGTTTGAAATTGTTATTTAAGTTTTTTATTATTATTATTTTATTATTTTGTTTTTTAATATATTATTTGATATATTTATAAAAAAAATTATATTATTTTATTTAGTTCAATAAACATAATAAAAATATTTAATTGCCATTTTACCGTTTTTATTAAATATTTGTATCATATTTTTCTAGTTTTCATAAAAATTTCATAGTATTTTCGACTTAAGTTCCTTTTTAGTTTGTTGTATTGCATCAGCTACTTTGGTGCAAATGGTAGAGGAGTCTACTTCAACACAGCAGAACGTCACTGAAATCGTGAGTTCGATTCTGGTGTGGCACCATTACATTTTTTTTTTTTAATTTTAAGGTATGCACCACATTTTTTTTTAAAAAAAGTTTTTACAAAACTTTACGAAATGTGATTTGTATATTCTATTTTTTCGTAATGTCAAAATAACCAAAACTTTCGTAAAATGAACAACGGTTTTCGTGTATTTTACCTATAGATTATTATGAGTGTACCAGGCGAATTGAAAAGTGTATTTTTGTGGAAACAACCAATAATTTCGGTTGTTACAAGCACATTCTAATGGAGCAACAAAAATTCTGTTGTATTAACAGATTTTCGTTGTCATAACAAATATTTAGTTATACTCCACGATTTCTGTCGTATCAACCGAATTTCGGTTGTTAAATGACAAAATTTTTCTCTGTGTGCAGTAACATTTATAATTAATATTAAATTTCATTGTCCCTAAATACAGAAAATAAATTATTTGGGATTCCATTGCAAGCAACAAAATTTAGTCATTAGTTAAAATTTTAAATACTTAAAATTCATCATCAGAACAATTAAACTTAATTATTAACAGAAAATGTATAATACTAACCAAAACACAGTCACATCATTCAAATTATTAGCTTTTATAACAAATACTGAAAAAATATTATCTTCCAACTTACTTTTAATACCAACAAGCAAGAATTTATCGGATATTTTATAATTTTAATAAAAAATATGCCGTTAAAATCGAATATTATTTTCGCATCGAAAAAAAAAAAAATATTTAATATATTGTTTTCCTAATTAAATTGCAAATAGTATAAAATTTTTCTTTAGTTTTTGTAACTCTAATAAAATAATGAGATTATCAACCGAATTTCTGCTGTACCTACAAATCTGTTTTTAGACAATTTTAGTTAAATTTGAAACTAAAAAATATTCAAAGTTGAAATTTAAAAAAAAATAAATTTAAATTTTTGTCAGGCTAGAGATAAAATAAAAGCCTGACCATATAACGGTACAAACGCAGTTCGCTGCATTCGAATTTTCTATTAATCAAATAAATTTTGTGGAACTTATGTGAGTCTATTTATAGAATATTACAATCCCTAAACATAAAATATTAAATTGTTACAATCATGGCTGGCAATTACTAACACTAAAATACAGATAACTATTCAATACCGCTTCAAGGAACGATTTTTAACCACAAAATAGCGCTAAAAAAATAACTTAAAATACCGATAACCTTAAGATTTCAGTTTGCTGTTCGGTTTAACCGAAACCGCGGTTTTGCAAGCCTCAAAACCAAAAACCGACAAAAATAAGTCGCTTTTGAAATAAAATACTTGTTTTTATTAATAATATTGTTTTGAATCCGTTATTTATTTTGTTTTGTCCAAATTACAAGGTGTTTTATATTATAGCCCACTAAAGCACATGAAAAAATTAATTTCGAAAAGGGTTCAGCTCATTTTTTTTCAAAACTAACTGTAAATCATACTTGGGATTTTAGCATTGAGGCATTGCGTTTTTCATATACATGAATGCCAATGCTTTGGCATTAGCATTGTTATGGAAAAATCAATGCCTCAATGCTTTTCCCGCATGTATGCTGTAAACAACCATTTCCTGGAGCAAAAAACTTATAAAAGCTTAAAAGTTCATTCATTTAAGAGGTATAAAGCTTTTGTGTCCATTAGCAATTTGAATTTTAGGAGCTAAGTCCATTTCGAAATTCGCGATTCAGTTATTATTTCAACAAACTTGCTAAACTCACAGACCCAAAAATAGAGTGTTTAAAACGAACAAACCTTTTAACAAGTTGGCGAAAAAAACTACCACAAATATTAATTCCTAACCGGTTTCTACATTTAATTCAAAGGTCTAAAAATGGATTTAATGTCATTATTTGATCGAGACATTCAACTGTATTTTAATTAATATCTAATACAAATTAGGTAATTTTTATAAATATTTAATTATTTTAACACATTTTTTTTAATATTTCTTAGAATTTTGAAACCCAAAAACGCGGGTTTTAAATTCAACAGTTTTCAGCGAACTCTATACTCAACAAAAAAAAAAGATAGTTAAGACAGCAAACAATTTTGCTTAGTCAGTAAAATTTTTATCAGGAGGGTGCTGGCAAAAAAAATTGCTAACATCTTTTGCTGAAAACAGCGAGCTGATATCTAGTAACAAAGTTAGTAGATTCAGCAAAAGTTTTGCTAACACTAAGTTGATTAAAAAAAAATACTTGCTAAAAGTTAAGACAATTTTTACTGAATATTAGTAGACTAAAAAAAGCTCCAAAAATTTGTAAAAAAAAATTATACTTTAGTTAATATATTTGCTGAAAATCCTAAATATTTTTTTGTGATTCTTTTAAAAATAATTTACAATAAGTTACAAAATATAAAATGTTCATACTGCCACATTGACGGCATGCGTTAATATAATATCTGAAAACATATAAAAATAATTGTAAATAACTTAAACAAATTATATTTCAACTATTTACATCAATAGTTTTCTAAATGATGGCATCTTTTAAAGGAATACATTTGCCTTTGATAATTGAGGAAATGAAACGAAAAATTTAACAAAATATGACATATACAACCCTCTTTGCAAAAGGAAAAAAACATAAAAAGTTACCTAAGATGTGTGTCATTGTCTTTCGCTTCAGTTTGTCTACCTTAACGTATATTTGTTTGCAATTTCAAATGGCCAATTTGACCACACTACATTAATAATTGTTACAAATATTTAGTTTACAAATTCATATTCAATCTTTATTAAATTTAAATACTTTATTTTGTCTTCAATTTAAGTAATAGAGAATTACCTAAACAATCCGGAGACAACACAAAATTTAATTGTTTTAATCCACAATTTTATTTTATGTCACTGATGCAAAAATCTTCTATTGTTGAGTTTTTATATATCTTACAAGAGTCGTATTTTTTAGTATCATTATCCTTTTTTCTACTATATCTTGACATGCCGAGATATCTACTTCATTCTGTGCATATTTTTCAATCTGGTTGTCGTCCACATTATTAATGTGCTTATCAAGTAATTTTTTTAGCAAAATAAATTAGAAAAAAATTAGTTCAAAACATTTAATTGCTGAATAAGTAGAACTAAAACTGAAGTTTAGTAAAAAAACTGAAGTTTAGTAAAATATTTGCTGAAAACTAGTATACTTGATTTACAAGACGATTTAATAACTTTTCTACTAACTTATTTTTTTGAGTGTACTTAAAATACAGAAACGAAATAACTTAAAATACCCTAACGAAATACATACATCGGTTATTCCATGAGAGAATATTAAAAAAATTGCATTTTTGACCAGATGTCAGCCGCCGACTTTCTTTACATCTTCAACTGAAGAAGACATAATTCCGGTTTAAGATCTTTAGCATTTTTAAAACTCGTGATTTTATTCATATTTTCAGCCTTTTGAAAACTTGTAAAAATTTAAAAACTAGTGAAGTTTGAGGACCTATACACTGATAATAAACCATTCGTAAAAATACAAAAAAATCTCAAAATAACCAAACATTTTGTAAACAAACAAAAATTTGTTCATTTTACAAAAGATTTCGTTGTTTTGACTTTTTTTTTCGTATTTTTAGCATGGATTATTATGAGTGCAGTTTCAAAACTAGCTGATCCAAAAATTAAAAAAGCTTCTGAAAGCTGCGAATATCTACTTTTTTGATCTGTAATCGAAAAATAATATATTCTTTCTAAAACTACATTTCTTCTGCTTTTGCAAGTTTGGAATGTATTTTGCACTTTTTTGTTTAGGAGTGCTAGACATTGATGCTGCCGGTTAAATATGAATATTAAAAAATAACGCAAAATAATGTTAACCCTAAACTAGCCTAATGTAAAATAGCATTAACCCTAAAATAACCTAAGGAAATAACTTAAAATGACATTAACCTTAAAATGACATAACGATTAATCTCAAAATATCGTTAACTTTAGAACACCCTAACGAAATATTTACCAAATTCCGTTATCTAATACCGATAACCGAATAAAATGATTATAACCCAGCACTGAGAGAATTATCAGCATGATATCAATGTATTTTTGCATTCTATCTATGAAACTTTACTAGAACTCGCCCATTGAAACATTTTATTAATTTAATGTAGTTTTTCATAAAATTTTATGAAAAATTTCAATTTATTTATTAAAACTTTCATACACCTAATGAAAAGGTTTCATTAATAATAGTTTCATAGCAACTACGAAGCTTTTTCATAAAGTTTAAGAACACCTTCATTTATTTTGTGAAGAAAACTTCATTATTTTAATGAAAACTTTCTTTAAAATTCGTCCAAAAAAATTATCTCTGTGTGGCTACGATCAATTTTAAATGATTGCCGGTTGTTGCCATAGTATTAAAATTTAATAATAGTGGCAGTAAGTGAAACTACAAAAATTAGATTGGCAAATCATTCGGTTATACCTACAAAAATGCATTCTGTGAGAAGGGTATAAAAAGCTTTTGAACTTAGCTTTTGGCAAACAATGTATTAATTAGACTTAAAAAAATAAAAAATAAATCACTGTTCTACTGTGTAATAACCTATAGCACTGTAAAGTTTTTATCAATGTGGTTTTAGGGAATCTACATCAAATTGCTAGTTGATGTATTTTAAAACTTGCAACATAAAAACGAAGTGTGTTAAACAGGGTTTACCACTTGTCAAACCTTTTATGTTTGATAAAATTTGTTTATCAATATTTGGTGTTATCAAAAGGTAAAAACTGTTTAACCCTAAGGCTAAAATTATGAACGAAATTGAAAATAAAATTTTGTATATATTATTGACCGAATTGCAACCGTAGCCGGTAGTTAACGGTAGCCACTGAAATATTTTAACCTCACATTCACACACAAATATGCATGTGCTATGTGAGGCAGCAAAAAAACGTGCACATTAGGGTTATAACTTGTTTTGTTTGCAAAATGTGTACCTATCGCTACGTGATGGACAATTCTGTAAAAATCGCTTTAAAACAAAAAAAATTCCGCCAAAAGTGCATTTTCAAAAAAAATGCATTTCTTCACTTTTTTTGTCACTAACGTTGCAATAAAGGATCAAAATTACTGCACAACATATTCTAAATAACTTTTTATTTAATGTCATTGTTGTTTTGAGAGTTTCTCTGCAATTTTCAAATGTTTTACTTTCAAATTTTAAAAAAATATAACCAAAGTTTATTTTTTGATCTTTTATCATAAATTATGATGTGAGCAAGATTATTCAAGTTCAAGATCATTTGTTTTTTGGTAAACAAAAAACCGTGCAATGTTTATTTATTAATTAAAAATAACATCATCCGCTAATTTAAAGCAGACTTTATCTATTGACAGGTCCTTACATGTTTCATTTCGCGTCACCAAAATTCTTTAGAGGCCCAAAATTGTTTAATTAAACCAAAATTGATTATGGAAGAATTTTTTTTGTAGACCGCGAAAAAATAAAATTCCGTTCTTCTTTATATTTTTGTATGGACCATACGGCTATTAGAGGTAAAATTTGATAATGGAACAAAAAAATCAAAAGTTATAACCCTAGTGTACATACAAAATATTGAAATAAAAAAGTACCTTATGAATATGCAACAAATTCAATTTAAAATGGCGGCAACTAATGTGGCAGCATGCGACAGATAAATTCAATTATAATAAATTTATACCAATCTCCAAGCCCCAAAACATAAACACACATACACACATACATACATACACAAACCCATATAGATTTTAATTGTGCAGCAGTATATAACACCTGACTGTAGGCTTTTTTTACTATAGATAATAGAAAAAAAAACAGATGTGCCATAATAAAATTATAGTTATGCATATGAAGGGGAGCAAATAAAAACACATACATTCACACACACAAACACACACACACACACACACACACACCCACACACACATACCACACACTGATATAAAAACACATACAAACCACACAACGGAAAGAAATTATGAAATTTTAATAATATTTTTATTCATTCGCAAATAGTCGGAAATTCTCTAATTGTGGTAATTTTGTGGTAACTCACACCCACTCATATACATTTTTTTCTATGTATAAATTGTATTTTTATTATGGAAATCTACACATAAAATATGGTTGAATTATATGTATATGTATCTGTGTGAATGTGTTCGTAAATGTATGTTCAGGTGTCATATGGCCTTAAAATGAGATCATAATTATATGCTACACATTTTATTTAAGCCTAATTGAATTGAAATTTAAAATAAAATTAGTTACTGGTATCAACGCAAATACGAATTGAACCAAAAATTTAAACAATATATTACGGGTACACAGAATTTTAAATTAATTTATTCTACATTTAAATATGAAAAATTTCGCGCTCAAAACCAATCGAATGGTTTGGCTTAACAACAAATTCTTTTAAAAAGAATTGACATTTTTCAGTAAATAAATACAATTTTTTCTGCAAAAAGCGAACAAATATTTTATTAACATTTAAAAAACAATAAACTTACACAAAAACTACACTAGAAATAGTTTGTAGTTTAATGGCGTTTTCTTTTCTGACAAAAAAATGTTGCATTTTTATAAGTGACATTTAAATAATGTTGTCATAACCCTCTTAATATGTTGCCATATTCATAGTCACAATAAAACATGAATTTATACAAAAAATGCTGCCCTGCTTTAGAAAAGCTGATTTGGGCTTAAGTCTAGTTTAGGGGCCTCGCTCGGATTTATTTCAAATTTTCACCATTAGTAGAACTTTTAATGCTGAGCTCAAAAATACATTTTTTTTTGTCGGCGACTCTCGGTTCCCGAGCTATGGACTTTCAAAGTTTGAATTTTGAATCTTTGCATCTTCACCATTTCTGATCGGATCAAAACAATATACATATCATTTGAAAGCTTATTAAAGCACCTTTCATTTGATATATAATACTTCTAATTCCATTAACCCGTTAAGCGTCAAATTAAAAAAGTCTGTTTTTTAACCGAATTTTTTAGACAAACCTCGTATTTTCTTAAAATTTGACTATTATAAAGGTACGATACAAATAATATTTATTTGTAGCTAAGATTTCAAGCTTTAATTTGATATATAATATTTCACTTTAACCCTTTTAACACCGTAGATATTAACATTTATATCGTTATTTAATTTTCTTCATTTTTGTACTTTTGTTCTTATATGTATATGTAAATTAATAACTTTGTTAAATTGCTAATTTTAGAAACAAATACACTTTTGTAAACACGCCGAAATTTCTGCAGCCCGGGGCGAAGCCTCAGCGAAGCCGAGAATTGGACTGATGGGAGTAAAAAAACCCCTAAGCCCGGCCGAAGGCCGGTTACACAGAAAAACTTTGCTCGGCATATGTATATATAAATTAATAACTTTGTTAAATTGCAATTTTTAGAAACAAATAGACTTTTGTAAATACGCCGAAATTTCTGCAGCCCGGGGCGAAGCCTCAGCGAAGCCGAGAATTCGACTGATGGGAGTAAAAAAACCCCTAAGCCCGGCCGAAGGCCGGTTACACAGAAAAACTTTGCTCGGCATATGTATATATAAATTAATAACTTTGTTAAATTGCAATTTTTAGAAACAAATAGACTTTTGTAACTTTAACCATTAATAACTTTTTTATTATAAGAGATATAGTAACACATTATACCTTAAATGAAAGCTTGTAAAATGGGCTATAATTTTCTATAAATTTTTTATTTACATATATAGACGTTTTTTTGAATAAACAGATATGTTATACAAAAAAACTAGAATAAAAATGAAAAACTTAAAACTGGGCTGTAATGGGTTAATTTATGAGGACATATTGTACCTCATTAGAAAGATATTTTAAAGAGCTTTCATATGACACCCATATTGTCGTGATCGAACTTGTACTTTTTGAGATAATCGTTAAAAACTATTCCAACTTTAATGCCCATTTCTGACGCAAGGGGGCGTCGCCGACAACAAATTTTTTTTTTGTTGAAATCAGCTCAAAAAGTACTATTCAGGGTAAAAAAAAAAAAAAATCTGAGCGAGGCCCCTAAACTAGACTTGTTCCCTGATTTGTGTATAAAAGTAAACAAGTTGAAAAATAAAAAAGCGGCAAATTGCAAATTGGCATTCAAATTGTTTTTAATTAATTATTTTTTTTTATTTAAAATGGATTCAGGAATTGATGCAAGCACAATATTTCGCTCCTGCAGAACACACATTTCCTCTTCATCTGATGATGAGGAAGAATCCATTAGTAATCCAACAACATTGTTTACGCATATCACTACAGCAGCTTTTTCCATTTTTAGCAATTTAAATGTATATTTTTTAAAATTATTATAATTTATAAAACAAAATTTGTTAATTTTCGTCTTTAAATATTTTTTTTTTTTTCAAAACAAAACTGTAAAATCAGCTGTTTTATAGTGCAACATTTTCACCCCGTCATTTTATAAAGGGTGAAAATGGCAACATTTTTGCATGTTAATAGGGCGACATATTTTTAAAAGAACATGATTCCTTTTTAAAGTGCTGTCAATTTTTTAGAAAAGAACACAAAAAGTGCAATTTTTTAGAAAGGGCAAACAAAATGTTACATTTTTTGCCAGAAAAGAAAACGCCATAAGTTAACAAAAAATCTAATTTAATATAAATGATAAATTACTTAAAAGCCACTCACATAACAAATTCGGTTGTCTCAACAGATTTTCATTCAGCCGAATTTTTTCAATAGAATTTCATCCAACCTAATTGAAACGGTTGCTACAACCTCGTAAGTTCGGTTGTCACAACTTAATTCGGTTGTTGTAACCGAATTGGTGGTTGTGACAACCGAACTTACGAGGATGCAGCAACTAAATCGATTCGGTTGGACGAAATTTTAGAATTTTTATAATATATAGATTTTAAATAGTGTTTGAACTAATTACAAACATGTATTCACACTAGGGTATTCAAATTACTTGGGTTTATTTTTGTTCGAGTAAACGAGTAACTCGATTTTGATGTTTTGCACTTACTCGATTAATCGAGAAAACTTTTTTAAATTACTCGAGTAACTCGAGCAATTGTTAAACTTTTTTCACAAACTTTTCCTTAAAAGGGCATTAAATAAAAAAATAAATAAATAAATTGTGCGCCCCGGTAGGCTAGTTGGTAGCGTGCTGGCTTATATGCGCGGGGTCGTGGGTTCGATTCCCACCAGAGGCACTGGTCTGTTTTCGATACAACGCGCATAAAGCCATAGTAGCTAATGCTTGATTAGGGTAATAGTATATAATTTGTAATTATATGATTAGTAATAAAAAAAAAAATAATAACATTAGTTCGAAAATGTTTTTTTTTTATAAAAATTTAATACAAACGGTTGTTGATATTATTAATTTAAAATTAAAAAATAAGTAAAATATTTTTTATTTGTGGTGTTTTACATTTAAAAAAGTTTTTTCTTTTCGTTTTTATATATAAAGTTCGACTTTAAGAAAACTAGGGACATAACGCTTAATATTTTATTGCAAATATAAAAATGCAATGACTTGCTCTGTCATATAAAGATATATTCTTCATGGTCGTAAAAAACGTTTCCGCATCGAATCAAGGTAATATTAAAAAAAAAAATTAAATCAGCCAATTTTTTTATAACCCGCTACAGAAACCTTAAAAATAAAAGTTGAGAAAAAGTATAAAAATTTAAATTTGGGCGCCTCGAAAATGGTTTTTTTGATATGTCGTAGTGAACTTTTTTTCCTCATGCCAAAAGCTATCGAAAAATCGATGGCACAATATCGATTGCTAAATCGACCCACACTATTGTCCATATATATTTAATGGTTTAAGCTACACAAGTTATTGATACCTCAATTTAAAGGTACTTAAATCGTGGTACTTACTGGTTGGCAAAATTAATTTACTTCTTGACTATAAAATGCATTTTTTTTAAATTCGTGGTGTAAATCGCTGTATTTTAAAACAATGGTTTTCTAAAATTTTAAAAAAATATATGTTAATTTTAAATTATTCTTCTATACCGCTACAAAATTCCTATGTGGTACTCCTGCATGTTTCTGAGTTATCGGCTTTTTAGTTAAATCTTTTACATTTTTATTTATTACTCAGGATACCGTAAGAGCTCCGCATAGGGCTTTGGACACGGCATAGGAAAGTAATTTATAATAAACTTTTTGAGCAGCGGTTTCAGAAAACAATGCATTTTTCAGTGGAGAAGTGAATAACACCTGTGCACTAGCAAAACCACAATATAAGTAGCTTTAAAATGATGTATCAATAACTCTCGTATACGACTACTTTTTTAAAATTTCAAATATTTTTCATATTTTGAAACGCGATATATTTAAAGAGCCGCAACGATTAGCTGTCCTACATTTGTACGAGGCTATAGTTATATGATGTACATCTTCTATACCCAGTTTGATTAAAATCAGAAGGGGTGGCTGATTTAATATGCTTTTAGTCTATACTCTGTTTTAAAAGATTTGATCAAAATAGAGAGGTATTTCATTTTCAAATTTGCATTTTCTCAAGCGATTTATTGAATATATTTTATTTGATATTTATTTGTCGAAACTCTACTCTAACAATGATGGTCGTCAATTTTCTGGCAGAAACAATTCATTTATATACACTCGAAAGGAAATTAATAAAGCCAATAAAAAAATTTGCTGAGTCAGCAAAATTTTAGTCAGGAGTGAGCTTGCAAAAAAATTGCTAATGTCAGCAAAATCTTAGTAGAATCAATAAAAGTTTTGCTAACACTTAGTGGATTAGAATTGCTAAAAATTAACAAAATTCTTGCTGAATATTATTAGACTGAAAAAAACTCAAACAATTTTAGAAAAATTAGTTACTTTAGTTAATTTATTTGCTGAAAATCATAAAACATACTTTTGTGATTCTCTTAAAAATAATTTACAATAAGTTACAAAATATAAAAATGTTCATACTCCCTAATTGACGACATAAATTAATGTAATATCCAAAAATAGAAATAATTATATATAATATTATCTTTCAACTACTTACATCAATGGTTGTCTAAATGATGCTATCTTTTAAAGGAACGTAAATGCAGATACATTATTATAGAAACGAAAAATAATAAAATATATCGTATGCAACACTTTTTTTGCAATAAAAAAAAAGAAACATAAAAATATACCTAAGATGTGTGTCTTTGTCTTTCGCTTGAGTCTGTCTTCTTGTCTGTATATTTGTTTGCAATTTGACCACACTCGATTATTAATCTCTATAAACATTTGGTTTATAAATACACATTTAATCTTTATTAAATTTAAATATTTTATTAAAATAATAAATTTAAGATGTTTCCGCAATTTTGTGTTATGTATGAAAAACAGATACAAAAATCTTCCATGGTTGATTTTTTTATATGTCTTACTGGAGTTATACTTTTTAGTATCATTTTCCTCGTCACTACTACATCTAGACATCATTCTAACACAAATAGGCAATAAATAAAGTAATTTCAAAGGAGATATCATTCATTGCATTTTAATTAAAATATAATCAAAATTAGATTTTATGTAAAATTCGTAAGAAAAAATGCATTTTGTGAATTTTTTGTGACGACACAGTTAAAATCTTTTTATTAAAACTATTAGGCCATTAACGCATGACATTTGAAGAATGTCGTATAAAATTTTCACGAAGAAATATTAAAAAACACTGCAATGGCAGCAATTATTCGAACGTGCCTCAACAAAAAGTAGAATTGCGGTGCCCCTCATAACTTGGTGCTGGGTCACCTGAAATCAAAAAATCCAAGTTCATTCGTTAGATATGGGAGGTTTTTCGAAATATTAATTTTTCACTTTTTTGGCAAATTGGTTATTGTAAAATGGAAATTATTAACAAATTTGAAAAAACTCTCCAGCGTTACCTAGTAAATTATCTACAGAAATAGTGTTCAAAATTTCAAAAGGATCGGTGCAGTAGTTTTGAAGTTATGAGGGGCGATGACTTTGAAAACGTGAGTTGTGAGAAAAACGCTTTAAAGCTTTGAACACTAAAAAATCTGGTATTAAACGTTTATATGCAAATTTTATCGGCCTACCTCACACTGAATCATCAATGCCGGATGTTGCTATCATCCATTATGTCTAAAGCACCTTTTTGCTCCTGTCTACGACGAATACTGAATTCCTTAGTTTGTATCCAAGCTTCCTGCTCTGCTTTGTCATGAGCACTTGATTCCCATGTCTTGCATGAAGGTTACTAAAGTAAAAGAACCTTCATTGAAGACACTGGCTGCCATATAAGCTGCAATTTCAACGATGACAGAGGTTCCACTCAAGCTTTGGTGAGATTTTCCAATTAAGTTGGTTCAAACTCTTATTGTTATTCTGCGTGAAGCCTCCAATTTACAATTTTTCTAGGTCGATATAATCTCGAACCAGCTGATTGTCTATCGGATCTTTTAATTTTTTTAGGCATTTTAGTAATAATTTAACTCAAATCTGCTAAACTAAATTTTATACTCTACACTGACATACTTGACATAAAAATACTCGTGACTTCGTCAATTTTGCTCCAATCGACTTGAAATTTTAACACAATATTCTTAACATATTAAGCATTTATTAAAAAAAAATCAAAAAAATGCAAAAAAAATTAAATACCTTAACCCCCCTTAAGTTTATGCGTCCCGGAGATTTTGTGTGTCATTTAAAAAGTTAAAATTTTACTAATCAAAAAACAAACAAATGTATAAAATAAATTATATTTAACATAACTGAATACTTTTTATTAAACAACAAACAGTAAACTACCTAATATTCTAAGTGTATACAATTAGCTTTAATCATATTAAATAGTTAATCTCCCTGAGTGTAAAGATTGTTTAATGTCAATTGTCAAATATCGATAATTATGATTTAAAAGTTTTTTTAATTTCAATCAAAACTTGATATGAAACATCATTACAAAACACTTTGAGAATTGCAAATTTTAAAATCTAAGTGATTACATTCCTTTCACATACTGGCTGATATATTATCCTATTTAGTTATTGTCATACGTATTTATCCATATGTTGTAAAATAATCTTATATGTGGGTTATGGATAAAATATATCTGTGTACAAATTAACTACATTTGTATGAATTGCTCAAATAAGGGCGTTAAATCCAACTTTTAGACAACGCGCTTTTAAGCTAATACGAATATATTTTTTTTTCTTTGAAACATTTTAATTTTTTAAATAACTTGCACAGTGATAGGTATAATTTGGCTTCCAAAATAACAACAAAGGTACAGCTTACAGGGGAGGTGTTCCGACCTGAATCCATAGTGGATCCAGATCCGGAGGCAGCGAATATTGCTATCTTGTTGCCAAAAAAAATTACTAAAATCACGTTTTCTATAATTTTAAAATTTAGAGTCATTTCATTTTAAGCGTTGAAAAAGGTACACTGAAAAAACTAAAAACGGGTTTCAATTAAAAAAAATTCTGAATAAATTAATATTTTAATTGGTTTAATAGGGTTTAATTGGGCGTACACAACGAATATGAAATACAAATTCAAATCGCTGTGGTGGATTTCGAGAAATTGGGAAATTTTATACAAAAAATTGTTCAAATTTGAACACAAAGTTTACTATATTTACCGCTGTGAAAATTTATTATTTGCACTAATATATTTCTATGAAATATCATCTTGTGCACAGAAAAAACTAAAAACGGGTTTCAATTAAAAAATTTATTGAATCAATTAATATAATAATTAATTTTGCACCTACCATGACAAATATAATTTAGATATTAATTGAAGCTTTTATTGTAAATTAAAGAAAAAAAAGCTATAAATAACTAATTACAAAAAAAAAAAAATATATGATACAAAAAAAAGTGTGTGAAAGACACGTTTGTATGGACATGTGTTTTTGGTAATGCTGTGTCTGCTTGTAAACTATAAATGTATTTGGTATTTTATACTGCAACTTTTCTATTTAACACACAGAATATGATAAAATAATTTGAGAATTATGTCTAAAATAAAATATGAATTTATATATTTAAAAGTCAACTAGAATATAAATTTATATAATTAAATATTTGTTTAGAAACAAGTTTAATTCATTAGATATTTTAGGTTGATAATTTTTTCTGTACATTGCATTAAATTTTTTTGTTTAAATCAATATTTTGTTGTCAATATCACTAACGCTTTTCAAAGCAATCGTACATGATTTGTTTTTGCCATTGGCAAAAAACCGGATCCCGTTATTGCAAAAATGCTATATTTAAATTTTTAAATGCGGATAATTTATGCACTTTAAGAAAATCGGTTGATAAATATAAAATTGGTAAGATCTCAAAATAATTGAATACCCGAATCCGATCAGCTAGTAAGAAATGTCTGAATTATTTCCAAAATATTACACTGTTCATTGACAGAAATCGGCCAAGCCAAAGCTGTTGAAGTTTTTATACACTTTCGATTTCTAAAAAATTTAGGGCGAGTAACGTTTTTAAAAAATATCCTCAGTTTAACCTTATTCACAGATATTTCCATGCAAATTTGACATTCACCACTATAGTTAATCCAGTAACTTTAAGTTTTTTGGGATAAGCACTTCTCACAATTTTTTAATTTCCTATCAAGCATTAAAAATGGATTTTATGGCCTTATTCAAGTATCTGCTTGAGTGTGTTGGCAAATTAATAGAACCAAATTAAACATGTTAAAATTGCATATGGTTGACTAAAAGTAGCAAAAAAAAAAAAAAACATACAAAAAATTAAATTTATTTTTAACCCCAGTAAGCATAATATTTATGTATTTATGCTTTGTGGCCATATCATAAAAAGTTCACTTTTAGATTAAAAAGTACAACTGGAATTCACCAAAAAAAAAAATACGCTCACAAACGCAATTTGTTTTTATATATGTAACAAATATAAATGTTTATATATATGTACATGTAAACATAATATTATAACCGACCAACCCAACCGATAGTATTTATGTTTACATATTCATTTGTTTGGTTTCAGAATTTAAATACGAACAACTAAATACGTTCAAAGCACTCTATAGCTTTATCGTGCATAAGATCCCCAAATGGGTATTTAATATTTTGTTTGTGTGGGTTTTATAATGAATACATTACAAGTGTGTGTATGTGTGTGGTTATATGTGTATTTCCAACTACGACAACTGAAAATAGATTAAAACCTAATTAAATACCAAATAGTTGTGTTTATTTTTTATTAAATATCACAAAGGTATTTGTTATTTTATTCTTATTCATTTTAAGTTTAACACAATCAATTTTAAAGGTTTTCCTACTTAACGCTTTTAATAATTTATAAATTCGATAAAAAAAAAAAATTATATCTCAAATACTAAATGTTATTCCATTTGATTTCGGTTGATGTTTAATCTTATAGATAATCTCAATATTGGGGTATCCAGTAATATCAAATTATATCCCTAAAATATATTGCTGAATTAAATTAGATCAAATTATACACTCACAAGAACTTTTCCATAAAATTTCAACAGTTATTAAAAATTTAATCGGTAAAGTTGCTTCAATGGAATATGCAGTTAAATTACCAAAGAAATATATTTTTTAACTTTCTGTCTGTTATTCAATGAACAAAATAAACAAGAAACGGACTTTCGGTAATAATTAAAATATTCAGTTAAATTTTCCGTTTAAAACAAAAACTTGTTATATTATATTGAGTATTGAAATAAACGAAAACAATCTATTGTTTTTATGGATTTTGTCAATTAATTTTTCAACAGTTGAAAAGAAATTAAAAAATACAATTGTTTTAAACGAAAATTAAGTAGTCCTGTTTTTAACTGATTTTCAGTTAATTTAATGTGTATATTAAGTAGTGTTTACGGAAAAAATATTGTGAGTGTATCTCAAAATTGGGTTATCTAATAATATCTAATATAAGATCCTGATTGTTACTCGAATAAAAATTATTCGATTAATCGAACGAACAAAACGAAAATTCGAGCGAACAAATAAATATAATGATTTTCGAATAACGAATAATTCGATTAATCGAATAAAGCGAATAATTAAAAAAATACTTCTTTTAAAAATATTTTTTTCTAAATAGACCAATTTTGAGCACATTTATATGAAAAATGATGATTTACAAAATAAAATCAAAACTCTACTGAAGAAATAATTGCAATTTCAAAACGTTTATTAATCGTTTTAAAAGAAATGGACTCTATAATAATGGGTAAAGATATATGACTTGACTTCGAAGCAAACAGTATAAGGGAAAGATAAAGTGCAATCGTTAAAATAAAGCATAGATTAGTGTAAACTATACAAAACTTTAAAAAATATAGCTATTTTACAAAGATAGAACGTTAGCACTTAAACCTTGAATTCCATTTGTGTAATTTCAACGGCCACTAAAATAAGATCTTAACAGCGCGAAACTGTTTTTTTTACACGAGCTAACAATCCCAAAGGATGTTTGATTAAGAAATCTTTTGGCGTCACTATAGTCTAAAATTATTGCATTTGAGAATTGTAGTAGTATTCAAATCGACTGCAAAATTCTTAAAATTTTGAGATAATATGATAAGACACATTAATTATTTATTTATTTTTAAAATTATTTTTATTCGTTCGATTAATCGAATAATTTTTAAAAATTAATCGTTTGATCATTCGATCAAAAATTGTTTGGCCGTTTAATCAAACAATATACAAAAACAAATAATTTATCCCAAAATATGGGATGGAATCAATTTGGATATAACTGGATCTAATTAGATCCAAAATTATGAGTAATTTATTGTGGATCGAATAAGATATTTTGAGATTAAATTAGATTTACTCAAATCGGAGTCCATTTGACCTACTTCAAAACTACATTTGACCTACTTCGACATCTCTTGAAACTGCTTTTAGATGCCTCTTATTTACTCGAGGTTTTATTAATAGAGAGGAATGATGAACAGGGCTAGGTGGACTATACTTAAAAGCTTTGACGTGCAATGTTTCACGCTAAAACGTCTTTACCAAAAGAATTGATGGCCATTCAAAGGTCTAAAAATTTCAAAAGTTGCTTGAAATTTACAAGTGTTTTTTCATTCATTTAATTTTTTCGCTCATACTTTTTAACTTTGAGATACAAACCAATACTAGAATTGGGAGATACGTTCACTGAAACACCAATTTCCTTAGCGTTACTTGGTGAAAAATTGTAAGATGGTTGACAAGTGAAACTGAAATGTTCCGATTGTTTGCGCCGTTTAATTTCCATTGAGTTTTGAGAACAGTATATGAAAAGCTGTATAATTCTTTATAGCTTGAAGTATACTAAGTTGGAATTGGCGTAAATAAGGAATTGGCGTAAATATTTAAAAATGTATGATTTTTGTGTCTGATATTCACTATTATCTAGCGTATTGCGCGAATTTGAATTGGCTAGCGTATTGCGCGAACTGAGTTACTTTTAAAAAGCACCTCCTGGTGCAAAAAGCATTTAAAAAGTTTTAAACGCAAACATTTTATAAACTTTTTAAAAATGTAGCGAAATTAAATTTTTTTGTTTGGCATTTTTTTATAAAAAAAAACGTCTTGAGAGCAAACTTAGGAGTAGAGCAATTAATTACGACGGGCTAAATTTATAAAGTAAAAAAAAGTTAAATTTTTTTTCATTGATACACTCAAAATATTTTGTCGTTAAAAACTACTTAACATATAGTTAAAACCCGGTTTACTCACTTTTCTTTTCAATCCAATGTATTTTTCATTTAAAAATTACCTCAAAATCGGTAAAAATAAAGATTTTTCCTTATTTTACTATCAAATATAAAATAAAAAATTTTAAAATCTCCCAAACCCGTTAAAATTTAACGATATTATTTCATTTTAACTATCAAAAATAAACTCCCAAGTTATTAAAATCAACCCTTTTTCTTTACTTTTTACTACACTCAGGAAACTTCTGCTGTAAATATTTGTAGTTGTTTGAGTTGTACACGTAATACAGTAAAATTATTTTGAAATGAAAAGACAGTAATTTTTCGAAGAAATTTCAGTTTTGACTACAATGGGATATTATTTAAAAAAACAAAACACATCAAATTAATGTATTATGATTTTACATTCATTTTATACATTAGTTCTTTTTTTATTTAAAAAATAAAACAAATATTTGTGTGTTTAGTTTTTACTGCATATGTGGGTCATTTTTACCTCAATTGCGGTTAAATTTTCAATAGTAAAAAACAAATGACAATGTTAGTTGAATTTACTGAAATTCTTCAACTGAAATTTCATTTGTTTTTAACTACATTTGCAGTGGTCAGTTACCTATATAGTATTTTAAGTGTATCATTCACTTTTTGGTTCAAATAAAGAATTTTTTGTGAAAAGAAAATTTTAAATGAAAACTGGTACAGAAATACAGTTTTTATGTGTACATAGTTTGTTTTTTAATGAATGGTAAAATAAGTTTAAAAAAATATTTCTTTATATTTTAAAAGTGCAATCCTTAAAAAACAAAGTTTACTCATTACTTTCTAAATAAACAACAATCAGTTACTGGTAAAATGTTGTGAGTGCAGCGGCTACAGTGGCCGTTTTTTTCCAAACACAAAAAAAAGATTTTAATGAGCTTAATACTAAAATCGTAAAGGGATCAAAAAATTCTAAGGACTTAAAATGTTATAACCTCAAAAATCATTCTTATATAAAATTTTTAATTTGCAAATGTAGAAGTAATTAATATGATTTAATACATACAAGTAAGAATAAACCGAACTAAATTCCATTAAACAAGCAAAAAGTTCATGTTTTCCAAAATATATGACAAAAAAAATTTTTAGTGTAAGTTTACATTTATTGGTGGTGTAATATATTTTTTTTAAATGTGATAAATGTAATGAGATCTATAAATTGATGTAGCTTTTATTTAATCTAAGAGAACGCTGTTATTTTATTATTTTTTAACGATATAGAGAAAAGTCAACAGTAATTTTAAAAAGTTTTAATACAATACATAAGTATTTAGAGGCAAATGTAAGCTTTCAAATGATATATGTATTTGTCCCTAGTTCATTTTATTTTTGTGTAACGAGCAATTAAACATTTTGAATTAACACGGTAGTTAATGCATATATAATCGAGTTTTATGTACATAAAATATGCATTAAATATAGTAAAATATGCACTTTCAACATAATCAACACAATTTATGAATTTTTTGCCTTAAAAAGTTTTTAGTAATTTGAAAGTTTGCTATAATCATAGTAATAATTGGAATTGAGTTTTTCTGTTATTTGTGCCTCCGTGATCAAAAAGTATTATCAAAACATTTTAATAAATAATAAAAAAAAAAAAAAAACAACATATTGACATATTCTAAAAATGCAGAATTGAATAAATTTAAAAAAAAGTTCTTAAAAATATGAATTTTAATGCAAAATATGCAACCAAAAATGCCAAAATATGGAAAATATGTATATATGGAAAAATGTGCAAAAATATGTCAATTTAATTTTTTTTTTTCAAATTTGCTGATTCGCAATAATCTTTGGTTAACTTTGTTCTAAAGCTTACGACAACAAATATGTATTTCCGAGTTTATATATAACAATATATACTTATATAGAAAAATTACTGATGTTGAACCATATACAATCATATCACAAGCTCAATTCTTAATCTTGTCTTATATATGTAATCATACATAAATTTATCTCAATCATCTTAATGTAATGCAATTTAAACCCAAACTGCATGCAAAAAGTTCTTGATTTTTCAAGTTTAATGTAAAATAATTTAAAAATATTACACTTTCCCAATAGTCAGACATTTTTTATAAAATATAATTTAGTTAAAAATATAATACGAAAAATAGTTATATCTAGTCATATATTATATGATTAAGTGATATCTGAGTTTGAATGAAGTCACCTTGCGACTAATATCATTATATACAAATACATCTGATAATTTTTATTGAGAGTTTTTTTATATGGCACTTGATATTATTTTATACGTCTCCAAATCTTACTCCATATATAAATACATAAGCCATATAATAATAATCGAAGTATATTTAGTGATCGATATGATTACATATGGTCCCATGCTAAGTCTTATGAAACTATACGTGACGCCATACTAAAAATTTTTCCCTTAGAATTTTACATAGCATTATATACATATTTTTGTAAAGTTCAATATCAAATTAAGTTATACGCAAGTTAAGATTTTCTTAAATATGGCGTCACATATAACCATATTAATTTTATAACGAAATAATTTGCGAGTGATTAATTTTATATAATTTGAAATAAAAAAATGTGCAAAATAAGACAACACCACTTAATTATATATATTTGAAACCCTAAATTTGTTCTTGATAATTTTTAATCATTCCATTGTATCATTTAAAACAATTTTTTTTTTTTTAAATTGTTGATTTCTAGAAATTTAAATTTTAAACTTAAATACTTTTAAGCAAAACTTTAATTTACTAAAATCATACATTCTATCGGCTAAAATTTTATAAAATCAGATATATTTATATCTAATTAGATATAATTTAATGTCTCAGATATGGACAAATGCCGAATAAAATTGTATCAAATTATATCTAATTTGATATAATTAGATAAATTTTTCTGATCAATTTGTATATGCTTATATATGGGAACTTGTCAAATGAGATATAATTTTATTATATTCCGTATTAAAATGTTTACCCTGGTTGCTATTGAAAATGTTCGCAATTTTAGGAGACAACATCAAGGCTCACAATTGTGAGCTTGGGTCTCAAAGCGATAACTATATCTTAAGTTGTATTATACATATGGCACCATATATAAGCATATCTTATATCACACACAAAAAGATTATTTATAAGACAGCATATATTATTATATCTTAAATTATATAGCTTTTATGTCACCATATATAATTACATATTGGGTTATATATGAGAATGTAGATCTACCATATCTTATTTTGAATAGCATAGCAGTTTAAAATCTAATTTTATTATAGTAAATCTATAGTATATATCGCTGTATATGTTACTATATAAGAAACATATAATAATGTATGGCATTGCATGACTATACTCACATATTACAATATATTTTTAAGATGAAAACATATAAGACCATATACACATTTTTTTAATCGGGAATATATTTTTGTTAAATTTTAGATCCTCCTGGACCACCATATATTGAAGGTTATACACAGGGTGAAACCTTAAGACGAGGACAAACTGTTGAATTAATATGCCGCAGTAGAGGCGGCAATCCACCTGCACAATTAATATGGTACAAAAATGGCTCACAAATACGTATGGCATATAGGTAAGTGTTAAATATATCACTTAAAAACTTTTTAATTATACCAATATTTTATCACTGAACTTAAATTCATTAGGATTTTTACACTCTGTGTAACAATATTTGTTGCTTTACAAAAATAAAAAAGAAAAAACTTTCATGACAACAGTCATTAAACAAAAAAAAATAAAAATAAAACACAATTTAATTTCAAACTCAAGTTATTTTGTAATAAAACAAAATAAATATCATGGAAAACACACAAAAAATGTATATAAAAAAACTTTAATAATGAAAATTTCCTAAATGAAATCCTCCTCTATATTTTTTTAGAGTTTCATTTTTATTTTTTTTTTCAAAAGATATCATCAAAGCTAAAATTTGTATCACATGCTTACTTACTTTTTTCTATCACTGCAACAATTTTCTCTACTTTCAGAACATCGGGACGTTTGTCGGAAAATATTTACACTTTTACAGCAGAGGCAAGCGACAATAAGGCTAGATTTAGGTGTGAAGCCAGTAACGTTATGTCACAGACACCACTTAAGGCTGAAGTTGATCTCACAGTTTTATGTAAGTTTTTCCTTTTTGTTTTTTACTACAACTATGTAGCTATCTATGTTAACAATTTTAACTGTGAAATTAAACAAACAAACAAATATCAACAGCAGTAACAAAAAAAATTCATTAAACACCAACTGAAACATCATCAGCAGCACAACTACACTGATAGAAACAAATTAGTAAAAAATTTGCTAAAACTTCTAAAAATTAGTTTAAAGTGGTGTATCGAAAAAACCTGCTGAAATTATAAAACTTTTTTTCTAAATATTAGTAAGATAAGAATAGCAAAAATAAATTTGTTGACCTTTAGCTTTTCTAAAACTTCGAGTTCTGATGAAATCTTTAGCCAAATCGAAATACATGTTTCAACCTAGCTAATATATACGAGGGCGGATCAATAAGTCCGTGACTTTTTGAATGAAACACATTTTTTTTGCAAAAAAAAAAAATAATTTCCAACATAATCTCCTTTTAGCTCAGTACACACAAAAAAATATTTCTTAAATTCCGCCAAGTAAACATTTTGTTGAATAAAAAAAACATAATCAATTACTTTTTTAATTGACTCAATTACTTTTTTAATTGACTCAATTAAAAAGTAATCAATATTTTAAATAATATTGATTACTTTAAATAAACAAAAATATTGATTACTTTTTAATTGAATCAATTAAAAAAGTAATTGATTATTTTTTTTTATTCAACAAAATGTTTACTTGGCGCAATTTTTTTTTCTGTGTACACTTAGTCCAACGTTTCTCCAATTTTTGTATATCTTCCAAAAATAGGATTTTTCGAGGTCCATAAAATAGGCATTTGTTTGATCAATAATTTCATCGTTGGAGCTAAATCTCTTCCTATTGAGCCATTTCTTTAGATTTGGAAATAGGAAATAGTCACTGGGGACTAAATCCGGAGAATATGGCCGGTGAGACTGCACACGTGTGCACCAGTGCATTATCTTGATGAAAAAGAACTTTTTTCTTGGCCATATTGGGTCGTTTTTTTTTAAATCCTCGTTAAATCGGTCCAATAAGTTGGCATAATATTTACCGTTTAGTGTTTTTCCCTTTTGAAGGTAATCGATGTGGATTATCCCGTGTGCATCCCAAAAAAAACTGTTGCGATTACCTTATTGGCCGACAAACTAACCGTGGTCTTCTTCGGAGCCGGTTCATCCGGAGAAACCCATGGTTGTAATGGATCTATGTTTCATCTACAGTTACAAAACGCCGCAAAAACTCATTCGAATTGCGGTTAAACAACTCCAAACAATCCTTTGAAGTTGTCACACGATTACGAAAATTGAGAGCAAACGCGGCACCCATCTTGCAGACAGCTTTCTTAAACCCAACTGATCATTTAAAATCGAAACCACACTGCCATATGAAATGCCTATGGCCTCAACAATCTCACGCAGTTTTACTCTTCGATCGGCCAACACCATATCGTGGATTTTTTTTGACATTTTCGGGTGTATTGACCTCAATTGGCCGTCCAGAACGTTCAGCGTCATTTGTACTTGTGCGACCACAACGAAAGTCAGTAAACCACTTTTTTATCATTGAAATCGATGGTTCAGAGTCCCCATAGTATTTATTAGGCTTTTCCTTGGTTTGATTGACGGTTTTTTTTTCGCAAAATATTATGTTTAATGAGCACTCAAAATTCACCTTTTTCCATTTTTAAAAAAATCCACGAGGTTGTATGTTTTAAACAGCTCTTAAACGCAAAGTAAATGACGGAACTTGCTCAATATTTAACAGTAGCCTATTAACAGGTGGTAATTGATGGGAGCAGTGTTGCATTTCATATAACTACGTGTGAAGTTCGAAAAGTCACGGACTTATTGATTCGCCCTCGTATATCTTGCTTTATCTGTAAATCTACGGAGGTTGAAAGCTCGTTATAAATAAATAAAAATTACGACTTTAAAAGTTTTTGCTAATTAGAGCACAGAAAATTGCTATTTTCTATTAATATAAATTCAATATAATATCAAATTAATATAATACAAATATAACTAAAATTTTGAAAAATTAACAGTTTTATTTTTATTGTTCTTATTGGATTAATATTTAGCTAAAAAAAAATTGCTAGTTTTAGCAGCTTTATGTGCAACATAATTTTTAACTAATGTTTTGTAGCTTTTACTGCCATTTTTACAGGTTTATTTCTATGAGTGTATAGTAATAAAACATAATATATCAACAAAACATTAAAAACTCACTATATACATAGAGGAACAAAAACAAAACATGTACGGTCGTATTCATAAAAGTCTTAATTTAGATTTCGAATACATTTTATGGAAAACTAATTGTAAGCCTTTAAACTGTATTCACAAACGAATATTAGCTTAAAATACCTATTGTAAACCTTTTCTGAAAGTTAATATTCATTTATGAATACAGTTTTAAGGCTTAAATTTAACTAAAATATATTTTAAATGCAGTTTAATATTTTTATAAATACGTAGGGGAGGGTGGGGGGAGGGTAATGTTTAACAACAATTTTAAGGATACATAACAGCTTTGAAATCAAACAAAGTTTGTTTTCTATTTAGTTTAAATATGTTTCTACTTGTTTTTAAAAACCGGAAATCACATTCATAATGTTGAATTTAATGTTAATTTAAATACGAAAAAGTTTATGTTAACTACACCTTTTGCAACCGTAATTCAGAAAATATTAATTGGAATTTAGAAATTCCATTTTAAACTCAGAAAACATCAATTGAATTTCAGAATTTCCATTTGAAATTCAGAAAATATTAATTGAAATTCAGAAATCATCATTTGAAATTCAGAAAATATCATTTGAAATTCAGAAAATATCAATTGAAATTCAGAAACACATCAATTGAAATTTAGAATACCTCAATTGATATTTCGAAAATATCAATTGAAGTTCAGAAAATGTCAATTGAAATTCAGATAATATCATTTGAAATTCAGACGAATTTGAATTTGACTGTTTGAAATCTGGTTTAATTAAACGCCAATTTTACCTGTAAAGTAAATTTTTGCTGATTTAATAAAGAATTTGATGTCTGACTTAACTAAAACTTCACATTGTTGAAATTGGAAAATTTTTTTTTTTTTTTTTTTTTATTTGAGATTGATAAAATTTGTCGGACAAGCCTGGTAAATGTAGGCAAATTAAATAAAATGTTTTAACTCTACTTCTTTGTTCAATCTTTTTTCTAATTGAGGATTTTTTGTGGAAATTTTATTATTTGTTTGGGGATAACGTAAAAATAAATCCAGTTTGTGCACATAACACTTTTTGTTCATAAAAAAAGTTTATTTTTTTTAGATTAGTTACACATAACACTTTTTGTTAATAGAAACAAAGTTTAGTTTTTTTTACAGGAGTTAGTAGTATACAAATAGCACTTTTCGCTATCTTTTAAACCCCTTAAGATATCGCAAAACCGCTTGGTGGAAAAATTAATGACCAGAAGAGCAGCTTGTCAATGTTACAATAACAAAAATGGAAAATAACACATGTCACTACTTGCAGGCTATCCGACTATAAATTGATCTCAATTTTATAAAATGACAAAAATAATTGGAATTATGCATTAGAACTTGCAAAATAAACAAATTAATTTGTGATTATCTATTTTAAATTGAGAAAATTTTAAGCTAAATATTAAATAACGCCAAATTTTAAATTTCATTTTGAATATTCACAATTAAAGCAATAGGCGTTCTTATGTAAATTCGTTTGTCGCTTGAAAACTATAATAAATTAGATACAAGCTTATGTTATAAAGTATAATTTGATATAATTGGATGAGGTCAAAATTCTGATAAAACTGTATCAAATCACTTCTAATTGTGTCAAAATAAATCGAATATTATACAATTAGATCTAATTGGATAGAATAATTTTTATAATTATGTTAGGGGTCATATTAAATTAGATAAAACTATATGCAGCTTCATATCAATTTTTTTTATCGGGTTGTTTTGGATTGTTTCTCAGGGTAGATGTTTTCAGAGTTATTTAAGAAAAGGGATTTCCTAAAATAGTATATACTACAAAAATTAGCTTCTTAACAGTATGAAATTGCTAAGAAGAAAGAAACATTAATAGCAATGAAGATTATGCTGTTTGAGAGTGTTTCAAAAACGTACCATTTCATAACGCTAGTTAGTTAATACAAAACTAAGAATCTTATTCAACATCCCTGGGGTTATAAGCTCTTGAACACACATTTTAAATGTGTATGTGTGTGTGTGTTTTTCTTAAAGAACACTTCATATTAATTGTGTTGTGCGAATGTTGTTGGTGCTTTTGTAGTGCTAGTTGTTGTTTTAGTCTTGAAAGTATATTCCACGAGTGCTAAAATATGTATGTATGTATGTATGTATGTATTAACATACAAACGCTTTTTATAATGACTGTCAACAAATATGTAATTTCAACATGTTGTATGTATGCTGTCGCTTAAGAGTATGTGTGTAGTACTTGTATGTTAGTAAACAGTTAACATTTACTATGTATATGTTGCTTTGTAAGTCAATTGTCACGCTAAAAGAAGGCTAACAAATTACCAGTACACTCAAAATAAGTTAGTAAATTCAGGAAACAATTTAGCTGAAGAGGGTGCTTGCTAATGCCAGCTAAATCTTTTGCAGAAATTTAGCGACCTGATTTTTAGCTTCAAAATTAATTTAAAAAATCCTTGCTAAAAGTTAATAAAATTATGGCTGAATATTAATAGACTGAAAAATTTCAAAAAATTTGTAGAAAGATTGTTATTTAGTTAATTTATTTGCTAAAAATTTAAAATTTTTTTTGTTATTCCTTTAAAAATAATTTACAATACGTTACAAAACATAAACATTTTCATAATCCCACATTGACGACACAAATTAATTTAATATCCGAAAATATATAGAAATATTTATATAAAGGGTGTTTTGATAGAGGTATAGAGCTTTGCAATGGAATAAAACAAAGATGAAGTTTTTAAATTGACATGAAATTTCCTTTATTCGAAAGATAATCTTCTGGCATTATAATTCAAATATGACTTCTGGCATATTACCGCCACGGCTGGCTCGGACTAGTCTGATCTGGAGCTAAAATTTTCGATGACTTTTTCCAAAATTTGTTGCAGTATATTGGCAATAACGCGCAGAATGTTGTTATCCAAGTGGTCAATCGTTTCGGGCTTATCGACGTAGCCTAGCGACTTTACATATCCCCATAGAAAATAGTCCAGCGGCGTTAAATCGCACGATCTTGGAGGGCAATTCACGGGTCCAAACGGTTCCTTCAATAAATCAATTGTGGCACGAGCTGTGTGATATGTTGCGCCGTCTTGTTTAAACCACAGCTCCTGCACATCATGGTTGTTCAATTGATGACCGAAAAAGTCAGTAATTATGGCTCTATAGCGGTCACCATTGACTTCATCTGGTCTTCCTCTACGCTACGCTCTACAGCAGCAAAGACTTCTTCTGTACGCACTGTACGACGTCTCTGAGGATACATATTATCATTTAGAATGAACGTGGTGCGAAAACGTTCCATAGTTAATCGAATTAATTGCTCTGATGGACGATTATGTTGACCGTAAAATGGACGTAGTGCGCGATACGTATTTCGAACAGAACCGCCGCGCTAAATCCTGCCTGATTATTACAACGACTTCGTGAAACAAAAATAACTAGTTCTGACTTCAAATTATAATGTGCTAAGATACTTATTTTATATAACCACTTAAGTGGTAATGAAAGAATTTGCTAGGAAGTTATATTTTACAGCTCTATAAAATTTGAACTAATCAAGTTATTTTAATTTTGAAATTTTGCAATAATTGATTTTTTTGTTGTTTATCTATCCTATTTACAAAATCCCGAAACTATAAGGACTATGTCGAGAAAACAGATTTTTTCAAAAACTCTGTTATTCGCGGAGTTTCATATTTATAACCCGGTGTAGATTTCTTTAAGAAACAGAGCATTTTTTGCTTTTTACTTGCGAAATTGACCACCATTTATTTGGATTTGCTCAAATTATGCTTTATACATAGAACATATTAAGCTTTGTAATAAATTTTATCACTCTGTTAAAATGGCATATTTTATCTCTTTACCAGTGTTAACTTGCCTACAAGTGGCGGAAACTTGACGAACCAATACATATACCCCATACATTTTTTATGGGATTCAGGTCTGGTCAGCATGATCCAGCCCAGTCAGAAAGAGGAATGTTTCTTTGAGCGAAAAAGGTGAAAAATGGAAAACAAAAAACCGAATTTTAATTTTCATGCAAAATAAAGTTTATAAAGAAAAAACACCATATTTGTGGATTTGTAATCCAGTTATTGAGCAAAAAAAGGTGAGAAATGGGGAAACATGGGCATTTTTGTGATTTTTAAGTCACCGCTTGCACTTGTTTCGGGTAGGCTTGTTCCGCATTTTTTTTTCTCCTGTTCAATATCTACAACTTTGTTACAGACACAAAAGAGATATTCCGTGCGGTATACCGAGATGTAACCGTGTTAAAATATAGAAAAAGTGCTAAAAATTGTTCTTGAGCCAAAAAATTCGTATGGCCATTAAATTATTACTGTAGCCAACTTGACAAAACGAAGGATGCAAAAGTTCTTATTTTTGGGGCTACTTTCACGTGCAATTCGCACAATTGATTCTTAAAATCATGTGTTGTTCTGTGTTATGGGTTTACATTAATTTTATATAGTAGGTTTTTTTTTATTTTGAAAAATAGAACAAATAAATGTTTGTTAACTTTTTACTGCATATGTGATTCATTTTTACTACAATTGTGGTTCATTTTTTGAACAGTGAAAACAAATGACAATGTTAGTTGAATTTACTGAAATGTAAGTCGTCTTTTCTTTAAGTGATATTTCATTTGTTGTTAATTACATTTAAGTATTCTAAGTTTACCGATACCAAAATTGAGATGTGAGAAGTTTCGCCTTTCTTTACGTAGGTAGCGTCAATAGTTGGTATTACAATCATATCCATCCAAATTCCATTTTTTCTCGTCCGAAAGTATCAGTTAAGAAAGGATTAATTCATTAAAAATAGGATACCGTAATTTTGGCATACTATATTCCACTGTGTGGTTAAGTCTGACTCGAAGCAAATTCCATACTTTCTAAAAGTCGTCGAACTACGGTCATTTTACTTAGCACAATATTTTGGGATGCATTAAGAACTCTCCAAGCTTTTGATTTACTCACAGAAGGGGCATCTAGGGCACTTAGGTCTTATAACATTGAATTTAAACCGGCATGGAGTTAGCAGATTTATTTATACTTATGTGAACAAATTCACACAGAAATTTTTTTCGTTCTATTGAATCGTAGAAAATATGGCATAATTTTTTTTTTTTTGCATTTTTGCTTTGCAGAAATTAACCCTTTTGTTGAAATCAGAATATTTTTTTTTTTGTTTGAAATAATTTTTAATTTATTTTTTGCATTTTCTTTCTGTTTAAAATAATTTTAAAATTTTTATTAAAATAAATTAAACTTGAAAAATTACATTATTTACATTATTAATTTTATGATAATTTAAATAAATAAATATTGAGATTTAAACAGCTGAAACTAAATTAGTTAACTTAATAAAGTAATGAACCTAATAAGAATTAATATCTACTCCAATTGAAATCAATTTAAAGTGATTATTACTAAATAATACCACTAAACATAAACATTTATAAAGAAGAACTACATAAATATCACAAAAAACTACAAAAATTGGTTGATGTTTGCTTTTATGCGATAATATAAAAAATGTCAAACAAGTTTCGAATTTGAGCAACTTTCAATTGACAGCTTTTAAAATTTTCAACAAACCGATTTAATTGAACAAAGTAGGGAAGTAAAGTAAAGAATTACTTGCAGCATTTAAAATTCTGCGTGTTTCGCAATTCGACAATTTTTATTTTCTTCCACTGGCCTTCTCTGTTCTATTAATTTTCTCATCATACAAAAAAAAAAAAAAATTGGCGACTACCCTTCGACTTAGGTCAATTAATCGCGAAATTTTTGAAATTGATAGTTTTTGGGTTGTAGAAGTCAATAGTTATCCTTTTTCTAAATCAGAAAGGGCGGTTCCTTTTTGCATTTTACTAATAAATACTACAATTAGAATACTATTTAGGTACAGACCACTGCAAATGTAGTTAAAGACAAATTAAATTTCACTTGAAGAAGGACGACTTACATTTCAGTAAATTCAACTAACATTGGCATTTGCATTTTACTGTACAAAAAATTAACCACATATGTATGTAGTAAAAATATTTATTTATTTGTTTTATTGTTATTTTTTTTTTTTTTTTGAAAAAAAAACTAGTGTATAAAATGAATGTAAAATCATAATACAGTAATTTAATGTGGTTTCTTTTTTAAATGAACTATATATGTAGTCAAAAATTAAATTTTTTCTACAAATTACTGTTTTTTCACCTTAAAATAAAGATTAATCTATTACAATTCAAACATCTACAAATATTTACAGTAGAAGTTGTCTGAGTGTATATTCTACTATAAAAAAGTCACTTAAAATGGTGGATTCTCTTGCCTGGGTTGTAATTACGAAACTCGAGGAAAAAAGGAGTTCAACAAATAGTCAATACAGCCAAAAATAATACAAAATTAATTCAAACCAAATATATATTTTAATAACTGACATTCTGTCAAATCATACCCAATTATAAAATTTAATGTAACTTACTTAGTAGGGTATCAATCGTTTACTCGATTAGTCGATCAAACAATTGTTCGAGTAAATTAAAATGACCGGTTTCGAGTAACGAATAATTCGAACAAATTAATCGAGTTATATGAGTAAATAAAAACACGTTCCATTTCAACTTGTATTTTATAAAAAAAACCAACTTAAATTGTCTCGTATTTTAAATTTTTTTTTTATAAAACTACATTCACACTCAACCCCAAAATACGTATTTTCATTTTTTTCTTTAAATTCCACACAAATTTTAAATCGAAAACTTAAAAAAACGTATTTCGGAGCTAAAAAAGGAAACTATACACACAGAGAAAAATTTAGCTATTTGCCAACTGAAATTCGAATACTACGACTTAAATTCGGTTATGACTTATTTCAGACGGTTGGCACAACTTATCATTAGTCTTCACAACAAAGTTCGGCTAATTCAACTGAATTTTATTTGCAACACCTAAAATATTCAGAAATATAATGTGAATTTCGTTGTACTAACTCAATTTATAAGTTGTTAGCATTAATATACACTTTACTATTCGGTTGGCACTTTATTTTTCTCTGTGTATATATAAAAAGAAGTGTACATTTTGATTGTCACTCCATAACTCTTCGAAATATCAATACACCACGACTTTGTAACGGAACCAGACTTTCAATGAAAATAATATTTGAAGGCAAAACAACGTTTGTAGGGTCAGCTAGTCTAGTATAAAGCAATGTGTTAGTTACGGTTTTAATTTTAATATTATATTATTGAAGTAGTTTTCTTTGGAGAAAAAACGTTTGACACCGAAACCAATGCCTAAATATTACATTTTTTGCAATTTATATCCTTAAACAGTTACAGACATTATTATGCTTAAATGAAGAGTCGAAATTATACAAAAGAATAATAAAAAAATAATTGCAACAATGGCAAACCTACACTCAGGGAACTTCTGATTTATAAATACGTAGTTGTTTGGGTTGTAATACAGTTTCTTTATTTTGTAATGTAAATGTCAGACATTTCTAGAACAAGTTAAATTTTTAGTTCATTAAAAACAACAAACCACGTCAAATGACTGTTTTATGATTTTACTTTATTGTTTTGCAGTAGTTTTTTGTTATTTTAAAAAAATAAATGTTTGTTTATTTTTTACTAACATATGTGGTTCATTTTTTGAACATTAAAAAACAACTGACAATGTTAGTTGGATTTACTGAAATGTAAGTCGTCCGTTCATTAAGTGAAATTTCATTTGTTTTTAACTACATTTGCAGTGCTCTTTAACTACATAGTATTCTTAGTGCATAAGATTGTGTTAAATTTTTTTGGAAAGATTCGAATTGATGATGAACATAATTTTTGGGCGTTACATCTTGGATTGGGTCGTTCATTCCTTTATTTCATTCGAATCTACATATGTGCAACACAATCAGATACATTTAAAATTTATGTGATTTTCATTTTATGTTTTTCTAAGTCATAGACTGGTATGCCATATTATTTTTGATATTTGCTAAAAATTCTACAGGTTATACCACTAATAGTTTCTTGAAGTTTAACTTTATAAAAATTTAAGAAGATCTTTTAATTTTAAATTACTAACCTTAATTTTTTTAATTATGATACAATACATTTCGGAGCTCATGATTTTGTATTTATTTTGTATTTTATTAGGAATTTTTAAGGAAAAATTAATAAAATAAAACTATTGAAATTATTTGAGTTACTCTAGTATTTTTAAAATCTTTCTCGATTAATCGAGTAAGTAAAAAACCTTCAAATCGAGTTACTCGTTTACTCGAACAAAGCCAAACCCGAGTAATTTGATCACCCTATTGTTAAGTCTAAATTTTAAAGAGCTGCAACATATAATTTCATTAATGGGTTATTAATATGAAACGGACTTTATATGAGGGCCAATATTTAGCGATGTTTTCTCCAAAACTAATACGACTTGCACTATGAAACTTTCTGGATCGATATAAAAACATCAAAACTTTTTTATAAATGTTATTCTGCGTACGGGGTTAGGGTTGGAGATATGATCGTAATTTGCCATCTTATGAACAAAGATTAGAGCTTATTAGACTTGCGACTTTGGAGAGTAGAAGGACTATGCTTGATGTTTGTTTTATCTTTAACCTCAATAATGGTGATGTTGACTCGGATTTCTTTTATCGAATATGCAATTCCATGTACCTTGCAGATTTACGAGACATTTTAGACCTCTGTACTTAGACTATTATCACACAAATTATGCCAATTCATATTCTTTTCGTAGAATTTTCAGGGATTTCAACACGCGCGATATAATTAGACTCCTTAATAAATAGTGTCTTGTTGTTGCTTCAAATTTTGTTGATGAATATTTTTATTTGTGATATTTATATTTTTACACCGTTTCTTGTTCGTATTATTATGATCAGCTAATGATTTAATCTTTAGCTGATTTTACAAAATACTTCAGGCTATTTTTCAAAAAAAAACAAACAAAAAAAAAATGTACTTTTTGCCGAAAACTAGAGCCTAAAAATCGGTATTATCTCGGAATTTGTTTAGAAAATTTTATTTTTTTTCAAATTCTCATCATTCTCAAAATGTTCATCATTTCGTCGGCTTATTATTGGTTTGACCCATACGCCAAAAAGTTGTTATCGAGAAAAACGATAAAGAAGTTGCAGTTATTTCAATTTTTGTATGCAAAATCTGCAGGTAGTACAAATTTGTTACTTCATATCTCTGATATGATACGAAATAATGCGAAACGGGTTTCGAAATCAAAAAGAGGATGTTTACATTATATACAATACACTCCTAACTCATTTTTTTCAAAAATGGTCGGTGGGTCAACCCAATAATAAGCCGACGATTTGACAAATTCAGTTAAATAGTAATCAATAATAAACTTAAAATGAACGTAAACTTTGTCAAAATTTAACCACGCCTACTTCGCCAATTTTGGAAAAACTTTAACAATTTTTCCATTTATTTTATGCCTCCCTCATATAAGAGAACAAATGCTGTTAGTTTGGCATTGCTGCGCTATACATTTTTCTGTAGCGGGGCAGTTGGTTTCGAAAGCAACATATATTTCAGGGTAGGTTTGTTTGCTTGAAGAGTATTTTGAAATTTTTAATTTTCTTCTCTATTTGTATACATACAACAAATGAAGTATTGTAAGTTGTTTCCGTTTAGTTGTTTCTTAGTTCATAGTTTTTTTTTTTGCCAACTTGTGCGTTTCTCATTTCTTTTGTTTATGCTAAGCTTGTTAAGTTTGACGTTTTACAAATTCTTGTGAATTAAAAACACTAACGAAAAAAACTTGCAAAACTATAAAATAAGGTATCATTAGGAAGCGGAAGTATACGTTATAAAATCCCTAGTGTAAGTTAACAATATAGTTTCAAACGCGCCATGCTTAATTTATGAACAAAAAGTAAAAACATAAACCAAAGGAGAGTGTATATAATAATTTTCATCCTACAAACGATTTCGGTTCCTACAACTAAATTAATGAAGTTGTAGCTAACGAATAACTAAGGTTGTGGCAACCAAAAACCTATGCCAACTAAGTACATAGATAAAATTCAAATATAAATTACTGCTAAGCATGGTATAAAGGTTAGCCGATTGCAGGGTGTT
Source organism: Delia radicum (assembly GCA_021234595.1). Lineage (NCBI taxonomy): Eukaryota > Metazoa > Arthropoda > Insecta > Diptera > Anthomyiidae > Delia > Delia radicum. Next base: position 51,857,830 of record CM037855.1, on the reverse strand, counting down.
TGGTCGCCTTAACAACTTCCTTGACAACTTTCAATACAATAATATTTACGAAAAAACAAGACAGAATAAGAACATTTTGTTCGGCATAAATTACTCAAATTCTCACTAATTTTTAAAAGTAATAGATATGTTTTAAAATTTGTTAATATTTTGTTTTGTTTTTGATAAATCTTCAATTTAATTTGAAGATCAATATCACTGGTTGAAAAAAACAGTTTGAGAAAAGGTCTATGATGTGCTAAAAACGAAGTGTTACATTATTTACTTAAGGAACAAGTACCACTTAGCACAATATATTCTATATTCAAACGGTTTAAAAATGGGATAAAAAAGAAATAAAATTTACCACAGCTGAGTTTGTTAAATTGAAAAAAAATACGGGTTTATAAAATTAAGGCATCAAATCGTCCGTTGGACAGAAAATTTCGCGTTTCCAAGAAAACAATTCGCAAAAACTTAATTCAAATGAACGTGAAACACTACCAGAGGAATCCAGTTTTGGAATGTAATAAAAAACAATTGGCAGAAATACCAACAAAATGCAGACAACAGAGGAAAAAATTCGTGAAAAAAAGTTCAAGTAATTTTTGATGAGGAAAAATACATTTCTTTTGCTTAGAACAAAAAGTAATTTTAAAAGAATTATTGGACGAGTGTTAATTAAGATTTTCACTAAAATAATGAAGTTTTTTAACTAAGTGTGTGCAAGTTTTCCTAAACTTTATGAAATAGCTTAATAATTGTTATGAAACTGTTTTTCATTGGAAGTATGAAATTTTTAGTTAATATAATGAAGTTTTTCATAAAAATTTATGAAAAACTGTATTAAATCAACGAAAAGTTTCAATGGTCGAGTTCAAGTTACATTTTATAGATATAATGCTAAAATTAATTGATAATCATTCACTCAGTGGTGAACCGCAAATTTTAGTAAAACTTGGATATCGTTGTCTTATATTTAAACGAAGCTATCTACATCTACACAAGTGTTCAGGAGAGTGAAAAACTGTAAAATTTGCTCAAAAAAAAGTTCAAGTAATTTTTGATGATGAAAAATACTTTTCTTTTGCTTAGAACAACGGAAGTATTTTATTATTATGATAAATTGAAAAAACACCCGACAAGATATGGCATTCGGTCAAAGCGAAGTTTGAAGCATTCCATCAAAGGTATATCACAACTTTACATCCAAGATTCGAAATCTGTGGCTGTAAACGTTGTTGTTTACATTAATGAATGTTTAGTAAAATTGGAATAAACTTATCAGAGATAGACACTCTAAAGACGACATATTATTTCGGTCAGATTTAACAAACTGTTATTATGCCAAAAAGACGTTAAAATAGCTTAATGCAAAAAACATATCTTTGTACCGAGAGACTCAAATCCTCCAAACGTCGCAAAGGCACGTTCAATTGAGTACTTTTGAGGTCTTTTAAGCCAAAAAGTGTATGAAAATGGTTAGTAAGCCAAATGAATAATTGAAGAAAAAAATTAAAAGCAGTGTAAAAAAATTGACATGAATGTAGTATAATGCATGATTGACCGTATCAAGCCTAAAATACTTCAAATAGAAAATCGCGGTCCATTTGCAAAAAGTGAATTAATAATTTATAGGCAATAATATGTTATAAAAAGAAATACTTTTTCCAAAAAATATTTTGATTTTTAATCACAAGCGTTTTAAAATTATCCATTTACTAAATTGACACAGGTTACTTGTCACAATCACACGTGATATTAGGGTAGAATATTGTAAAATTGAGTGCCAACATAGATATTAAATAATATTTTTCAAATTCCTTTGAAGAATATGTTCCAAAGTGTCTCAGAAGAATACAGTTTTTCTGTTGATATTGCTCAAAGACAAACACTTTAATCACTTTATGGTGATATACCATGGAGAGTCTAAATTTCGAAGATGAAATAGTTTCACACTGCTTTGACCCCCATACGATTGGACAGAAATAGAGGGAGTTGTCGTATAAGTGTTAAAATTGGCATGCTGGTTTCTTTCCACAAAATTATAAAAAACCTAATTTTTAAGAATGAAAATTATTTTAGAAATAACGTAGGGTACAAGAGGCAGCATTCCCAACATTTTTTGAAAACGTTGTCGTTAATTAAAATTTTTTTTTTTTTTTTTAACTCTCCTTTATCTAACATTTTGAGACCCAATCTGCATGCAAAAAGTTCTTGATTTTTCAAGTTTTACTTAAAATAATTTATAAAGTAATACACTTTCCCCCCGTTATACATTAAAGTTAGGTTTTTCCAATATATTGAAATAAAATTAAGTCAGAACCGTGCATCAAAGATAATATTTTTTAGGTTAGAAAATATGTTTGATGATGTGACAGTGTTTTCTTAGTTAGCACTCTATATTTTTTTTTTTCATAATGAAGCTTAATTGTATTGATGATGAATTTTAATTACTTGCAATTAAATTTTCTTAAAAACTCTAATATGATATTGTCATATTAGGTTTTATTTCTTTCTTTTCTTAAAGTTTTATCATTTTCATGATAGACAATACAATCACCCAAATAAATCTTGAGTTGTCCGCAATAGAAAATAAATTCTCATAGAGTTGATTTTGTGTGTTGTATGTAATGCATTGGTTTTATTTAAGTCAATTATTTTTTTCTATTGCCTATAACTGAAGATTTGGGTGATGCCAATGAAACAATTGTATTGTCTATCATAAAATTGATCAAACTTTTTGAAATGCAACAAATAAAATAAAATATGAGAAAGTCTTATTAGATTTTGGACTTGCGGTAGAACAATATTCTAACTAAATATATGAAATTATAGAAAGTCAGTAAAAAACTATTTTTGTATTTTTAATTAAAACATTTATTGAAAAATTATTTAATTTTTTTGATTGACATTGAATTGTAACCAATTTGTCTTCTTTGTCTAACTAATTTATATAATGTATACGTCTTTTGAAATGCAACCAATTTATGTTGAGGAAACAACCCCACCTGGTGGTTTGGCGTATGTGCCCTATGATCAGCCGCTCACATAACTAATTTTTTTACACTTGTTAAAAAGTAATTTTAGAAAAATTATTGGACAAGTGTTAATTAAATTTTTCACTAAAATAATGAAGTTTTTTAACTAAGTGTGTGGAAATTTTCTTAAACATTATAAAATAGCGTAATAATTGTTATGAAACCGTTTTTAATGTAAATTGAATGACATTTTTCATAAAAGTTTATGAAAAACTGTATTAAATGAACGTAAAATTTCAATGGTCAAGTTCAAGTTACATTTCATAGATATAATGCTAAAATTAATTGATAATCATTCTCTCAGTGGTGAAACCGCAGATTTTAGTGAAACTTGGATATCGTTGTCTTATATTTAAACGAAGCTATCTACATCTACACAAGTGTTCAGGAGAGTGAAAATAATGTAAAATTTGCTCAAATTAAGAATATTTGCAAATCGACCTTCTGCAATAATAATTAAAAAGAACTACGGATTACTACATGTATTTTTTTTTAATAATTCGTAATATTCGCGGCATTACAGTAGATATCATACAGATATGCACCATTTAAGCTGTGTTGCGCTTTTCGTAAATATGTAACTGGGAAAAGTTTTTTTTTTGTTTTTAATTACAAAATTTTTGTAAGAAATGATCTTGAAAATTCAAGAAGTTTAAGTTTGGATGTACACTAGGGTGGGGCGATTTGAACTTCTTAATGGGCGTTTCGCGTTTCTGATTCTTGGAATTGTACTGAGCAAAACAGTCCACTAGAACATACGTCTACGGTGAAAATCGAGCTTCCAGATTTTGACTTTTTAGCCGTATTTTGTGAAAAGTAACAATGTATGGGATGGACATATCTCAGGACGTAGGAGGAGCTTATCCAAGATTATGGTATTAATCTCTTCTTTGGAAGATTCTCTAGCAGATTAATGCATCAATCATATTTGTGGGTGGGGTTTAAGGGGTTAATTTTTAATTTCAAAATAGGGCTTTTTTGCCGTATTTTGTGAAAGTAACAATGTGTGGGATGGACATATCTCAGGAAGTAGGAGGAGCTTATCCAAGATTATGGTATCAATCTCTTCTTTGGAAGATTTTCTGGATTAATGCATCAATCATACTTGTGGGTAGGGTTTAAGGGGTTAATTTTTAATTTCAAAGTAGGGCTTTTTTGCCGTAAAGTCAAAATCTGGAAGCTCGATTTTCACCGTAGACGTATGGTCTGGTGGACTTTTTTGCTCAGTACAATCCCAAGAATCAGAAACGCGAAGGGCTCATTAAGATTTTTTTCCTTCCATACTAATCGCCCCACCCTAATGTACACATTATGAAAGAAGACGAGAAAACAAAAATTTTGACACCCATATGGTCTATGACATGGGCCCAGAGTTGCCAGTTATTTGAACTATTTAAAATATGGGTTATTATAGATCGTCGGGAAAAGTCGTGTTAAAAACGAACGATTAGGAAAGTTGAGAAAGGCCCAGCTACCCCTTCAATAAAATGAAAGAAGCATCATTATATGTTAATTTCTATTCAACTCAACAACAACTTCCCATGCAAATGTGGTATTCGAAAAAAATGTTTTTGATTAACAAAAATATTCGGACATGCACGGACATTAGAGTGGAGCAAGGAAAAATATTTCCATATACGGGATGGGCTTAAATGGACATTAAAAGAATAAGTGTAGCATTTTAGATAAATCGTACTTCATCTTCAGGGTACTCTAAGGCTGTGAAAACATAATAATGTTTAGAAATGTTTGCTTACGTGGAGAGTCCGTTCGTAGGTTCCAGCCGATTGCAATAAAATTTGGATATGTTTTATCACAAATTTAAAGACCTTTTGGTTTAGCTGACCAATCTCACATTTAGGGATGCAAAGGTAGGGTCAAAAATTACCAAATTTTCTGTTTTTTGCATCTGTTTCATATTTCTTCCAAAGAAATTGTATATGAATTTGGCATCTAATGAAAAGTATTTAAAATGCGCATGCAGCATGTCCAAGCATACTCAACTTTTCGTGCTTTTCGAAAAAACATATACTTTTTGGGGGTTTTTATGTATGTATAGTCGGTTCAGGTTCAAAACCACATATAATATTTTATTATAAGTTTTATTGGACACGTATTTTTTGTTTTTACCATAATATTTTTTTACAAAATATCCCTTAAAAAGAATATGTCTGAACAACGGTTGGACTTGCCTTAAAACCCCTTTCATATGATACTAATATTGAAAACGTTGCCTTTTGCTTAAGTACAAAGTTCTTTGAAAAACTAAAAAAAATATCTTTTTTGAAAACGGCAGAGATAACGGGATGTCAATGCTGGACACGAAATATTTTGGCAATCATCATAAAACAAACCAAAGTATATTTTTAGGGATGGTCAAAAGAAACTTTTTTTGGTGAGTCGGTCTAACGCTTACCAATATGGACAAAAATAAAATTTCTAAAAAGAAATTTAAAAAAGAACTAAATTTAAAAATAAATATTTATTTTATGCCACACGGCATTCGAACCCGGGCCTTCAGGTTGTCAGTCAACCGCTGTACCATCTGAGCTATTTCGACTTTTTATACTAAATATATACAAACATAAATGACTTACTTGTATAAATGTCATTACTTACCCGCTTACAAAATATCTAAAATAAGTAGTTCCATATGTACTTACTGGAAGTAAAAATATAATGAGTCTAAACTAAATTTTCAAAATATTTTTATATTATTAATTTATATATAAAATAATGATAAAAATTTGTACTTATGGGTAACGCATTATTTTTCTTATGGAAATAGTTTAAAAGTGATAAAAGTAATGTTATGTCTTATTAGATTATTTTTATGTTATTTTTAATTTATAACGAGCTTCCAGCCTCCGTATATTTGCGAAAAAAAAACAAATCATTACCGATTCAACACTGGGATTCAAAGTTTAAGAAGTAATGTAATGAAAAATTTTTCGGGTTCTTTGAGTGTTTTATAGGCACCTTTTTTTGAAAATTGGAACCATCTAATTTTAAAATTGACGAAACGTGACCTATAAATGCATGTCTTAGTGTTTCTCAACCATTGTCACACTTCTATTTGAATCTTTATAACAAGCTCATATCGAAATTGCGTGATTACCCAGCAAAAAATAGTGCTTACCCAGAAGCGCTTACGGAAGGCATTATTTGATAACGAAGCGCTTCTTTCATGTGCTCTTATAAGCAATAAATTAATGCCTTCTTAGGCACTAAGAAGCGCTTTTTTATGTTGACAACATTAGTGCTTCATGGTATGCATACTTTATTGCTTCATTGTAAGCACTACTCACTGCTTCAGAGAAGGCATTCTGGGAAGCACGACATAATGCCTTCCCTAATTGCTTTATGGTATGCAAGGCGGCGAAGCGCTCTTTTGAAAGCATACAAATTTAGTTACTGCTTACCAAATCCGGGTTATTTTTTGCTGGGTATATGTAAAGGTGGTGTTTCGTCAACTTAAAAATTTGATGACTCCAATTTACAAAAGCAAAAGCACCCTAACAACACTTGAAAAAACATCAGAAATATGATAAAAAAATGTAATAACATATAGTTATGATATGAAGTCCAAAACGTGTAGTAGTAGTAGTAATTTCTTTATTTACAATTAATTAAGTTTACAAATTCATTTATAAATTCTATATTAAATATTTATTGCAAATAGGAAAAACAAGAGAAGTAATTCTCGACTATGTATGTTTTTTACGTCTGTCGAAATTTTCCGGTGATTTTAAAATTAATTTATCAAGGAAGTTATTTATATTCTTGTATCAAAAATTTTATATAATATAAGGCTGTGTTAAGGTATTGTACCAATTTTTCCCAATCTGTTTCTGTAGCACCGTTCAGTATTTCTATCATTTCTTCATCAAGTAAGTTGGATTTTCCGAAGCTAGCGATTCTAAACTCCTTAAGAACAGGGCAAGCACATAAAAAGTGTTGGAATGTTTCAATTGTACCCATATTGCAAAGTTTACATAGTTTTTCATCATTTGTCGCACCGAAGGTGTTGTAATTAAGTTTAATCAACCCAAATCTTGCTTTAAATATCCAGGTTATATTAGACTGATTCATATTGTCGATAAAATAATTTAGACCACGGGTATGATCTAAACTTTTGTATCTCCTTAAGCTGGCTGGTTTATTTTGTGAGCACTGATTATGTTGTTGTATTATGTGTAAAAGTTGATTATTTTGAGCAATCCATTGGTGTTTATTGGACTGTGTACTGGACCATGGTGTATTAAGTTTTTCTGCAAGCATTTTCAATTCTTTGAAACAAAACAAGTTTTTTTGAATAAGTATTTGCGAAACGTGTCTTAATATTTAGAGAATTGAATTTGATATCTGCAAAAACTTAAAGAAATATACAAGCCTTGCAAAGTTTTTAAATATGCAGAAACTTGTCGAAAAATAGTAATTTCCTTAATTATCCCCAATTTGCACTGTATCACCCATGCCCCAATCTCTTATCTTACATACTAAATCAGACTGATAATAGAAAATTTAATAAAAGATTTTCTGTTATCAAAGATATTCCTGACGTATGAGCAATAAATTATTTATTTACATTAACTACTTTCATATTACGTATACTGTTGGTAAAACAATTTAACTTGTTAAATTAAACACTATACAAATACTTTGTAAAACATTTTTTTGAAAAAATATTCTTTGTTAATTTTGTTCAATCAAAAACTTCAATTTGAAAAATAATTTTTCTTTTTGTAATTATTCATAACGAATTTTCTTTTTAAAATAAACTGTTTTGTTTTTCTTATAAACTTTTTAAATTAACGGTTTATTTATTTGATTGAGCTGCGCCAATAGGTTATGGGCCGCACAGACACAATGTCTCAAGATTTTAAGTCATCTTTTGAAAAACTGAATCGAAACAATTATGTAATATGGAAAAAGAAGGCGGAATGTGTCCTTATTAGAGATGACACATGGTCTGTTGTACGTGATGAAAAACCAGCAGATTTAAATGCGGTTTGGTTAAGAAAGAATGAAAATGCAAGAGCATCAATTTATTTGATGATTGACGACGATTTGTTTTATCTTATCGACGAAGCGACAACAGCTAGAGAGGCTTGGTTGGTAATCAAGAATCATTTTGAGCGTCATTCCTTTAGCGAGTGTGTATTCATCATGAAGAAAATTTGTCAAATGCAATTAGAAGAGAATGGTGATATGGAAAATCATCTTTGTCAGATGCAACAAGAAATCAAGAAACTATCCTGCATGGGTGAGAAACTTAGTGAAAAATGGGAAGTAGCTATGGTCCTTCGTAGTTTGCCAGAATCATACGATGTGCTAGTAACAACCTTAGAGGCTAGAAGTGATGGTGTCCCATCTTTACTGATAGTAAAGGAGAAATTACTTGAAGAAGCTAAAAGAAGATCTCAAAAACAATCATATGTAAACGTTGATGCTTCTGTTTTAAAAGTACATGGTGGCTATGACAGGAAGTTAAAGTCATCATCAAATATTATTTGTTTTTATTGTGAAAAGCAAGGCCACGTACGGAAAGATTGCCGATTGTACAAAGATTTTCTGAAAAATAAGGTAAGACTCATATGGTTATTAATGAAGACAATGATGAAGGAAATGAAAGGTGTTTTTGGGCTGATGCTACAAAGAGTCATAATGATTGGTTTATAGACTCAGGTGCAACAAGTCATATTTGTAACAACAAGGATTTCTTTCAAACACTAGATGAACGACACAAGACTACACTAACAATTGCAAATGGTTATAAGGTGAGGACTTGTGGCAAAGGTTCTGGTGTGTTGAAAGTGATCAAAGGTGATGGTAAAATTGAAGATGTTCCTGTAAAAGAGGTACTTTATGCTCCTGATATAGAAAGCAATCTGTTATCGGTAAAAAAGCTGACCGAGAAGGGTTTTCGAATACTTTTTTACGACAATATATGTGAAATATATTTTAAAGATAATGTTTTAGCAACTGCTGTACTAGAAAATGATTTGTACAAACTTAATCTTCCAAAAACAAAACAACAAGCTTTAGTGGTAAGCCAAACAAAGTGTATACATGAATGGCATCGATGTTTCGGGCACCGTGATATTGATTGCATTAAGAAGATGTTAAAGGAAACATACAATGAAATCCCAAAAAGTTGTAGCTGTGCTAATTTTTGTGAGGTTGTGTAAAAGGTAAATTATCAAGAAATCCATTTCCAAAGACGTCAAGCCAACAATCGAACTCTGTGATGGATCTTATTCATAGTGACGTATGTGGACCAATGGATACTGCTACTCCTAGTGGTAAAATATACTTTGTTTCTTTCACAGACGATTATAGTAAGTACGTTACAATTTATTTGCTAAATTTTAAGTCGGAAGTTGCCTCAAAATTTAAAGAATATTGTGAAGTTATGAAAACCAAATTCAATAAATACCCCAAGGTTATACGATCGGATAATGGAGGTGAATATGTTAATTAAGAGGTAAATACGTTTTGCAAGAAGCATGGTATAAAACAACAATTTACAGTACCCTACAACCCCGAGCAAAATGGGGTAGCAGAAAGACGTAATAGATACTTGGTTGAAATGATTCGTTGCATGCTGATTGATGCTAGTATGCCTAAGTGTTATTGGGGAGAAGCTGCTGTTACGGCTACATATATACAAAATCGTGTTTTAACAAGATCTACAAATTCAATTCCTTTAGATGTTTGGGAAGGTAAGCCTTCGCCATTAAGCAAGTTTTTGATTTTTGGATGTCAAGCTTTAGTGTATATACCTAAAGAAAACAGAAAGAAATTGGATGAAAAGGCACGACGCCTAACGTTTATTGGTTATTCAGATCAGGTAAAGGGTCTTAGATTTTTGGACAAAAATACGAATAAAGTCATAATCAGTAGAGATTATAAAATTGTAGTTAATAATGATAATTATAATGTTGTTAATAAAAACAAAGAAATTTACATTGATCCTTTTGCGCCTTCTGGTAAATTTTCAAATACGTGTCAAAATAATAATGAATTGGTTAAAAATGGTGAACTAAACCTAAATGATGAACGTAATGACATAATTCTAAGTGACGAAGAATTTTTTGAGACTGAAATAGGTGTTGAATCCCCGACAACAATTACAGATGTTGATGAACCATCTAATGATATCCATGAATCTGAAGATGAAGTTTGTGGGCAAATGAATAAAAGTGGTAAACAGCCGATATTAAGAACTTCCACAAGAACCACAAAAGGAAAAACTCCAGAAAGGTATCGAATGTAATAACGGAATCTTTGGAACCAAAATCATATAAGCAGGTTTTAAAAAGAGATGACAAAGATCTATGGCTGAAGGCAATGCAAGAAGAAGCTAATTCTTTACAATGCAATAATACATGGGAAATGGTAACTATTCCGATTGACCGAAAGCCCATTGGGTGCAAGTGGGTTTTTAAATTGAAAACAAACGCAGATGATGCCGTGACAAAATATAAAGCGAGACTTGTTGCACAAGGGTTTAATCAAAAATATGGTGTTGATTATGATGAGGTTTTTGCACCAGTAGTACGGCAAACAACGTTTCGAATGTTTCTGACAGTTGCTGGTAAAAATAAAATGATGGTCAAGCAGTATGATGTAAAGACAGCCTTTCTTTATGGGGATTTAAAGGAAGAAATTTATATGAAACAACCGATTGGTTTTGAGATTCCAAACGGAAAATTTTGCAAATTAAAGAAAAGTATATATGGGTTAAAGCAATCCGCACGTTGCTGGAATGAAAAACTAGTAAAGGTGTTTCTTAATGCTGGTTTTAAAAGAGGTTTGGCCGATTCGTGCACTTTAAGAAAAGAGAAAGATGGGTGAGTGGATTTTTTTATTGGTAATGTAGATGATATACTTGTGGCTACAAAATTAAATACACATCAAAACTATATTCTACAACTTTTGAAAAATAATTTTGAAATATCCGATCTTGGAGAAGTCAATTTCTATTTAGGAATAAAAATCGAGAAGGGGATAGACGGATATTTCAATATTAATCAAGAACATTATATAAATAATATAATAAAAGAAGCTGGTGTAGAGGATGCTAAAGTCTCCAAATCCCAATGGATACTGGTTATATTAAAGATGAAGCTCAAAGCTATTATTTGCCAACTAATGAAAATTACCATCACTTAATAGGAAGTTTACTTTATCTAAGTGTAAATACAAGACCCGACATTGCAACTGCGGTTTCAATTTTGAGTAGAAAAGTAAGCACTTATCGTGATTGGAATGAACTAAAGAGATTAATCAAATATTTAAATGGTTCAAAAGCTTTAAAGTTAATGTTAACTTGTGATAATATGAAAGAATTGTATGGATTCGCTGACGCCGATTGGGCTCAAAGTAAAACAGATAGGAAATCAAACAGTGGATTTATCTTCAAGTACAATGGCTCGTGTATATCTTGGTGTTGCAGAAAACAAGATTGTGTATCGCTCTCATCAACAGAAGCAGAATATATTGCTTTATGTGAAGCTGCTCAAGAAGCAGTATGGTTACGAAGACTAATGATTGATTTTGAAATACATCAAACAGAACCTATAGTTATTTACGAAGATAATCAAAGTTGCTTAAAATTAGTGCAAAATGAGCGTTTTAGTCAACGAAGCAAACATATTGAAACAAAGTATCATTTTATAAAAGATTTAAAATACAAGGAAATTATTGACCTTGTATACTGTCCAACTGAGTATATGGAAGCAGATATTTTTACGAAACCTTTACATTCAATCAAGATTAAGCAATTCAGAGAATTATTAGGTTTATTATCAAGTTAAATTGAGAAGGGGTGTTGGTAAAACAATTTAACTTGTTAAATTAAACACTATACAAATACTTTGTAAAACATTTTTTGAAAAAATATTCTTTGTTAATTTTGTTCAATCAAAAACTTCAATTTGAAAAATAATTTTCTTTTTGTAATTATTCATAACGAATTTTCTTTTTAAAATAAACTGTTTTGTTTTTCTTATAAACTTTTTAAATTAACGGTTTATTTATTTGATTGAGCTGCGCCAATATATACGTCTAACTTCATTTAATTGTTGTAACTAAATTATCATTTATTATTAAAATAATATAAGTTTCTCTTTAATAAAAAACATACTTAAAAATTCTTATGTAGCTTTTATTAACTTTTTTATGTTATTGAATTAAAATTATCTCCATTTGTACGAGAATTACTTATAATGCGTAGGAAATATTCCATTTTATAAATGTTATTTTTCTTTGATAATAAGTTTTTGATATAGTTACAATGAGATCACTAGGGTACTTGAACACAAATGTATTGAAAATAGTATGTAGACTTTACTGTGGGAAAGACTACCAATTTAGTGCACAAAAATTACGTCTAAACTATTGGTTCGATCTTAATAAAATTAAAGTACACAGAATGATCGCGGCTTCCAAAAAAAATTACCTTGACATGGTGGAGAAACACACCATACAGCACAGTGCACCAAAATACCACATTTTTGCAACTAAAAAAAAACAATTTGAAGGCGTTTAACTTTTATTTTCATTGACGGATTTCAATTTGTTTGGGTTTTAAAGAACTTTTATAACTTTTCGATCCAGACATGTATTTTTAGTAATTTTCATTATTTCGGACTGAGGCACGTGATTATTAAGATCGAACTAGTAGTTAAGACCATCTCAAAACAATACCCAGACGACTTGTTAGAAAAATGTTCTCTCATTTTCAAAAACAAAATGGCAAAAAATACATACAAAAAGTAAACAGAAAACCATAGAAAGTCAAATAAAAAACCATATTTCTCCCTTATGCCTTTACCTTGTATTGTTATGCCGTGGTCTAGACGTAATTTTAGTGTTAGATTGATAGCTTTTCCCACTGTAAAGTAATTTGTTCTTTACATGTATTTGAAACCCACGTTTACTTTATGAAAATCTACAACCATAAAAATTAATATATTTTCAAAATTAAATTTATAGGAAAATTTAAATACCATATTAACACAAACACACACACACACATATATTCTATGAACATTTATTATGTATACATACCGACAATGTTGTTTATATTACTGTTTTTTAACTAAATTTTGTTTTTCTTGTTTGTTTTTGTTATAGACTTTTTTTTTTGTATTATTCCGAAACTCTTAACACTTTGTTAAAGAAAACTTTATGGTTTTAATATTGTAAGCATAAGTTGTTTGAGATTCTAGTACACTCATAGAAAAGAAACCTGTTAAATGTTTGCTAAAATCTTAGAATTTGCTGGTTTCAGAAGGGAAAATTTTTGTTTGCAACAAAAAAAAAAAAAAAAAAAAAATAGCCGAGTAAAAACGTTAATATACAATCATATGTAAATTAAGGTAATGGTCGCTTCAAAAGGTGCTATACCTAAACAAATTAAATTAAGAAAACAGGAAAATAAAGTAAATATCATAAAACCTCAAACTGGTATTGATCGTTACATTACAATAACAAAGCGTAAGCTGAGTCCAACTTCCTCAAAAATGCAACCTTCACCAAAATTTAAGAAAAAGACAGGTCCTGTCAATTTGCCAAATGAAAACCGTTTTTCTATCTTAGATACTGATGAAAATAAAGATACTCAAACAGAGCAAAAGAATGAGTCAATACCACCGCCGATTCATCTACGTGAACAGAATTCGAACACCAAAGTTAACTCATTATCTCAACTTGTAGGCAAAAACAGCTTTTATGTTATGTGAAACCAAAATAAAAACATACACTGAACAAAATTATAGGAAAATTACAACATTTCTTGATTCTGAGGGAAAAAGTTATTACACTTTTCAATTAAAAAGTTCAAAGGGCCTTAGGGTAGTTATTAAAGGAATTGAAAGTAACGTTCCCACACAGGAAATAAAAGAAGCTCTCCAGGAACAAGGATATGAAGTAAAGTCTATCCAAAACATTATTAACAAAAATAAAATCCTCAGCCCCTATTTACAGTAGAAATTTGTAGCTTTTGAATCAAGTAAACTAAAAAAGAATGAAGTACATCCAATTTATAACTTGCGTTATCTTCTTCACAGAAGATAATCTGTAGAAGAGCCCCTGAAACGTAATGGCTTACGCCAATGCCTAAACTGCCAAGAATTTGGCCACACAGAAGCAGATATGCCAACTCATCCACTTGCTAACACTTTTACATTTGCTGATGACACGGCGTTTATGAGCGTCCATCAAAATACCAAAATCGCAAATTTCCAATTGCAGTCTCACATTCATAATGTAGAAAAATGGCTCGATGAATGGAAAATAAAAGTGAATGCTTCAAAATGTGTTCACGTAACCTTTACTCTTAAAAGGGAAAATTGCCCATATGTAACCATTAATAACACTGTAGTACCACATCTAAATCATGTTAAGTATCTCGGATTACACCTAGATAGACGTCTTACTTGGGCACATCACATAGATTCTAAATTAACTCAAATTAATCTAAAAACTGCTCAGTTAAACTGGCTTCTCAATAAATATACGACTCTTCGTTTGGGCTATAAAGTGCTTATATATAAAGTCATAATAAAACCCATTTGGACATACGGTATTCACCTCTGGGGACCAGCCTCAGCCTCGAACATAGACAAACTACAAAGAAGACAATCGAAATTGTTAAGACTTATCACTGGTGCTCCAGGGTTCATACGTAATTTCGATATCCACAAAGATCTGAACATCCCTGTAGTCCATGACGAAATTAAAAAGCAGAGTATCAAATACGTGTCTAAACTAACCGCTCATCCTAACCGCTTAGCTCAAAATTTACTTACATATCCAGGGCATCACCGTCCAAGGAGATTAGACACCCTGGACATTGCTCGAAGCTAAATATAATCATACACTCCTGCTCACAAAAATTGGCTTGACTAATCTGGTAGTTAACCATTAAGAAAATAGATTTAAGATTTGTTCACTTATTGTAAATTCCTTAAGGGAGAGATTCAATAAAAGAGAAAATTTGCAAAAAAAAAAAAAAATATGTAAATTAATAACGGGTGTTTTTTATTCAGGTGTAGAACTTTAAGTTGGCAAAACATTTTTAGCCGGCGGCCATTTTGTCAGTTGTCAAGTGATTTATGTTTAGTTTGGTTTGGCATTTCAACATGAATAGACTGACGCCCGAACAACGCTTCCAAATTGTGCAAATTTATTTTTAAAATCATGGTTCTGTTCGAAATACGTATGGCGCACTATGTTCATTTTACGGACAACATAATCGTCCATCAGAGCAATTAATTCGATTAACTAAAACTGCAGTATTTGGAGTGAGGATAATCCTGAAGTGTATGGTGAGACACCGTAACATCCAGAAAAACTGACTGTTTGGTGCGCTTTATGGGCTGGTGGAATCATAGGTCCGTACTTTTTTAAAAACGATGCTGGTCAGAACGTTACAGTCAATGGCGACCGCTTTAGAGTCATGATTACTGACTTTTTCGTTCTTCAATTGAACAACCATGATGTGCAGGAGCTGTGGTTTCAACAAGACAGCGCAACATGTCCCACAGCACCTGCCACAATTGATTTATTGAAGGAAACGTTTGGTAACCGCATAGTTTCACGTTTCGGACCAGTGAATTGGCCTCCAAGATCGTGCGATTTAACGCCGCTGGACTATTTTCTATGGGGATAAGTGAAGTCGCTAGTCTACGCCGATAAGCCCGAAATGATGGACCACTTGGTGTTATTGCCAATATACGGCCACAAGTGTTGGAAAAAGTTATCGAAAATAGGACCTCCCGATTAGTCTACGTCCGAGCCAGCCAGTGCGGTCATATAACAGAAGTAATTTTTAAATTATAATGCCAGAAGATTATCTTTGGAATAAAGTAAATTTCATGTCAATTTAAAAAATTCATCTTTGTTTTATTTCATTTCAAAGTTCTATACCTCTACAAAAAACGCCCTTTATAACATTATATGAAAACATATAGATTTATATTGCTTAATATGGATATATGTGATGCCACATATGATCATAAATATCTTTATCTTGGATTTGGTTTTTCAAAATTGTTTGATATGTCTTATACATATTAATATACATCGATATATAACCGTAGATGTGGCATATGTTTCTACAAACGGTATATGGAATACTTCAAAAATTCTCGACACCTACTGAAATCGAATATATATGGCTCTTATATCTCAATGTTTTTTTTTTTTAATTAAGAGAAACATTGAAAATTGTTTGGAAAATTATACTTAGAAGATATGACATGCAAAGTTTCACTTTGAAGAGTCTTCACATAAAGAATTGTTGGCCATTTAAAAGTTGAAAAATTAAAAAAATTATTTCAAACTTACAAGAGTTTTTTCATTTATTTAATTTTGTTTTTCTCATAGTTTTTAACTTTCAGATCCAAACCAATACCAATTAGAGCCACTAGACGTGGGAGATTTATGCACTAAAGAAGAATTTTCCATACCGATGTTTGGTGAAAAGTTGTATCGTAATTTATAAGTGAAACCAAAATTTTCCGAATTTTAAACTTTTGCTTTTTGCGCCGTTTATTGGAATTGAATTGTAAAAAAAGTATTTAACAATTTTAATTTTATAAGGTTTTAGGTATACCAAGTTGATGTCAGCGCACCAATAACGGGATACGGACATCACAAATTTAAAAGGAATTCGCATAATTTTTTTGAAAATATATGTTTTTTGCGTCTGACATTCACAATTATATTTGAAATTGCCTAGCGTATTGCGTTAACTGAGTGTCTTAATGCACCTACGAGTCAAAAACCCACTTGAAAATTTGTAAACGCTAAAATTTTATGAACTTTTTAAAAATTTTGCTAAATTAAATCTTTTTTTCGCATTTAAAAAAAAAAAATGGCTTGAAAACATATTTAGGTATCTAGATTTCGCTTTGTGGCAACTAAAGCACTGTATGAATTCCGCCAAAAAATACATCAAATATAAGATTTTTATGACGTTAATACTAAAATAGATAAGGCATCAAAAAATTTTAAGGACTTCAAATATTATGGAGCAAACCAAATTTTTATTACCTTAAAGAGCATACTTACATAACAATTTTAATTTTTCGAATGTAAAAGTATTTGATATGATTTCCTGCAAATAAGTAACCCTGAACCCAACTAAATATCATTAAGGCCGAGTTTTTGGGATGTTAGTTGAACTTGGTTTAGTTAAACTGGTAACGAATTTTGTTTGCCATTTTCAAGTTTATTAACAAAAATTTGTCAAAACTATTCATCTTGTTTGGAATTTTACTCGTTATCATAACCGACCAAAATAAACCACATTTCCGAAGCAGTATTCCATTAAAAACTCGGTTAATCTAAGTTTAAAGATAATCTACTTCTTAAAAACTCGCCCTAAACCATTAAAAAAAATGCGTATTTTCCAATATAATAGCGGTTTACTTCCTAAGTTTTAATGTCTGACAAAACATTTTTTTTCAATATAGTTTTTGGTGGTGTAATGTATATTTTGATAAGTGATGAAAACAATGAGATCTATAAATTGATGTAACTTTAATTAAATGCAGGCAAAAACTGTAATTTTAATATTTTTAAATTGCGTGAAACCTAAAAACTGCCATAAATGTAGCTCCCTTAAAGACAAATGATTAACGCGAATGGATTTAGCATGATTAAAGATCAGCTAACATATACACGAAAGGTTATTCATGTCATCCCAAAAGAACAGTTAAAATATTTACCTCAAAGTGTCGAGAATTTTTAAAGTTCGTCATGTATTAATTATCATGACTTCATATATAATTTTATATGGCTTAATACAAAAATATTAATAGACAATTTTAAATTGAAAATTAAATTTCTTTTTTGGTTATGTTGAACATTACAAATTAAATTGTTGTTTTAAATTAAAAATTTAGAAAATTTCTAATGTAATTGAGTTACACAAAAGTTTAAAATGATATTTTAATTTGTTATTTTACTATTTAAAATTTCAGCTGAAAGCTTAATACATTAATCTGAAATTTATAACTTACAAATATAATTTAAACTTTGGATTAGAACTCGCATAGATTAAATAACTAATTATTTTATATTGAGGAAATTTGAAGTCAAATATTTAATAAAGCAAAAATCTTAATTTCAATTGGAATATTTTAAAGTTTAAAATATTATAAAGCTTAAAAGAAATCCTGAATTAATTTATAACTTCTTTAATTATAAATGAACATTTTTAATATCAATTACAATGTTTCTGCGTTTCAAATAGAACACTTTATAATATTTTTTTTTTTAATTTTCTTGATTTCAGTGATAATTTTTAATAAATACAACAAGCTCGTTTGTATCTTGAAAACTATAATAAATTTTATGTATAACATAGTTTTACACATGGCATAACAATGCAAGGTACAGGCATTAGGGAGAAATAGGGGGTTTTAATTGTCTTTCTATATTTCTCTGTTTATTGATTATATGACATTTTGTTTTTGAAAACGAGAAAACATTTTTCTAATAAGTCTACTAGGTATTGTTTTTAAATAATTTTACCATATTTCCAAGATAAACTCGAGTTTTATGAGAAGACCTTATACTAATGTGTTGAATATTGGAAGGAATCATATGATATTGACATATAAAATATTATATGGACCATGTTGTATCCTATTATATATAATATTATAGTGTGACTTATAATTCGAGTAAATTGGATGAGGATGTTTGAAGTCCTTCATCTTTCCCCATCTTTCACGTAGAGAGGAGAATACCTTTACAAAGAGTGCAGCACATTAATTATTAGGAAGAATTTCCTGAGTGTTGCTTCTCTTTCTTAAAAAGTAAAAAATAAAATAAATAAAAAAATAGTATAAGATACAATTAGATCTAATGTGATACAATTTAATTGGGCCATTTTTGAGATGAAATTTTATATAATTTAGTGTGTGCCATATTAAATTGTACAAAAATATATAAAGCTCCATATCAGGGTATTTACAAAAAAACTTTAAAAACTTTGAATTTTTTTGTCTACTAATATTTAGCACAGTTTTTGCTGATTTCAGCAGATTAATTTATTACTTTCAAGTTAACTAAAATTTAGCTCAAATATAACTAAATACCACGTAATTCTGAACTAATTTTTAATAGTTTTAGCAACAAATTTAACTATTTTTTTCTATCGGTGTATGTCTGTCTGTTTGCCTCTGTATGGGTGAATTGTACGTTTTTTACAGAAGGAATTTCCTGTTGCTTGTTGCCAAAAAAAAGAACGAGAAAGATGTAACAACAACTACAAAAACAAGAGTAGCAAAAAAAATTACGTTTACATATTTTATGATGATGTTTATTTTTGATGAAGCGCAAATGTATTTGTTGGCTTGATAATCGTACACAAACAAATAATAAATAAACAAACTAACAGGTTTGCATGTATATGTGCGAATTTTATATACACACACACACATACACGTATATACCATTTTCACTATGTACCATATAATATAAATATTATTATCTCATACAATATATACGAGGGACTAAGGAGAATTTCTTATTTAAAAAGTTGTTTGGATTTTCGGAGAATTCTTTATATATATTTTTGATTTGTAGTGAACTGGAAAGTAATGGCATTTTATGCAAGCAAGTCATTTTTGTTTTTCTCTATCTAGTATAATATGTGAGAAAACTCAGATGGTAGATCAGTTAACTGACAATATGGAATGTCAGGTTCGAATACCCTCACGGTATTAAATTAAAAAAAAAAACAATTTCAATAAAAATATTATTCTTATTATTTGTCTCCATACTAGTAAGCGTTTAGGTAACCAACTATTTTTTTGACTTTTTGTAATGTGGTTAGTAATGATGTCATTATTATTCGCGACATTCCCATAAAAGCAATGAGATTGTAATGACAATTTTAAGTACTTGGCATTTCCAAATATTTCTGGAAACACCGTTTATTTAATGCTTTTCTACACTGGGCTGTATAGTTCAGAAAATAATTTATATAACTTTATTTTACAGATGAACTCTATTGTTTTAACGAAAAGTTAGCAGTTCTGTTTTTAACTAGCTTTCAGCAAATTTAGTCTGCATATTCGAAAAATTTTAAGAAAAAAATATTGTGAGTGTATTTACACTTCTATTTTTACTCTTATATATGAGTCGTTCAGTGGATAAAGGGAATGAGTCCATTTTTGGCGTTTTTGAGATTTAGCGTGGATACACTTCCTTTAATGACTAACAATGTATTGTAAAAATTTTGTTTTCAAATTTCAACGGAAAACCCCTTTTAAAGACAAAACATTTTTTTGTACGAAACACAAAATTTTTATTTTCAGTGGAAAAAGGTAATAAGTCCACGCTTGCATTTATATTGCATTAATCACTTGTTAACTTTGCTTTTAATCACTATTATTTTTTTCTATTTCTTGCCTCTCTTTGAGCTTTCGCTACTTGCCAATTTTTGTGTTCTTTAAATTGTTGTTGTACTTAGTTGATTGCTGCATGAGAGCAGCAATCGGAAGCGTAACTGTAATCCAACTTTATGCTTTATTACATATGAATTCGACCATTGATCGATGTTATGATATCGCTGTGGTTAGAAGAGTTTCTAATTTAGTAAGTGCAGTGCAGTGAGTGAGTAACCTTCGTCGTAAGTTACAACCTTCCTGCTAAAAAGCATTTGAAAAAGATTTCGTAAAAATATTTTAATTATTTGACCTGCGCATATTAAGTAAGTAAAGTTGAATAGTATTTTTTAAATATTATAAATATTAAAGTTTACTGTTTATAGTTAAATAGTGCTAAGAATGGACGAAAACAACAATAATGAGGTCAATGTCGAAAGTGGTGATTCAGATTTTTCATCAGTTGGCTTTCCACGTGTCTCAAAAAGGCGAGTGACAAGAATTGTATACTCGGATTCATCGTCAAATAATGATGATGAACTGGCAACGATCTCAGTTGGGCAAAAGCGACGACGAAATAGTACTGAATGGCGAAAAAATGTAAGAAAGTTTCGTCGAGTCAACGGTTTGCAATACACAAATAGCTCAGGCTCTATTGTATCAGCAAAAACATTTGCGGATGTAGTTTGTCGATGCAAACGTAACTGTAATTCCAAAATTACAGTTGACCAAAGAAAAGCGGC
The DNA here is from genome assembly GCA_021234595.1 of Delia radicum. Lineage (NCBI taxonomy): Eukaryota > Metazoa > Arthropoda > Insecta > Diptera > Anthomyiidae > Delia > Delia radicum. Next base: position 51,836,653 of record CM037855.1, on the reverse strand, counting down.
GTTTACATCCTTTTTTAACTTAAACTCCCATACACAACAAAATATTTTTATTAGAGGTTGCGTTGCGTCGAAAATAGTTGAAAGACAGCGTCCAAGAAATGATAATCCAAAGCCGAGATTTCGAATACCAGACCAAGGCGACATTACTGTATGCAAAAAGTATTTTTTGGACACATACCACATAAGCAACAAACGACTTTTTAATTGCAGTCAAAAAATTCAGGTTTCGGAATTAATAGACCAGCGGGGAAAACACATTCGAACTAATAAAATTGATGACACACCCATCATTAATCATATAAACTCATTTCCGGCTTATACTAGCCATTACAGCAGATCGCATAATCCGCAGCGCAAGTATTTAAATTCCAACTTAAACATAAGAAAAATGTACGACCTTTATGTTGAGAAGTGTAAGTCGGACAGTCTTGAACCTGTAAAAGAAAAATTTTACTACCATATTTTTTCTACGAAATTCAACTTACATTTCAAACACCCATCCAAAGATACTTGTCAAATGTGCGATTTACTAGAAATGAGAATTAAGTCATCGGTTGACAATATTATCTCAATACAAGAAAAGGAGTGCCACTTATTAAAAGCTCAAACAGCCCGAAGCCAAATGGCAGCGGATAAGCTAACTGCTTCCGAAAGCACTTATGTGTTTTGTTTCGATTTGCAAAAAGCATTAGCTTTTCCCAAGTTAACCACATCAAGTGCTTATTACAAACGTAATTTGTACGTATATAACTTAGGATTCCATGAGTTTCAAAACAATGCTAGAGACATGTTTGTTTGGCCAGAAACTGAGGGATCAAGAGGCTCGCAAGAAATCGCATCTTGTTTGATCAAATACATAAAAATGTTTGCTGATACGCACGATCGGATTGTTTTGTGGTCTGACTCATGTACTGGACAAAATAGAAATATCAAAACTGTCTTAAGTTTACTGAAATTAGTTCAAAGTACTGATATAAAAGCTAAGTCGATTGAAATGAAATTTTTAGTAAGCGGACATACCTACTTACCAAATGACGCCGATTTCGCCGTTATTGAGTCTAACGCAAAAAAAATTCAGCACATTTATTCGCCAAATGATTGGATAAATATAATCGCAACATGCAAAAGAAAGGAACAGTTTCGAGTGGTTAAAATGACCCATTTTGATTTTTTCTCTACAAAATCCTTGGAAAATAACGTTTGCAATCGCAAAACCAATACCGCGGGAAAACCGGTAAACTGGCTCCAAATGAGGTGGATCAAACTAGAGAGATCGAAACCATGGGTAATACAATATAAAAATAATTTCGATGAAAATTTTGGATTTGAAAATATAAACATAAGAAAGAAAGGTAAAGTAATGTTATTGAATAGCGTGAGTCAAAGTCTATTGTATGCTGAAACTAGAGCTGTAACAAAAGAAAAGAAAAAGGATATGATTGATTTATTAAAATATATCCCTCCCGTGTACCATACTTTCTATAAAACTTAAAAACAGTATCAAATCAGAAAGATTATTCTGAAGAAGACATAATATTTAGTTAAATTTGTTATACTTACGATTCATTTAAAAAGAAGAAATTTTTTTAGTTATTTTTTGTTTTAAAAAGAAGAAATGTTTTATGTTATTTTTTTAAGTTCATTAAAAATAAAACTGTGCGAATGCACTGAACTAAAAAACAAATTATCTGCAGCCTTTTTTTGCAAAATTATAAAAAATGTACTCTTTCCAAAATATACTAATTCAATTAAAACACTACGCGAGGTAAGCCAATATTTAGATGGATATTTTTTCTTTTTATTTCCGAACGAATGCTCAAAGTCAAAACATCATTAAGTTGCATTTTTACGCTATCGATTTCAACAACAAAAAATTTAGTGGACTTATTCCCTTTTTCCACTGAAACTCTTAACAATAAAAACGTATTTGTATCATATTAACGGGTTCTGTGAACACATACACTTACATACTAACATTATATATTTACAAATTGTAAAAGAAGCCCTAATAATTAATTTTGCAATTTTAGTTTTGAGTTTTGTTGTAACAACTAGTTTTAAAGTCAACGTCAACTTTTCTGTCGTTTTTCTCCATTTCAAATTTTTGGACTCATTCCCTTTATCCACTGAACGACTCATATTACTCTTCTATATTTTACACTTGATTGATTAATTTAGAAGCATGTATCAAGTTTCGGTGATATAATTTCAATTGTTTTATTAGACTTAAATAGCGTTATAATTAGCCTCGATATGACAGTTGTAACATCCCAGTGTGGAAAAGCATTATAAAAGCATTGGTGGTAATGGGAAGTATTTACAATTGTTATTTAAAATCTCAATACACTTATACGGAAATTTCACGAAAAATAATGACATATCAAAACACCTTACGAAAAATCAAAAAATATGTGGTTACCTATATGCTTACCAGTATGGGCAAATATAATAAGTCCAAAAATAAATGTAAAAAAAAAAAATAAATAAAAAAAAACCTAAATAAATTTTATTAAAATATATTTTTTTCTGATATTTTTTTTTAATAAAATGTGCCCACATTGGACTTGAACCTGGGACTACAGGTTGTCAGTCAAACGTTCTGCCATCAGAGCTATCTCGACATGTTATACTTGATAGATAAAAATATAAATGACTTGCTTGCACAAAATGTCATTACTTTACAGCTTAAAAAAAATCGAAAATAAGTAGTGATAAATGTACTTACTAGAGTTGAATGAGTCTAAAAATAGATTTGCAAAAAATTTCAAGATCATTCTTTATATTTAAAATAATGATAAAAATAAGGTACTAATCGGCTAATTATGGAACCGCCCCCATAATTAGCCGACCTGACGCATAGATAGCGGCTGTAGTTTGAAGACAATTACTGTGGTGAAAAGTGGCAATCTTATAAAATATGTGTTTTAAGTTTTAGTTAAGTTTTAAGCCACCAAAAATATACCATCTCAGCGAATTTGTAAACATGGAAACAAATAGTCACCGTTATGTAATTCAATACTTTCATTTCAAAGGTCTCAGTCCAACCATTATTAAAGCCGAGCTACATTCTAATCTGGGGGTCTGCTCCTTCGTTTACGACTATAAAATATTGAACGGTAGGGTTTAAACGAGAGTATAAACGAGGCCGTGCTAACTGCCAAGGCGAGTTCGTCATTTCAAAAAGCGCTATAAATAGCCATTACCCGAAAATTTGGAGATGAGAAATCTGTGGGCAAGATGGGTGCCGCGTTTGCACACAATAGAAAAAAAATGTCATCGTGAAGATATTTTAATATAGTGTTTGCCGATGTTTCACCGCAATAAAGTCGATTCTTAACCGAGTTTTTGTGTCGATTCGTAACCATGGATGAGACAAGAGGCCACCATTTCTTACCCGTGAGAAAGTAACAGTCAAAGCAGTTGACTGGGATGGAAAAAAATGTTGTCCAAAGAAGGCCATGACCCTGCTGCCATCTGCTGGCGTCCGTTTTTTTTGATTGATTACCTTCAAAAAGGAAAAACAAGTGGTGAAATTAAGGAAAAAAAGGTCGCATTTGGAGAAAAAGTGTTGTTTTATCAAGACAATGCACCAGTTCACACATCCATTCTTGCGATGGCCAAAATCTAAGAAGTAAAGTTCGATTTGCTTCATCATGCAACTTATTTGCCAGATGTAGCTCCTTCGGATTATTTTCTATTTCCAAACTTGAAAAATGGCTTGATGGTAAATAATTTGCCAACAATGAGAAGGTAGAGCTGGTGGTTGAAGGCTTTTTTAAGGAGGTAAACATTTCTTACTACAAACAGGGTAACGAAGCTATTGAATATCGCAAAAAGGAGACTAATTTGAAAAAATGATAAAAATAATGAAAAATGTTTCCAAATTGGTTGTGTTTTCATTGTTAGGTCGACTAATTTTAGGATTGCCCTCTAGTGGGTAACGCATTATTTTTTGTAATAAAATAATGGAAAAATTAACTAATTATTAGTAAGTTCTTATTATTTGCGTTAAAGTAATGCGGATAGTAAGCTGCTGCCAGTACTGGTAGTGAGAAAAGTAATGACATGTCATTACCCTCCCTAAACTGGGATTGCCCTCGTACAAATATAAATGTAGTAGATTTTTATAAGGTATTATAATTTTATAATAAGTTTTTTTTTTATCTCTTCTATAGTAAAAATACAAGATTATTTCAACATTAGCTAAGTAATATAAAAAGAAATATACTTTTATTTGTACACAGTTAAGTATGTAAAGAAAAAATAATAATATAAGGGTTTTTCTTTTCGCGGACTTTCTTATTTGCCGGGAAAGCGGAATTAATTTTTGAATTTCCTACGATCCCTGGAATTTCCGCTCAATAATAAGATTATTAAAGTTTATTATAAAGTAACATAGAAAATAATAATTCATACACAGAATGAATTATTTTTTTCTGTGGAATTAAGCATGATATTTTTTCCCACAATTTTTTTGTACAGTGTATGACCTTGTTCATTCATTGTATAAACAAGTTCATAGATTAATATGTTTTAAATATATGCATTTTGATAAAATTTTCATTAATAATAACGAAGACCACGAAAAAACTCACGTTTTTTTTTAATACACGCAGAAACAATTTTGGGGAAATATTATAGAAGTGCTTAAGTGCTTAAGCTTAGTTTCACAAATTTCTTGTAAAATAAATGCATTTTTTTATACATTTTTTACTAGGCTTGTATATATTTTACAAAAATTTGTAAATATTTTACTAGATCTCTGTAAAACTAACTTGAAACTAAGGTACACTCAGGAAACTTCTGCTTTAAAAATATGTAGCTGTTTGAGTTGTAATACAGTTTCGTTATTTTTTATGTAAATGTCAGTCATTTGTAGAAAAAAACAAACCACATTAAATGACTGTATTATGATTTTACGTTGATTTCTTGTTCGGTTTTTGTTACTTAGAAAAATAAAATAAAAAATAAATGTTTATTTATTATTTACTAACATATATGGTTCATTTTTACTACAATTGTGGTTAATTTTTTGAACAAATGACAATGCTAGTTGAATTTACTGAAATGTAAGTCGTGTAAGTTGTAGTGGTCTTTACCTACAACTATAGTTGTATAATTACTAAGCCCTTTGGTAATATTCCCCCAGCTGTTTTCTGCGTGTAGAAAGAGAAGATTTTGTACATTTTATTTTAAATACCTAAATACTTTTACATGTCCATAAATTTAATTTCACACTACAAACACTAAAATAATTTACTGAATCGTATTGGTTCCTAGCCACTATTTGCTTGTACAGGGTGTCTGGTAGCAGATTTATATTTTCAAACTTAAATAAAAAACATAATAGTTCACACAAAGTTTTATTAAGAGCATTGAACGATAGAATGGAAATGCGGATTTTATTTTTTTTTAAGAGTATGTCCTCCAGATGTCTTCCGTCGAGTTGAACCCACTGTTCAAAACGGAGCCTTGTGTTCTGTGCCACACGCTGCAGTAAACTTGGTTCAATTGAGCTGATTTCTTGACGAATATTTTCCTTTAAAGCCACAAGAGATTGTGGATTGTCATTATAAACCCTCTCTTTGAGGTAGCCCCATTAAAAAAAACCATGGAATCCACTCGGTCCATCACGTATTCGCCGAATACCGAACTTTGAACAAACTTGTCGACGAGCAATTACGTAAGAATCATTACTCTTAAAAAATGCCTCCACAGCTAACGCGCTATGCTCACTCGACCACTGCGACATCGTGACTGACAAATCTGCACAATCGATACTTCCAACGGCGCCACCCTCCCTCCGCACCGTTCATTACTTTTTGAAATAATCGTATTTACAAATATAAATTTGCCACCAGACACCCTGTACTACTTGAGCGGATCAATCAAATTATCTGGTATAGTTTGCTTGTAATGTCTTATACAAATCTATAAATAGGGTGTGTATATCGAAAAGTATGAATGTCGTCAAATAACTATATGGTCCATGATTTTTTAATACATCGTGCTGATGTATTATGAACCGGTTTAACGCAGTTACCAAAAAAAATTTTGGTTGTTATCTCAACAGATACAAAAAGGTTACCACTGCTGTTTGAATTTTAGTTCCTTACAAAAATGTACGCTAGCCCTTCCATTTTCTCCGCTAAAAGTTTGCAATTTTATTGTTCAAAAACATGTTTTGCATTTGGATTTTTAAAGAAAGATTAAAATTACTGTCGATTTCATAAATTCACTAAATCTGTGCTTAAGTACAAATTTAAATACTAACGTTTTTTTGCCATTTGTTGATTTAACAGCAGCCAATTTAATATCTTATGAAAAATTTTGAAAAAAATTAAAATATGTAAAGATATTTCAAAAAATTATTATATTAAATGACTGTTTTATATTTTTCAAATTTATAAATAAATTAACAAAGCAATAAATGGTACGAATATTTTCATACATATTATGAACCAAAATCAAAAGAAATTTGGAAATTCACACCCCCCCCCCCCCCCCCCCCCCCAAATGATATTTTTCCATACAAAAATGTAAAAAAAGATTAAAAAATTAATTAAAAATAATCCAAGTTTCCCGCCCCACAACACCTTTTTCTGGATCCGCAACTGTATATTAGCATATATTATATATCTAATCATATGATATATATAGATATATATGATCATATATTCTACCATATATGATCAAATGTAAGTATATATGGTACAATTAATTAAAATAATCCTATAATTTTTATATATTATGATGTGAGCAAGATTATTCAAGTTCAAGATAATTTGTTTTTTGTTATACACATAACCGCGCAATGTTTATTTATTAATTAAAAATGTCTTCATCCGCTAATTTAATCCAGACTTTATCTACTCACATTTTCGGTGACGTCAAATGAATCTGCATTAAACTAGCGGATGAAGGCATTTTTTAATTAATAAATAAATATTGCACGGTTCTTTGTTTAAGGCTGCCTCAGGGCAGTCTTCATAAAATTTACCACAAGTGCGTCAAATGAGTGTTTTATACTTTGAAATATATTCCGATAGAAAAACTAAATTTGGTAAATATTTTGTGAAGAAATCCGTCCACGGTTTGAAAGCGAGAAAGCTTCAAATTCAAACTTTCGTAAAATTTCAAAAAATAATTATTTTTGAAAAAACATAGTTTTCAAATATCTAAAAAATCAATTTAAGTTGACTAAAAACTCTTTATAATAAAATATAAGTAAGATTGAAGCTTTATCTTTAATAATAAGTCCTTACTTTAGTCCAAGGACTCACAGGATTTTATCAGGATTCCTCTAAAGGAGATGGTCTTAACATATAAACTAATAGACGGCCTTTTATGAAATTTGGCAGAAGGAAGGCATTGAGTATTAGCAGCAAAGCGTTGAAGTTTGAACAATCACAATTTGAAGTTTAAATACTTTTTCGCCTAATGTTGCTTTTTCCAAAAAGCGAAAGTCGCGTTATCTTCTTAAATAGGAGCAGAAAAGAAATAGTTTTTCGAGTGTGTTTATGTCTCGGTAAGAAAAACAAATTTTTGTTCAAAACTTCTCTTTATATGCTTTAGTTTTCAAAATGCACCCTAAAATATTTTGGCTCATATCGCCAAAATTAGGCAACGATAAACAATTTTGTTGAAGAACTTATTATTTGTTTTTCAAAACAGCGTTTGCCTGTTAGAGGTTTATATTAAATATTTTATGTACTTGCTACTAGGAAAGCAGAAATAATGAAAATACATACATATTGTTTTGCGGTAAGGAACGTGACATTTGAATGTCAATGAAAGCAAGTCAAAAATTTTCCGTTTACTGATATGTATTTAGTCTATTTGCATTTTTTGGAGTTAACTGTTGTAACATATATTTTGTGATAGGAGTGTACACTCATAATAATCCTTAGGTAAAATACACGAAAACTGTTGTTCATTTGACGAAAGTTTTGGTTATTGATATTTCGTTTTCAATAAATAGCAAAATTTTATTTGTATATTTAACAAGATTTTGTAAAAACACAATAATATTTTTAAAAATATAATTATTTAGTTAAAATACAAAATATTCTTTTACATTTTTTTATATGTACACTCATAATAATCCATGCTAAAAATACGAAAAAATTGTCAAAACCACGAAATATTTTGTAAAATAAACTAATTTTCGTGTATTTTACGAACGTGTTCGTTATTTTGACTTTTTTCGTACTTCTATTCATGGATTATTATCACTGTTTGTATTTCAAATTCTTTTTGTATTATTATTAAATTCTTTTTGTATTATTAACGAAAATTTTGTAAAAGTACAATTTTTTTGTACTTTTAGTTAAAAATAGTTTACGAAATCGGTTTTGTATTATTTAAAAAGTCTCTAAATTTTGAAATTTGTTATGCGCAAAAATTTTGTAATATAGTATAGTACAGTTCTAACAAACTCGCGGGGACCGGACGATTTAGTTCGTTATAAGCGAAGTTCGCTATAAGCGATGTAAACATTTTCCAAAAAATTATTCAAATTTGAGGAGTTTTTCTTAAATTTTCCTAATTTTAAAAATTTTTGTTTTTAATTCTCTAACCATTCTGCTATTAAATTACGTTTCATAAAGTTTTTAATTCTTTTAAGTAAATTTTTAATTAAAAAGCAGCAGAATTTTCGTTATAGAATCTCGATTGTTTTATGTGTTCATTATATGCGTAAACATTTTTGTACAAAAAGTTCGTTATAACCGTTTTATTTTGTATGAAATATCCCAGGAAAAAATTACACATTCCAAAAAGAAGGTGATGCCCACACTTGCTTACATATCTCATTGCCAAATTTAGTAACTGCAATACCAAACACATTCCAACGATAGAGTCAAAAAAGCAAGTAGTATTGTAATAAATTCTTTAAATTTAAACCAGAAAGCATGAACTTAATATCAAAGTAATTATTTACTTAAAAGAAAATAACAAGTTTATCAACTTATATGTATTACTTTTTGTACTCAAGAATCAATCATATACTTTTTCTTAATAAAAGTGCGTTATTGGAAGTAGTTCCTAATTTTGAAAAAAGAAGTTATACAGTTTTAAAGAATTTATCTCATATATTTTTTCAAACAAATTTTTATTTGCGGGAAAATAATACTAAAAACAGAAATTGCATGTTGCCTAAATTTTGTTAAACGGTGGTTAGGTATAAATTAGGGAAGCGCACGTGAGCAGAAAATTGTGAGTGGAAGTTGAAATTACTGACGTTATCGTGAGTGAGTGTAAAAAAAATGTTCGAGGGTGATTGTGCGTGAGTCATATTTTTGTTTTTCAATTTGAATTGTTCTTTTTTTTTTGAAAAATTTTTATTTTCGTGGTTTATAGCTCCAAAGTTATGACAAACCCATGCTGTCATAACAATTCGATGTTTCAGTTTTTAGGATTTTATTTCCGTACGAGTTTTGATCGTTATATTTGAGTGACCTAGGAGAATCACGTGTGAGTAAAAGTTGAATTTACTTATGGAACTACTTAATTTTTTTAAATATAAGTACTTCTTATTTTTCAAGGGAACTATTTATTTATATTTTTTTGTGTAAGTACTTCGTAGTTTTACAATGGGACTATTTCTTTATTAAAAAATGTATGTAGTTCTTAAAAATATAAAGTAAATAGTTCTTCGGTAAAAAAAAATAATCAATTCTAAAGAATCAATTATTTTAGTCTCACGCCCTGTTAAAAGAATCGAGTAGGTAATCTAGTAAGGAATGCGTTCTACCCAAAATACTTGATTACAAACCCGCTTACCTTTTTGGAAATTTTTTGCTGGGATGTTAGTAAATGCATTGGCACCAAAAACCGAAACAATTTTTACGAAAAACAGATTTGATAATTTTTAATGTACATACAGAAAACAGACGCATTAGTAGTAACCGTATTTATTGCCAATCGAATGTTTTGGTTGTTGCTATCGAAATCTTCGGTTGTGACAACTATTATTCGATTAAAACAACAGAAATTGTGTCACGACTACAGAATTTCGATTGTCTCAACAGAAATTCGGTTATAACTACCGGAAAATTTGATAGCTACCATCGAAACATTCGATTGGCTACAGAGTCTGTTTTTTTTTTGTGTATTGTTGATCTTTTAAAATTGCATTTCATTTTGAATTGTCAGGTTTGAGATCATAATTAAATACTACTATAACAAATAGAAAACACTAAATATTTATAAATGTAAGAGAAAATGGAAAAGAAAGCGTTTTTATGAGTGTACTTATCATCGCCTCTAAAGAGGTAAATATTTAAGAGTCCGTTTTATCATCAGCGTACTTAAGATATGCTTTAACTTCTTAATATAATAAAACTTAGGTACTTTTTCTTAATAATGTTTTCTCCTGAGGTTCTCCTTCTGCGTGGTACCATCTCAGTGTCCCGTTGTCGTGGATTTGTTCTTCTATCGTGATCCCGAGGCAGCCTAGAAGGCTGCTGTCAACGAGCTTATGCCCGCTCCTAAGATTAATAAGGTTGTTGAGCATCCCGTCGATAAAGTCACCAACTGGGCTTAAGTAGTTGCTGCTGGAGCTGTTGACGATTCTGTAAAATCCTCATGGGTAATTATGTCAACTTCTAAGGTACCTTCAAAGTTGACATAATTCCCCATGAGGATTTTACAGAACACGTAACATGTGTTACGTCGTAAGATTTTTAGGACTGATACCTAAAATATTGACCGAAATAAAAAGTGAATATTTTATTTCTGAAATCTAATGCAGAATTCAAAAATATAATTTGTAAACTTATAATTTTTCGGTCACGATTGACCGTTCCTTAGAAATTCACTTATTCATTGATAATAACATTTAAAAACCAAAAGTTACCGGGATTTCGGTATTGAAAAATGTTTAGCATTCCCGGGAAACCCCGTATTGGAAAACTCTAATAGACATATACCAGCAGAACAAAAATAATAATATAAAATATAAATAAATATTCTTAAAACAACACACAGAGAATACTTTTTTATATTATTTCATCTACTTACGAACACATCTATGACTATACTTACATATACATTTGCAAGTGTTAAATATATATGCAAGTATGTATGGATGTATGTATGTATGTATGTATGTATGTATAAGAGTATTATAAATTCAAGACTTTCCTTGCTCGTATAACAACAACAGAACAACATTAACAAAGTGAAACACCATCTAATGCTACTTATGCTACTTATGCTGCATATGACTTATCCATCAAAAATTTGTGTGCGTGTGTGTGTGCGTGTCTTAAATAAAATATAAATTTATTTTTTGTTTTTCTGTGTTCTTTTTTTATATTCCACTTTCACATTGATGATGCTTTTATATAATACGGTACATATTGCTTTCATTTTGGTATTGGTGTTGGTGGTGTTGTTGTTGTTTTTTTTATATATTGTTTTTTTATTTTCGTTCTACACTTGCTTTAACAACTTATTGAAATATTAAAAAGGATAATAAAAGCGTACTTACAAATACACTTTCACACACACTTATGCAGATGTTTATAAAATGTATGCTAGGGTGGAGTTATTTTGTCAACTCCTTAAATTGACTACTCCTATCTTAATAATTTATCTAAAGATCAAACCTTGGATAGAGCCAGAATCCCAAGATTTTTATTTTGACCGCGGTATTCATAAAAACTGTAAACAGTATTTCAATTCACTGTTAAGCAAAATCCGATAAAATTGTATTAATAAACGAAAATTAGCTTGAAATACCTATTTTAAAATCTGTGTACAACAATTTAGAAAAATAATATATATGAGTTTTCTATCCCTCATATGTATCGCCTTCGGTGTTCCCATAGCACTTAACCCAACCGAAGTAAAATACTGAATCAGGGCTATGAATCAAAAACTTCAATAAGTTCGGCAACTTTCTATCAGGTGGCGAGCAACAACTGTTCTAAAACTTATCATCTCGCGCAATTACAGTGTTTGCTATGTTTGAAGCCCTTCATCTTGCTCCAACTTTCACCTCTCTACTATCCCCTTTCCAAAGAAAGCAACCCATTAATTAATAGGAAGAATTTCCTGAGTGTTGCTTCTTTAACAAAAAAAAATAAATTATTTTAAAATTGTTTCAAACTTTAAATTTATTTTCATCGGGATAAACATTAATTGCATTTATAGTAATTAAATGTGCTAAAGTCCCAAAACTTATTTAACAAATTGTGAAAAACAATCTGATGTAGGCGTGTCCCTATCCGGATTTCATTCCTGCCCAAGGAAATCTTCAGGGGACTTTGTTATTAGAATTTCTAGAGATATTTGTTATGTTAAATCACAAACTCAATGAGAATTTCTTTTGTAAAACAAAAACCGCTAAATATATTTAAAATCTGACTTCACGCATCGATTCTACATGAAAAATTAGGCTTATAAACAGTTTTTTACGCTTTTACATTGCACCGGATAGCCATTAGAGTGGTCGGAAAAAATCGTTTTTTTTTTATGCTTTCATTTTTATTTTTTTTTTTTTTAATATAAAAAATTAAAGAGAATTCTTTCCTGAGAAAAATGTTTTTTAAAAGTTAATAAAAGAATATCATATTACGAATTGCATTAATTGCAAGTATTTTGAGTGACTGTGGTTTGATTCGTCAATTACACATAAATTTTAATTGTTTATTTTTTATTGTTCTAAATTAGATCAGCACTTTTTGTATATAAAATTAGTATAAATACCACAATAAAAGTTGTATATATTGGTCAGTAATAAAAAACTCGTCTTTTTATTTATTGATCACCTTTACGTTCAAGTAACAAGAGCTTGAAAGTAAAACCACAAAAAACAAATTAGTACAGTTCAAATTTATGTGTTTGAATTGAGTCATACTAATTAACCACACTTTAAACACTTTATTTTTATTACTACCCGATAAAAAGTTATTAAGCCTTAAATTTTTTTGCCAGTAACAACAACACTTTTTTGTTTTGTAATTTTTATTGCAAAGTAAATTTTATTTATTAAAAACAAAGTAAAAATTTTTTATTAACAAAACAATGATAATGATTATTAGAAACAATAAATAGTAATTATTTGATTAATTACCCTTTTTTCAACTGTTGATAGAGCTAAACAATTAAAATTATCTCTATTTTTTACTAAGCCAGAAATGTTCAACCGCGAAATTTTAACAACAAGTTTTTCGGTGTAAATGCTTGTTGATTGAATATTTCAGGAGGTTTCAATTGCATTTAAAAAACTTTTCTGGTCTGCCCATTAGTCAGCTGCCTAAAAAAGAATAAATGAGATGTTTATTCCAAAATTAACTAGAGCTTTTAAACTCTGAAGAGTTATAAAACCAAACGGCGACTTAGAAAAAAAGAAATCACTATACCACGTAAACAAAATTTTTCACACGTCTTTACCAACAACGACTTTTAAAATAAAGGCATACAAATGAATATGTGCTTTTATTTCACATCAAAAAAAAAAAACAAAACTTTTTGCATTTCAGTCAAATGGTCATAACTTTGTAAAGGTAAGACCTCTGTGCTTCGAAAAGGACATTTCGGAAAGGTAAGAGGCAGAACTATCTTCGAATAGAAAAAAAATAGGAGTTACCTGCCATCTGACTGAGCAAATTGAGGTTATGTGCACGTTCCTATGCCTTTTTTTAAATTTTCTTTTTTTAAAGCTCGTTATCTCGGTGACTTCACTTTATTTTTAATTTTTCTTTAATGATTATGAAAGCGCTTCTAAAGACCTTTCAAAAAAGCCAAAAAACAAAAAAATCTGACCACTGGTTCAGAAGTTAGCAATTTTACCCTACTACCCTCCGACCACCAATCCGAAAATTTTCAAACCCCTGCCATTTCGCACACTTGCATTTCCGGGGATGGTCGTAATGGACATATCTTCATAAAATGAGACAACGAACACGCTGGTGAAATTTGGCGGGTCGTGACTGAATCACCCTGTATATATTAGAGTTCGTTTTCAAATTTTTTTTGATTTTGATTTCTGGATATTATCACTTTTTAGAAGGTTTTTGTATCAATAAAAATAATGGCGTATTTTTTTTTTTTTCTAATTCCAACTCCTTCCCGTGCTTATAGGCCACTAAAATAGCGGATTTTGGGTCCCTTTTCCCATACAACAAAAACGGCTTAATATATGCCAAATCTGACTTCAGTATTCGACTCTACGGGAAAACTTAGGCCCATACGCTTTTTTTTAGTTTTTGGAATGCACGAGAATGCATAATAAGAGTGGTCCAAAAAAATAATTTTTTAAAAAAAAATTAAAATATTTATTTTTGTTAATATACAATGAAAAAATACTTACATCTGACAAAAATGGTCCAAAAATTTTAATTTTTTAGTTACCCGTTCAAAAGTTATTAAAGTTTAAAAATTTAATTTTTTAGTGAATACAAAATAATTTATTGGTTTTGTAATTTCTATTTAACAACAATTGTAATTAATTCTATTCCTTTCCACAGCAGATAAAGCTAAACAATTTAAATTATCTTTATTTTTAACTAAACACGAGTTGTTCAGGCGCGAAATATTACCAACAAGTTGTTCGGTGTAAATACTTGTTGATTATATATTTTTAGCTTGTTCGATTGCATTACGAAAACCTTTCTGGGCTGGCCACTCAACAGCGTTATAAAGCATAAAGGATATGTTAATTCCAAAATTAACCAGAGTTTTTAAACTTTGAAGAGTAATAAAATCAAACGGTGATTTACTAAAAGCGGAATCAAAATATGCCAACTTGTTAGCTGCATCAACAACATTATTAACCACTTCTTCTCCCTCTTCTACTTCTATAAAAACTTTTTTATATACCATTTATTATATTTATAATTATATTTATTATATAACTTTTGAACGGGTTGCTATAAAATAAAAATGTTTGCACAATTTTTCTCAGCTAGGAGTACTTTTTCATTGTATATATAAAGAAAAATTAAATTTTTAAACTTTTATAACTTTTGAACGGGTAACTACAAAATTAAAATTTTTGGACCATTTTTCTCAGATGTAAGAGTTTTTTCATTGTATATTAACAAAAATTATATTTTAATTTTTATTTACAAAATTATTTTTTTGGACCACTCTAATTATGCATTCTGGTGCATTCCAAAAACTAAAAAAAAGCTTATGGGCCTAAGTTTTTCCCTAGAATCGAATACTGAAGTCAGATTTGACATATATTTAGCCGTTTTTGTTGTATGGGAAAAGGGACCCAAAATCCGCGCGAGAAGGTGTTGGAATTAAAAAAAAAAAAAAATACGCCATTATTTTTATTGATACAAAAACCTTCTAAAAAGTGATAATATCGAGAAATCAAAATCAAAAAAAAATTAAAAACGAACTCTAATATATATGTATATAACCATCGGAACTTTTTTCATCGGAAATATACATTTTTTTTAATATAGATTTGTAAATCAATGACAATGTCAATCAAATCATTCGTTATATTTGAAATTAGCTTTTTACCAACCCGACGAAAAAAGTTTATATATATTCATATATAAACTGATATAATTATATATAATTACATAAGTGGACATATGTCACGATATGTATTTACATCTCATATTTATGTTCACGGAAATTTTGAATACAGCGCTATATATCACCATATATCGTTATAGCTCATGTTATATATAAGTTGATCTTTTTTATTTCATCATATATACTTGATATAAATATTTATGATTAAATATAATCAAACAAATTCTACCACTTTTATATATAATAATAAATCTCATCACATATAATTCTCTTTAAATATATGTATTAAAATTAAAAAGAAAAATTCTATTATTAGAGTAAAAAAATTTTAAATGGTCTTATGTTTTTTCATCTTAGTGTCCTGCATAGCCTTACATTATTATATGTTTCTTATATGGTAACATATAGAACGATATATTTTTATATACTGACCTTTATAAAATTAGATATTAATCATATATACTATACATACTAAGATATAGTAGAGCTATTGTCATATATAACAAAACGTTCTCATAACATAATATGTAAAAATATATGATGAAATATAAGCTATATAATTTACCATATTATAATCTATGCTGCCTTACAACAAATATTTTTGTGTGCGATATAACACAACCTAATATACAATTATATATGACATGAAATGATGTAAAGCATAATTATATAAGATTCCATATATGACAAAAGATTAACAATTTAGTTTAAGATAAGATTATATGTGATCCAACATCATTAATATTTTCTATGCGTATCAGATATAATTATATATTGTTAAATACAACCTTACCGTACATACTCAGAAATGAGTCTAATGCAATATGTTTATAGCAAAATAAATGTAAAATAAACAAATAATTGAAAAAAAGTAAAAGTAGAAAACTTAGAAAGTTACACTTAAAAACAAAAGTTTAAAGTTAATAGAATAAATAATAGTTCATGAGTATAAAATTGTCCACCCAGACATAACTTATCTCTAGTAGATTATGAAATTTTTTTTCATAAGCTTGGATCTAGATTTATTGTTGGCGGGGACTTTAATGCCAAGCATCCCTGGTGGGGATCGAGGCTTGCTAATCCTAAAGGAAAAAAACTTTACGAGTGTATTAATAAACATCATTATAAGACCATATCTACAGGTAAACCAACATATTGGCCCAGTGATCCAAATAAAATACCAGACTTACTAGACTTTTTTGTTTCTTTTGGTATATCTAGTCATTTACTTGACATAATTGATTGCGATGATCTCAATTCTGATCACACACCCATAATTTTAAGCTACAGTACTACTTTGCAAATTGAATCAAAATACTGCAAAATAATATCTTCAAAAACCGACCTTGATACCTTCAGATATTGGATGGATAACAATTTAGAACTGAATATATCAATTAAGTCAGGTGATGAACTTGATGGTGCTGTTGAAAAAATTACAAAACTTATTCATGAAGCTGCAATGATTTCTACTCCACAAACACCACGCCAAAATGGTCACAAAGTTGTTTTATCAGCAGAAATAAGAAAATTAATAAAAATTAAAAGAAGGCTGAGAAGAATATGGCAATCGAGTAGAAATCCGAGAGATAAAACTAATTATAATAAGGCATCGAACTTCCTCGACGAAATAAAGAATGAAGAGCTGTCAACATTTTTAAGAAATTTGGATCCGACCAATAATAGTGAGTTCAGTCTATGGAAAGTCACAAGGTACCTCAAACAATCTACTAAAAGAAACATTCCTATTAAAGGACCAAATAGCATATGGTGTAGAAATGATAAAAATAAATCTGAGTTGTTTTCTGACCACCTAGAACAGACATTTAAGTCATTTCCACTCACAAATTCTACCGATGAGAGCAACATATTAAAATTTTTACAATCTCGAGAAGTCCAAAGCGAAATAAATAAGCTTAACAACTCTAAATCTCCAGGATATGATAAAATTGACTCAAAGGTAGCAAAATCGCTCTCAAAAAATGTATATTGTTTCTTACCCTAATCTACAACTCCATATTAAGATTATCACACTTTCCACCACAATGGAAATGTGCTGAGATCATTATGATCCCCAAGCCAAATAAACCGCAGAACGATGTTTCATCATATAGGTCAATTAGCTTTTTGCCAATTTTTTCCAAAATCTTCGAACGTTTATTTTCACAAAGATTACTTCCTGTTTTAGAAACACAAAATATTATTCCAGATCATCAGTTTGGTTTTCGTCACAAGCATGGAACACCGGAACAATGTCATCGTATTGTAAATATTATTACTGACACATTTGAAAGAAAAATGTACTGCTCCGCAGTGTTTTTAGATGTGAAACAGGCTTTTGACAGGGTATGGCATGAAGGGCTTTTGTATAAGCTTAAAATTATTTTACCAACTCCATTCTATTTGTTTTTTAAGTCTTACCTAAAAGAACGAACCTTTTATGTAAAAGTCGGCGACGAAAATTCCAAAATAAGCCAAATTAATGCTGGTGTACCACAAGGCAGTGTCCTAGGTCCAGAGTTGTATTCAATTTACACTTCAGATATGCCATTAACGGATGATGTTACTGTAGCAACCTATGCTGATGACACTGCTATAATGGCATCAAACGAATCACCAGTTGAAGCGTCCTTCTTAGTTCAAATTGAATTAAATCTAATTCAAGACTGGGTTAGAAAATGGAAGATTTGTATCAACACAGAAAAATCAAATCATGTTACATTTACACTTAGAAGAGAAGAATGCCCTTCACTATATATCAACGGTATTGAAATTCCGAAAACGAACAGTGTGAAATATTTAGGAATGCATCTGGATAGAAGACTCACGTGGCAAAAACATATACAAGCAAAAAAGCAACATCTTAATATAAAAACTAAGAAAATGTATTGGTTATTAAGACCAAACTCAGATTTAAGTCTTTCAAACAAAGTAAGATTATATAAATCTATTTTAAAGCCAGTTTGGACGTATGGCATTCAGCTATGGGGAACTTCGAGTAACTCCAACGTAGAAATATTGCAACGTTATCAATCTAAAACCCTTCGACGTATAGCTGATGCTCCATGGTTTGTAACTAATAAAAGAATTCATGAAGATCTTAAAGTACCTTGGGTTAAAGATGAAATAAATAGGTTTAGTTCCCGATACATAGATCGACTAAGTGATCATTGTAATCCTTTAGCTATTTCTTTATTAGACGAAACGGAAGAAGTAAGAAGACTGCAAAGATTACATGTATTAGACCTGCCGTATAGGCAATAGTATTGTAAATTTTATATTTAATGTATATAATGTACATAATGTATCATACAACCTTGTAAATATATAGTAAAAATATAAAATCAAATTTTTAAGATTAGTTTATTAAACTTGCTGAAGTTTAATAACGTATGTTATGATCCTTTTATATTATCAAATTTACTAAATGTTGTTAAAATATATTGTAAATAAAGTTTTTTAATAAAAAAAAAAAAAAAAGAACTTTTAAGTCAGAAAATCTTAAAAAGTTATGGAAAGCCTAAATATCTTAAGAAGAAGCTATTTCAATGCTCAAAATCGGAAAATCTAAATAAAGCAAAAAACATAAAAAATTAAAAAGACTATTTGTCTTCTGTTTTAGTTATATATAAACATATATGGTAGAAAGAAGAACAACACTTGATCACTTTTACATATAATTATATATGACATCACATATTAGTCAAATTTAAATCACGTCTAAACACGATAGTAGTGCGTATTTCCCAATAATTTTATGGAATTGTATCAAATTTTATATACATCGATCAAATTCGATACACCCATTTTTCTGATCAAATTATATCAGATGAGATCCCATGAGATCTCATGGGATAATGTTATATATGCAATTTTTCGGATAAGCTATGATATAATGTGATAATGAATTATATATATTACTATATATGATTATATACATCTATATCGGTACTTTTTTCATCGGGTACACACAAGAAAAAATATATTTAATTAAAATGTAAATTAAACTTCATCCTATTAAGTCAATGATTTTATTTTCTTTGCTGAAATCTAAAAATAATAAATATGTATATGATCTCTATGGAAATCTATATTTAGTTGAATTTGTCTTAATACTATTACTACTTCCTATATACACTAATACATTATATATTTACTTTATTAATATGCAAGCATAAACGTGCTTATATTTTGAATAAACAAGCCAAGGCAAAACATAGTAGCTGGCCAAGTTTATGATGCCGTTAAAATATTAATGAATTTTATGCATTACAAATTATGAAAAGAAAATACAAATTTATAACGTGATATTTATTTTACTCTTTCTCTTTTGAATTTCATATTTACAGTTGCCCCAACACTCGTATCAATATCGGGATCAACAGAAGCTCGTGTAGGGGATATTGTGCCTCTTACTTGTACCACAGCAGCATCGAATCCACCAGCTGAAATTAAATGGATGGTTGGTGGACGACAAATACGTAATGCGACATCACGTACAACTGTTAGTCCCGAAGGTGAGTACACTCAGAGAGCAAGTGGAGGAAGGGGTAGAAGTGGTAGTGGTGATAATACATTCATCTAAAAAGAAATTGTAAGATGTCATAACATTACGAATATGTATATTTTATGATATTTTATAATTATATAAATTGCGTTTATACACACGAATGCTAACCTGTTATTACTGTCTTCCCTACTTCTTATTTTTTTCCTCCTCTACTTCTAATTTTCTTCTCACCTACTGTGTTTGATTGTCTATGTGATGTGATGTAATAATATTTATACTTCAGGTGGTTGGATTACAATTTCAAATATAACGGCTGTCATTGAGCCCAACAAACGTTCATTGGTTGTCATCTGTCATGGTCTCAACATGCAGCTTACCGAGAATGTTGTTTCTACGCATACAGTTAATGTTTTATGTAAGTAGAAGACATAAATATATGTATAAGATATAAAAAAATTCATATTTCTCTAAATTGAAGGTACAGGTTTACAGGTAGTTTTTCAATTATTTTAAGTGTCGTAATTTTTTTCCCCTATATATATGTTAGGGTGTCATTTAAAAATAGATTTGTTGGTTAACCCGTGCCGATTTCGGCCGAAAATAGCTTATTTGTGAAAACAGGTATATTTTATTTTGAGGATTTTAGCTTACTCGATTAACTCGATTAACTCGAATAATTTCAATAGTTCTATTTAATGAATTTTTCCTTAAAAACTCATAATCAAACACAAAATAAATACAAAATTGGGAGTTACGAAATGTATTTTATCAAAATAAAAAAAAAGGTTGGGAAATTAATCTAAAATTAAAAACATATTCTAAAACATTATGCAATTGAAGGGTTTTAAATTATTTTCATTCGTTTTTATAAAGTTCGACTATAAGAAGACATTAGAGATATAACTTTTAGAATTTTTTGCAAATGTCAAAAATATTATAGAGGAATAATAGCATAATAGAGGAATAATATCCCTATGGGGAAGGAGGAGTCAATTGACCTAAAAGTGACTGGTTAAAGAAGGACTTATCACAGGACTGGTATAATTTAATACTGAAGTGGGTTAAGCAGTGTCGATTGCCCTAAAATTACCAATCCTGTGATTGGTAAAGGGAGGACATACCACTTAACCAGAATTTTACCCACTGACAGCTGTTTAGTTTTCGTTTATTTTTTAAACTCAAAATTATTAATTTTGTTTTTTTTTTGTCGATATTTATGTTTTTTGAGTTTATTAAAAAATTATCGGCATGCGAAAATTCACCTAAAGACTGCTGGAAAAGGACTTATCACAGGACTAGTATTATTTACAATTGATGTGAGTTATGTAGTGTAAATTGATCTAAAAGGACTAGTTCCGTGACTGGTAGAAGTAGGACATATCACCTAACTGGTATACATATTGACTAGAAAAAGCCAATGAGTTAGAAATTTATTGTTTCATTTTCTACCATTTGTTACATTAAAAATTATTAAATTGTACGACATGTCCCTTTCAGGATAGTCATGGGGTTAGTCCGTTTTGGTTAGTCCTCAGACATGCCCCTTTTGCTACAGTCTTGTGGTATGCCCATCATTGGTTAGTCCTGTGGCATGCCACTATGTGGTTTAAAGCAGGACAAATGACCCCCTCCTATGACAAGCCCATGTTAAAAATGCCAGTTGTTTTTTATGCTACGCTCTAGAATAATCACGTTCGGCATAGGGACTACTAGTAGGACCGTAAATGCGACTAGGGGCTGTCCACAGGGGGGTGTTTTGTCGCCGTTACTCTGGACGCTGGTCATTGATGAACTACTCGAAGGTTTGAACGACCTGGGTTTCAGGACTTATGGATACGCGGATGATCTTGTCATTTCTGTAGTGGGATTTGATGATAGGACCATATCCGAACGTATGCAGCAGGCTCTGAACTATACTCTTTCTTGGTGCCGGGAAATGTGCTTGTCTGTCAACCCGTCGAAGACAATCCTGGTACCATTTACGAATAGGAGGAAACTTAACCTGACAATGCCTGTCCTTGATGGGGCCACCGTGGGCTTTTTCAGTAGTGTTAAGTACCTCGGCGTGACTCTTGACAGATCCCTTACCTGGAATGAACATCTTGACTATGTCTCCAAGAAGGCCACAAGGGCATATTATGCCTGCCAAAGGCTTTTTGGTAAGACATTGGGTCTAAGGCCGCAGATGGTCTACTGGTCGTTTAACACCATTGTTAAACCTATGATCACCTATGCTGCCCTGGCATGGTGGCCAAAGGTTGAACAGGTAGGGGCAAGGGATGCTCTCAAGAGGATCTACAGTCTTATGTGTATTGGCATAACGGGGGCAGGCGGAACCTGCCCGACGGATGCCATGGGGGTTATGCTGGGGATACCACCATTGCATATTTCTGTAATGGAGGCTGCCTGCATAGGATCCTCCAGACTTAGAGAATTCGGTGACATGAGGGGAGGTGATCTAAGGGGTCACATGAGGATCGCTAGAATCCTAATTGATGACCCGGTTACAAAGGTTACGGATAGGAGGTCACCGGAGTACATCTTTGATAGGAACTTTAAAGTGATGCTGTTCGACAGGGCCATGTGGACCAACAGATCCTGGGAGCCAGAGCGGGGTTCTCAGATATGGTTCACAGATGGCTCAAAGCATGCGAATGGTGACACTGGTGCGGGTGTCTATGGACCAGGTTTCCAACGGGCCTTACCCATGGGTAGATACCCCTCCATTTTTCAGGCAGAGATTTTTGCTATCTGTGTCTGCGCGGAGGAGTGTCTACGAAGGGGCATTATTAGATCTCGCATCTACATTCTTTCCGACAGTCAGGCGGCATTAAGGGCTTTAATGTCCTATGAGGTGTCATCTGGTCTGGTCATGGAATGCATTCTGGCTCTTAACCGACTTGGCAGGCGCAACTCGCTTACCTTAGGGTGGGTTCCTGGTCACGAGGGGCATGAGGGCAACGAGAGGGCGGATTGTCTTGCTAATTGCGGGGCCCGAAGGCCCTTTATTGGCCCTGAACCATTCTGTGGTATTCCTTTGGGGTATGTTAGGGAGAAGCTCGGGTCGTGGAGGGAGTCAGAATTCTCTCTCTAGCGGGAAAACTCTCTTGGCCAACGACAGGCTAAGAGATTAATTTCTTTTTCCAGTGCAGGATCGAGGAGACTCTTGTCCCTCGGGAGGGGTGACTTGAGAACCCTGGTGTCTTACCTGACTGGACACTGCAATCTCAGATACCACCTGCGCAAAAGGGGTCTTTCGGACACGGATGAGTGTAGGTTTTGCGAACTGGTAGCTGAGACATCAGAGCATGTTCTTTGCGAATGTCCGAGGCTATGTGAAAGGCGTGCCAAGTTTCTTGGCAATCGCTTTGTCTCCCCTTCGGACATTATGAAGATTTTGCCTAATAGGATTATTGGCTTTATAGGTAGCTTGAATCTTTAGGGTAACTTTAGGCAGCACAAAAGACCTAAGTTGGTCGCGGTGCATAGTGCCATATAATCTAATCTAATCTGCCAGTTGTTTACATAGGGTAGGGTTAAGCAGAAGATCGGTCTCTGGCACGAAGGGACCTATCCTGTGGCACACGCAGGACCAGTCCCATTCCCCATAGGGATATTATAATAATAGAGGAAAAATATAGTGTATAAATCATATAAATTACATTAACTTTTAATTTATTTGATTAAGTTGAATATATGTAGATCCGCATTGAAGAAAAGAGTCATCTACCCAATTCGAGCTTTAACACCAAAAAGTTATGGTTAGTTAAGTACAATTCGAATATTTCAAAAAAAAATTTAACACAATCTAATGGTTTTGCGATTGTTGCGATTTTTACTTTTTGTTGACTATTTAGATACTTAAACATTTCGCTTAATTTATGGAAATCGGACCTTTTGGTCGTAATTTTTTTTCGTATTTTCATAATAATAGTGTAATTGTTCAAGGGTATTTTGAAAATATCGTTAGAAATTGCTAACACTGTATTTTAGGCATTGGTCTCGGTGCCGAAAGTCTTTTCTCCTAAAATACCAAAATCTAATATTTTTTATCAGTACAGTATTGCCTATATCGTGGTGCCACGTAAAAAAGTTATATCCCTACTACACATACATTATATGTAAATTAACAGGGTAACTGACACATTGCTCTATATTTTATACTACGTTCATATTGGACCCCAAAATAGGTTTTTGATTTAAAATAAAAAATGCGAAACAATTTAAGTATTATTTAATGCAATATAAACTAAAATAGAGCATGTTTTTGATTTACTCGTCTAACTCGATTAATCGACTAAAATTGTTCTAGTTATTTATTACTCGAAATTTGCCATTTTAAGTTACTCGAACAGTTGTTTGATTCATCGATTAATCGAGTGACGGTTATCCGTTTGTATACCCCTATAATTTCCCCAAACGATTGCAGTCAAAAACAAATGAAATTTAACTTGAAGACAGGACGACTAACATTTCATTAAATTCAACTAACATTTGTCATTTGTTTTTACTGTTCAAACAATGACTAACAATTGCAGTAAAATGAACCATATATGTAAGTAGAAAATAAACAAACATTTATTTTTTTATTTTTTTAAATAACAAAAAACGATTGCAAAAAATGAATGTAAAATGATAAAACAGTCATTTGATGTGGTTTGTTTTTTTAAATGAACTACAAGGTGAGTAAAAAATGTTATTTTGTTCTACAAATGACTGACATTTACATTAACAATAAAGAAACTGTACAACCCAAACAACTACATATTTTTAAGCTAGAAGTTCCCTGAGTGTATGACTACTATAGTGTAAAGCTTTTAAACAGATGAATCTAAATTCACTTAATATAAATAATTATTTTATGCAATATGATCCATATAGGATAAATGTTTTCTTTTTTGACCAAAAAATTACCCATTAGGAAGTTTACAGAAAACCATCTTTCAAATTTGAACTAAATTCCTTATTGTGCCGATCCTACTTAAAACGGCGTTGTGAAAAAATGAATAAAAACATAAAATTTTGTGCAATTTTTGTCAAAATAATGAATTTTTATAAAATGTCCTGGAAGGGAATGTGTTGATAGATCGGAAAATTTCTAGGTTCCCATTACGTTTTGAAGTAAACATAAAACATTCATATAAACTAGTTATCCCACTAATTCATATTACCTAGTTATTGCACATAACGAATAAGTTTTCAATTTATTTTTGATTAATGGTGATAATCTTTAACTTCGAGCTCATATATTAGTTCTCATTTAGTGGGACAACTAGGTTATATGAATGTTTGATGTTTACATGAGATTGTCACTTCTTTCAAAACGTGTTCTGATAATGGGAACCTAGAATATTCCCGAAATAGATCTATCAACACATTACTGCCAGTGGTCAATTAATAAATTTGAATACAAAAACTCTATAGATAATTTGTTAAGACAATCTATATATATAAAATACAATGTTTGTATGTTTGTCCTCTATAGACTCTAAAACTATTCAACCGATTTGGCCCAAACCGGTTTCATTTGAAAGGTTATAGTCCAAATTAGGGTTTCGGCTATATATATTTCAAGTGGGCGTGGCCCCTCCCACATAAATTGAATAACATCATATATCTTGGCTATTGTGATAGCAAGAGTTTTGAAACATTGCAGTATCCCATATGTTACTGAGTTGAATAATCAGGATAAAAATGGGTGGGATCGCACCAGTGGGAGTGGCAGCTCCCATACAAAGTAAATATTTAATATCATATATCTACAGTTCTATAATAGCCAGAGTCTTAGAAATTTGTGCACGTTGATTATATTATGAATAGTCATGGGAAAATTGAGCGGGATCATACCAGTGGGCGTGGCAGCTCCCATACAAAGTGATTATTTAGCTCATATACAAAATTAATATTAATATTAAATATCTATGGTTCTATATTAGCTATATAGCCTTCAAATTTTGTACGAGTCCATCAATTACAAATATTAGTAGTCGAACGGAAAATGGGCGGAATGGGATAAATGGGCGTGGTACCAAAAGCAAAAAACAAATAAGCATTAAAATAAATTATCACATTCAAGACTTTTTGCAAGGTTATTTAATAATGTTGTTCAAAAATTGTTTTAGCGTTCCTCATAGTCCTAGAATAAATAAAAAAGGTAAAGAAGTAAACATGAATCCGCGTTGGGCTTCCCATGAAATTACAAATTTTAAAATGATTTACTAATGTGAATTTATTTTTTTAATTATTTATTTACGTAAAAGAAATTTCTTGATTTAAAGAATTAATTACAATTAAAATTTGAAGGCAGAACAAAGTTTGCCTGGTCAGCTATATCCTAATAAAGAAATATAGAGTATGGCCTCGAACTTGAATAATTTTTCATTTTCATTGCACAATTAAAGGTCGAAAAAACATAATTTTTATTTTTAATAAAATTTATATCAAACTTAATTAACTAATTATAATTGCCTGTTAAAGCATTGCCATTGATCAATGCCAATTGAAAAAAAACTTCATTGGCATGGTTTTTAAATGTACCATTCACATCAAGCAATGCCAATTAAATCGGCAATTAATGGTTCCATTTAATAAACTAGTCAAATGTATTATATCGAGAAAGGACCAATATTGTGTAAGAGCCGAATAGTGTGACCCCAAAGTTAAAAAATATGAGTATTTTTTTCATCATTTTTGGTACATGTTTTCTTGAACGCTATTAGATATAGGGGCTCGAAACCTTCAAGTTTCGAGTAAAATTAAGATATTTCATTCCATTTCCAACGGGAGGCTGAGACAATATGCGATAAACATATATGGAGCATTATTTGTGAATGGGAGACCCTCCCCTCAGTCCATAATTTAGATTGACGTACAGATCTGTATAATGGCATAGCATTTTATTGCATATAACTACTTTCAAAAGTCGAGTGGCGCAATATGGAGGTAGTGATGGATTTGCCAATGTGGAGCCGCTAGTTGAATTGCTACTTTCAGACACGCTTAAAAATGTGAAGGAGTGACGGAATCGGTTTGAATTGGCACACGGGGGTTTTTGGAGTCGCTAAGCACGAATCTGACTTCAGATTTTTAAAATACAAAGTGGCATATCCAAGTTTCTAAAAAAAGTTCAAAATTGTTACTTAATAGGTTTTGGAATCTCTGATTACGAATCTGACATTAGATTTTCAAACTTCAAAATGGCGGATCCAATATGGCGGATGAGTTTCTTAATTTTGATCGGTTTGGTTGTATATTGCTAAATATGAATCTGAAATTTGATTTTCAGAATTCAAATCGGTGGAGCCAATATGACGGCATTTTTTTTTTTTTAATAAGTAAACACCCAGAAAACAGAATCGGTAGTAGCAACCGAATTTGAAGAAAATCGAATGGTTCATTTGTAGCTATCGAATTTTTCGATAGTTAGACCCGAATTTCTTTTGAGACAATCAAAATTCTATTGCCGTGGCAGAATTTCTGTTGTTATAATCGAATAATTGTTGTCACAACCGAACAATTCTGTAGCAACAAGCGAAGCATTCGTTTGGCAATAAATACGGTTGCTACTACCGAGGCTGTTTGCTGTGTGAACGTTTTGTATCAAACATTTTCTTGTAAAGTTGGTTTTCGGAGTCGCTGATTACGAATCTTAAATCAGATTTCAAATAATCAAAATGGGGACCAATATGGTGGATACTTTTTTCTTAGAAAATCATCGCATAATATGAAATATTTTTAGAGATATTTCATATTATTATGAATATTAAATCAGATTTTAAACAGTCAAAACTGCTCATAATTTTTCTGTAATTTTATGGGTGTCGTATCAAACTATTCGCCTTTTTAAATTTTTAAAATTTGATTTCAGATTCGTATCCTGAGACCTCTTAAACTTTTAGAAACAATTTTTATAGATTTTTATCTATTGATTCCAAATCTAGAATTTAAATTTTTCTATCACTTCACAATTTTAAAATATCGCACAGAAAGAGTATTTGAGGCCTACAGTCAATATTCGATTCAAGATATTGTAAAAAAATTTTCATAGCCATGTTTAGCATAGAAAAATAATTAAAAAACATGTGTCATATGACGTTAACAAGATAAAAGAAATAAACTCGACACTTCTTTCACTTTGCTTGCTTAAGGTAATTGTTACCTAATTTTGACCGTCGACGAACAATGTCCCATGAATTTTTTCATAGATGAAGTTGCAAATAAATATTTATGACAAAATTTTTTAGAAACATTGGGTTGATGAACTCGAATCTGCAAAATAAAGTTTCAAATTTTCCAAAAGTTTAAGTACGGCTAAATAACCTTTAAAATTAGTTAAAAAAGCTCGCTTTTGCATCAAATTTGTGCATCATGATTATAGGCCAAAGTGGGCTAATGATATCCAATGAAGTCAGAACTCTATATCTGAATAATATTGAGTATATTAGAGGAATTAATGAAATAATTAAAAAGATGTTTCAAAATTTTAAAATTTCGAATTATATCAAATTTATGCGTTATGTTTGATTTCTGGTTCAATTTGGAACCATTTGCAACACTGCTGGGGGTTGTAATGAACGCAAATCGTTTTCTAGGGACATCCTAATATGTATATACATTAGGGTATCACTTATTTAAAATAACCTCAAATGACTGAGTTTTGATCAATAAAAAAGTTTGTTGTAGCAATTACATTCCATACTTATTACAAATTTCGGCATTAGTTACCCTATGGGGAATGGGACCAGTCCTGCGTGTGCCACAGGATCGGTCCCTTCGTGCCAGAGACCGGTCCTCTGCTAAACCCTACCCTATGTAAACAACTGGCAACTTTAGCATGGGCTTGTCATAGGAGTTAGGAGGGGGTCATTTGTCCTGCTTTAAACCACATAGTGGCATGCCACAGGACTAACTAAAGATGGGCATAGAAATAAACGAAAACTAAACAGCTTACAATGGGTAAAATTCTGGCCAACTGGCTTTTTCTTGTTAATAAGCATTCTCGTTAAGTGGTATGTCCTCCCTTTACCAGTCACAGGATTTGTAATTTTAGGACAGTTGATACTGCTTAACCCACTTCAGTATTAAATTATAAAAGTCCTGTGATACGTCCTTCTTTAACTAGTCACTTTTAGGTCAATTGACTCCTCATTCCCCAAAGGGTATCTATAGAAATCTGCCATGTTTGCGTCAAACTACTAAAATAAGCGCCAACCTTTTGTATGTTTATGCAAATGTATTAAAAATAACGAAAATTATAATATTTTTATTCTTTGAATCTCTTTAGAAAATGTCTTACATAAATACGTTTTGTTTAGACGGATATACGAGTACGTAGTACAGTAATCCTTTAGCATGCATGCGCATAATTAATTTGTAATCCATTCATCCATATAACGTGCGTCATGCATTTACCCAATGCTTAAGTAATAATTACAATTAGACGACGACTTAGTTGCTGACATCGTTTACCCTTGATTTGTAGTCATTTAGTAGCTTGTCAGTTATAGTCGCTGTGTTCTTATTTCTTTCTCTGTTTGTCTACTTTAAACCCTACAATCTCAAGGCAATCAACTCAGTTCCTTCATTATGGCTATCATAGACAGGCACTGATACAATGTGTGTGTGGGGGGGGAGGCGTTGGGTGATATGATAGCTTTTGTCTCCCCTTGAGGACCCAAAATCTTTTTTTTTTATATGAGACACCTAATTTTATTTTTGAAAAAGAAATTTAGATCTTAACTTAGATTTTAAATATGGGTTTCCTTACGTTCTATTTTGGACAATAATCTCATTTATTTGTAAATAAAAATCAATTTATCAAATTTTTGCTCAACGTTTCGTTAGCTTTATTCAATGTTCTTCAGGAGCGTAAAGTTGTAAAATGATTTTTTGTTTCATAGTAAAATTTGTTTGTAAATAAAAATTGGACATCACTACACAGAATTTTAAATAAATAATTAAATAAATATTAACAACACAGTACACAGAAAATCACAGGTTAAGCTGACTGTAGTATCACAGAACTTTGACTTAACATTGAACAAAGATTATGCATTTCGAAATTTTGTTGAGATTCTTGAATTCAAAGATATTTTTTTTTTTGCAAAGCAAGTATAACAGATTCCACATTAAACATTTTTTCTTATAATTAAAAAAAAAATTCAAATTCTAGATAATTTCTGTTATTACGGGAAATTTAACTATTTTGAGACTTGCGGTATTTTTTTTTGCTAAATTTAGCAACACATGCCTGCTGAACTGTACTACAATTATATTAGTTAAAAAAATTAGTAGCCGCATACATGTAAACCTTTACTTTTTATTGAAGGACCCGTAACAAGAATCTGAATTCAAAATAGAAAAATATATACACAAACAAAGTGTCGGTAGTAAATGGTTTAAATAAGGGTTTTAGCAGTTATTGTGTTGCTATATGGTAAATAAGGCATATTTCGGGTTAATAAATAATAAAAAAGCACTGTCAAATACCGCTCAGATTCTAAAAATGATGCTTTGATATTATTTAGAATAATTTTTCTTTTAAAAGATTTTGAGACATTTTTGTATTGACTCATTCCATATAAAACCCATCGAAAAATATCAAATTTTCTAACTGTATTTTTTAACTAAATTTGGTATGAAAGGTAAGTGTCATATATGTCATCTTTCATGTATTGGGTTGTTAGCTCTAACGGTTGTGGAAATATTGCGTTATTAAATATGAAAAAAATCTAAAATTTTACAAAAGAAGTCATACTGAACCGTTCATATATATTTAATGGTTAAAGCTTCGTGATTCATTGTTACCTCTGTCACTGTTTTCAAGCTTAAAATAAAATAAGTAATAATAAATTTTTTTTAATATAAAATTCATTTTTTTGAAATTTCGCTGTTTAAAACGCTGAATTTAAAAAAAAAAAAAACTGTTTTGTTTATTTATGAATATTCAGTTTCATTGGTTGTTTTTTTACAACTTCATCAGATGTTTATGTTTATTAAATTGATTTTATAAATTACATTGATTAAATATTTCTTTTATTTAGAAAAAAATTGACAACACAAATTTAAATAAATATATATAAATAATTAACATTTATAAAAAATCACAGCAAAAATCTTAATCTTAATATCACAGAACCTTTAATCAACTGAATAATAATTATTTAATTTTATAATTTATTCCACTTTGCCGTTACTAACTTAATTTGTGGAGCTCTTACGGAATTTAAAGTTATGGATAAAAATCTATGAAAAGGTACCAAATATAGTGGAATAAAAGATTTACATAAAAAAAATATGTATTAAAAAAATTAAAATAAAAATTTTGCGAAAGTAGTTGTACATAATCTTTTTAACGGTTTAAGCTACAAGAGTCATTTTAAAGGTAAACTACATTTTTTTCAAAATCGGTGGTTCAAACAGTCGTATTTCAAAAACTGGTTTTGTAAAATTTTTAAAATCATATTTGTTAATAATTAATTATTCTTCTATACCGTCACCAAAGCCATATGTGGTAGACTTGCATGGTGCATGTTTTGAAAAATCAAAATTATTCAATGCTGAAATATATAAAATAGCTCATAAGACTGATAATTGTTCAAACAAATTTTTTAGTAAAACCAAGGATTAAGTAGAGGATAATAATAAATCAAATGTTGTATATAGATTTTTTTGTAATGGTGGAAGTGTTTCAGAAAGTTGTGACATGGTCTATGTAGGCACCACGAAAAATAAATTAAAAACTAAGTCAGCTGGTCATAAATCTAACATTAAATTAAGGAATATAAGCAATGATTCTAACAAAACAGCACTTACGGCACATTGTAAACACCATAATCACAGCCCCGATTTAGAAAGTGTGCGGATACTACAAGTTGAGAGCAGGTACCGGCACCGCTAGATGTTGGAAGCTCTGAACATAATGAAAGTACCAACTACACAACGTATGAATTTTAAATCAGACACTGAGAACATTGGAAAGAGCTTTAGATTTTTAGTAAACAAACGATTATGAAAATCAATAAACAAAAAAAAGTTTTAAATGTTGTGTTGACCAGAGTGGAGGGCAGCGGCAGAAAAAATTTGTTTTTAATATTGTTTGTTGTTGTCCCTGTAAGCATTTAT
Organism: Delia radicum; assembly: GCA_021234595.1. Taxonomy (NCBI): domain Eukaryota; kingdom Metazoa; phylum Arthropoda; class Insecta; order Diptera; family Anthomyiidae; genus Delia; species Delia radicum. The sequence continues at coordinate 51,804,516 of CM037855.1, read as the reverse complement.
TTTCATATGTTTTGATGTTATGTTTGCGTTATATGTTAATGTATTATATATAAAAAGTGTTATTATGTTGTAATATGTTTCTTTATATGTATTAATATAATATTATTAGTGGACAATTTAAGACTCCCTGAAGATGTCATTCAAAGAATGACGAAATATTGTAGATATATGTATTAAGCAGCTTTAGAATGATGTATCAATGACTCTCATTACTTAAGTCGATTATTTTTCATATTTTGAAACGCGATATTTCAAAATTCGCTGGGACTAGCTGTCCTACATTTGGACGAGGTTGGATGATGTTGTTTTTCTATTCCAAGTTTGGTTGAAATCATAAAGGGTGGGGGTCATTTAGTGGTTGATTTTATATGTCTTCAGTCTATAGATTGTTTTAAAAATTCAGGCATATTTGTTAAATTATTAGATTCTCATTTATTTTTTTTTAGATATGTTGTGAAAGTTTTAAAGGATTTTCAATGTATTAAAAACATAAATATTTTTTTTTTCCATATTAACAGAAAAATTATAATTTTATTTGTGATCATTTACTTTAATTAACAGAAAAAACACTTAGAAAAAAAGTTATTTGGCACCTGCATGAATGGAGTTAACTTTCTAGCCCGCAGCGGCCTTCATCAACATTCTTCGTGCCTTAAAGTGTTAAATGGTAAACATCATCTTTTTAATTCAACTAGTTAAGTTAAAAACGTAACGTGACTTAGTTTGTTGAGTATCACGAAATTTACTGCGAACTTATTTGCTATAAAGCTATGTTTAGTTCTGTTAATTATTACCACAGTTGACAGTTCAACTAATTAAGTTGAAAATTTGACTGGCAGTTATTTTCAAATGTCATCATACTTTATCCTTTACATTGTAAGTGACGGAAAATCAAACATTGAAGATTTTATTCGTTTTTCAACATATGTCGAGCATATATATTAAGCGAATTTTTGCCTGTACCTTGTGATGTGGCCATAGATAATTTACTTGTGGCGAAAAATTTCAAAAATGTATATAACAATTTTCAAAAGGACCACAGTATCGAACCTAAATTAAAAACTCTTTAAAAGCATATACAAATGTTAGAAAATAAAGCAACACCGACAAATATTTGTATCTAAAATCCTGATTTTGTTTATTAAACCTTTTATGTAACATTTAAAGTTGCCATGTGTAATGCTAACTTTTTTAATTGCGATAAACAAACGATTTTTGCTATTGTTGTGAAACATGTTGAAAAATTGTCTAATATAGACAAGAACAGTTTAAGTGTTGCGAAAACCACTTAAAAATGGCTAAAACTTGGAAAAAAATCAATAAAATTAGAAAATTTAGTTTTTCAATTTTTTGTTTTATTTATTATATTTGTTTTTCGAATCAATTAGTTTTATTAAAATTGTGAGTAAAATTCTTATCGTTTACAAAACTTCAATTTGGAAAATTCTTTAAAGCTTGAATGTTATTCACTTTTTATGTTTGCAAAAATTACACTTTTTATTGTGTTTTTTTTTTGTTTTTTTTTAATTACACAATAAAAACCAGCAAAAATTTGCTTTCAATTATATAGTTATATCGAAAATTAATCTCGATGACAGTTGACCGTTTTGACATAATACAATTTGAAAAAAAAAACGAATGGTCCACTTTAGGGAACAGGGCACAATTGGGTGCATTTCCTTAGTATTTTCCAAAATATTAAATGTTTTGAAATAAATAATTTTTTTTTCAATTGTTTGAATTATTTTTTTTTTTAGACATTAACATGTTATTCTGAATTTTTATACAGAAAATGTAAATTCGACATGTTTCTTAAATTCATGACAAAATTTGTTTTTTATTATTTTTTGCTGATTTACTTGTACGACGACATACTTTTTCATGTAGTCTATTTAGTGATGGCCGTATACCTGTTGAAACACGAAATACACGGCCAATAAATTAAAGATATTTCCAATTTATTTACCGAATTGTTTGTTGATATATTTATATACATGTATGGTAACCATTGTTGACCAAATTTGTATTACCAATTCTGAAATAGCTTTACATTTTAACTTACAACTTTTGAATCAGTCAACCGATTTTGCTCATTTTCAATACCAAACTGCTTATTACATCAACAAACAATTTGGTAAATAAATTACATATATCTTTATTTTATAGGCTGTGTATTTCGTGTTTCAACAGGTAGAAGGACATCGCTAAATAGACTACCGGAAAAAGTTTGTCGTACAAGTAACAATTTCAAACTAACGGTATCTATTGTCCTATATAATGGGAATAAAATATGGAACAACTTCTACAATTTTTCTAAAATATGGTCGCGGTTAAATAGTAGAAAATGTCGATCTTTTTTGAGTTTGAATTTTAACGTCTTTTTCACACAATTGCAATTAATACTATAATTAATATGCAATTTCATTTAATTTAATTGTGAAAAGCGTGGTAGAGAAGAATGAGTGTATTTTCTAAAAATCATAACTACATTGCAAATTTTCATTTTTTTTTTTCTGAATCAGAATGCGCAGTTTCTGGTATTTGACCTTCGTCAGTGACCCTGTTTTTGAATTTTTTTTTTTTTTTTAATAATGTAATATTTGTTATGTTTTTTATTTGTTCGATTGCGTCTATATGAAATTTTCTGTGCAATCACTGACCGTAGTATAGATAAACTGATTTCTAATGCCACATGCACTCGCACTACACGTTAGACAGAGCGCTTTAGCCCTGTAGTGTGTTTGACAAGTCTGCGTTACCATACCGTCTGTATGTAACTAGAGACCCACACTTTGTGGAATGTTGTTTGTCAACAACATACCAACCCTACTAGCGTGTGAATTGCAAGCTATGCAAAATCACACACTAATATAATTTATGTTTAAGTAGTGATAAGTATTTTTGTTTTAATAAATAAAACAGTCGCTCACTAGAGCTGAACAAGAACAGAATTCATTTATTATTAATAACACTTCATGGCGATCCTGCCATCTCGGTGGTTAAAAAAATAAAAGCGCATAAAGGGTTGGGTCCAACAGGACCTGACCCTGAAAAAAAAAATCTTAAAAAACATAAAAAAGTGTCAAACAAAAAGTGAAAAACTTGTATCAAAAATTTTATAATAAAATTTAATAAAAAAAAATAAAATCTAGACTAAAGAGACGTGAAAACACTTATCTAAATATCTCAATAAAATCTAAAAAAAAACTGCAGAAAAAACTAACACAATTTTATAAAATTGAAAAAAAATTTAATTAAAACGTTGCAGTAAACTACCCGTTTAAAGGAATTTATATGTGAAACTAAAAAAAAAAAAAGGTTTTGAGATACTTAAACTTATAAAAAAAAAAAAACTAATAATTTGGATTAAAATCCAAAAAAGTAAAATCTGTTAAAATTAAGGATTTTAACGACTAAAAAACTAAGAAATTGGATTGAAATCCAAAAAAAAGAACCGTGAAATCGGTTAAAACTAAAAATCTTTAAAAACAACAATTTATTTGATATATAAAATCAAAACATTAAAAATAACTTCAAAATAAAAACAATTTTTAAAAACAATAAAATTTAAAAATTAAATAAATTGAATACAAAAAATAGAAACTTAAAGAATAATTATATTAAAATATGTGCCTAAACTAATATATACAATTTTAATTAAAAAAAAAAAAATTTAAAAACTAAAATAAAATAAAAACGAAGATGCAATGTGTTTGTTAGTGAAAACAAAAATACTGATGTCGTTAACAAAAATTTTAATAAGTTTATAATTACACAAAATGTGTAGTAACATATACCGGTTTCTCTAAAACACACAAAAATTGCTTACAACCCTACAAATAATTAAGAATACAAGTTGTTGCCGTCCATGTTTGTGATCAGCTACTCGTACATAAAGATATATATAACACAATGGATAAATCAATGAAGAAGCAATACGGATGTGTATTGCCGGGGTGGATCAGCCATTTAACCCCAAGGATGGTGTGTCCGATACACCATCGGACCTAGACAACAATAACGGCAGCTAGTTTAAATTTAATAGCCCAACAGCCGCATCAATTGATATTAACAACAGCAAATACCACTGGAGCATAGGCAGCAAAGTTAGCACAACAGCAACAACAGGCAACCCTATTACAAAATTTGGCCCAACAACATCATCAACAACAACTTAAAACTACAACAAGAACAACAACTGCAGCAGCGATATTCACATCAACAGCAGACATCAACATGATAAAATATACGTAAGCATTAGTATTAAGAATGAAATATAACGAATTAAATTTCATGTAAAATTATTAAAAATTCACTAGAATCGGGAAATAGATAGAAAAGTAGTGATAATAATTTTCAATTGAAAACTTTTAATTTTTCTAAAAATTTAATTTATAATTTCATATATTTTTAATAGTCTTTATAAAGTCAATTAAAATTAGATTTTTTCATTTAAAAAAAAAAACTGAAAAAAAAAATTTTTGCGGATCTTCAATTTTACAATAATAATTTACAATTTTCTTTAAGAAAAATATGTAATAATGAGATCAATTATTTTAATGTTGTCTTTCGAAAAATCGGGAATGCTTGAAATTTTATATGTTAAAAGAATTTCTTTTTAACGAATTTAATACAAATTCTTGAACCTTAAAAAAAAAAAAAAAAAAAAAAAAAACTTAATAATAAAATTTAAAATTAAAACTACATAAATCTTCTTAAAATTGTGGAATTGTTAATTTTTAATATACTTTTTAAAATATTTAAAACACTAATATTTAAAACCCTACGTTTTTAAAATTTTGAAAAACTTGTATGCAAATTTTGTCAATTTGCTAGAAAAAAATTAAAGATTTGCACTAAACGTTTTTAATTAAAAAAAAAATTTTTTTTTTATTTTTAATTTTTTCTGAAAATTGAAAATTTTGTATGAAAAATTCTAGATTTTGTATGACAAATTTAATTTTTTGTATGAAAAATTTAAAATGTTGTAAGAAAAAAAAAAAAAAATTTTTTGTACGAATGGTTTTAAATTTTGAATGAAATACATTAAATTTTAAGTTTTGTATCAAAAACTTGAAATGTTTTTTTTTCGTATGAAAAATCATAATTTTACGAGAAAAGTGTTAATCGAATGAAAACCTTAAAATTTAAAAAAAAAAAAAAACTTTTTGTCTCCTTAAACATTTTTGTTTATATATATATACATTGCAAAAACAGAGGATAATTTAAACATAATATTAATCAAATATTATAACTACCAATGCGAAAGAAACAATACAAATTGGTTAACTGAAATTAATAAAAAAAAAAAAAGAGAAAGAAAGTTCAAATAAAAAAAAAAAAAAATATTTTAATAAAAGATTATCTTTTCAAGATCATTGAATATTATTTGAAGTTCATTGATGATTAAAAACAAAATTTTAATTACTAACAATCTAATAACTATTTTTATTGACTATGGTGACTCCTACGGGACACTCCCCTAGTGCAATAAAAATCTACCGGTCATCAAATGATGTATGACCTATATTTGCCGTTGCAATTGGGATCTGTCTATCTGAAGGTGACGGATAACGAATGCCACGACAAATATATAATTTTTTTTTAATTACTAAACAACTAACAAATCGAAATCCCTGTTAATAACAACCCAATTAAACTTAGTTTAAGTAAATCAATGTAAACTTGATTTTTGTACATGTAATGGGTTGCATTATTGACAGAGATGGATAAGACCAGTGTTTTACACTGTAAATTTTAATCATGATTTTGAAAAACTGGCCGCACTTTCATGTGCATTAAAGTAACAAGGATCTTATATTTGCGAAAATTTAATAACTTTATATTAAAGTTGTCCTTATTTGGAATCAAGTATCCAACATTAGGAATGCGAGAAAAAGATTAAATGGCAGCACTAATCTGTGCTCAAAAGTATGCCACACTATTTAATCATTAATTTATTTTTTTTAACCAAATATAATGAAGTATAATAAACTCCATGGAATTTTAAGAAAAAAATATTTTCGAATACCCAGTTATTAATATTATCAATTTTTTTGTTCCTATATAAATTTCGTAAACTAAAATTGGAAATTCGGAAAATTTCCAACGATTCAAAAATAAAGTTTCTCAGATATTAAAGAAAATTTAATGAATCATTTTTGTATTTATGAAAATGGTGCCATGACCAATGGATAAAAATTCGTTATAGTTTTCCTTGCAAACAACAAGAAAAATCCTTATAACAGGCGAATTGACATTGGGAATTTTCTAAAGTAATAGTGAATTGAAATAGTAGAGTCTTTGAAATTATTTTTTTTTGTAGACTTTGCTAAGTCAAATCATCATTATTAAGGGAATATAATTTTTATTCCCATACATTAACAACAAAGAAACTTTGAATATTTTTTTTTGCGTTTTAATTGTTTTACAACTATAATTTTTGTAATTATTATTTCTTATTGTTGTAAATATTAAGGTTCTTTTGAAATTGCTAAGATTTCTCAAAATTCTCTAGGAAATCCTTTTTTTCCTCGGACTTGAGCCTTTATTTTTTTTGAGATTAACCATTTCCTTACAACGCACTATTTGTGTAATACACTCAGGGAACTTCTGCTTTAAAAATATGTAGTTGTTTGGGTTGTACTACAGTTTCATTATTTTTAATGTAAATGTAAGTCATTTGTAGAACAAATAAAATTTTTAACTAACATTGTAGTTCATTTAATGAAATTTCATTTGTTTTTGACTACAATTGCTGTCGTCTTCACCAACATAATTTCCTAAGTGTACGTACAAATTGATCCAATTATGGATTATTTCGTAATGTAATAACGTTGAATTAATCCGCATATTAAAAGTATTTATATACTTTACATGACTTAAATGAAACCATGCAATTTCGACTCAGTTTCCGTCCATAAATTTCATGTAGACTTAAATGAAACTGCGCGATACGGACTCGGTTTCCGTCATATTTGTATGATTCACGTTATTGGTTCTTACAAACCAGGAATGGATCTCATTTTCGGAATCAAAAATTGATTCGATTTCGTTGCTCTCAAAAGCAATAGATCCAACACTTGTGCATACTATACGGATGCATCAAACATCAGAAATTGATTCTTTTACTTCATTATAACAGTATATTTACTAACAGTATATTTACCCTTACTGAATTTTGTTAGAGGTGCTTATAGTTTTCAAATGAGACTAATAAAAATTTGAGGGAGACGTCCATCAAATTTTTAAATAATAAATGGCAGCGCGTTATGAAGATAATTCTTGATGAATTATATACGGTACATTAGCCAGCCCCTTTGTTAATAGGATATTGACCTAGACTCAATCATCCTAAGTCTTGAAAAAGTAGACGGCAAGGCGAGGTGAACGGAGCCCGTTAAATAGGCCATATATTTTGGATGGAATAATAAAAAGTGCACTTTTTGATAAGCATTATAGAAATGCGCAATCGCGATTGTTATAAGTACCGGGGTATTCCAAACGAATATTTAGAGTTCTGATCTTAAATTGATCGAGCAGCTTGAGTGCTCTGGTCTCATCAAAGCTTAAATATTGTGTCAAATAAAGACAGGAAACCCAATACCGGAACTAGAATTCCGAAGAAGTTGTATACCAAGTCTATTAATAGACTTAGTGTTGAAGTTAAGGCAAGCTATTGCTAAAGGCATTGGAAATAATTCCACACGCCTCAGGTCCTGAGACCGGCAATTAGAGTCCTTTTCTTAGAACTTAATAATAAAAAAAAGAAAAAAAAAAAACGACGTGCCAAATGAATAACACAACTAAATTGCTAATGTATTCGAACATTACATTAGATATTAGTAGCACCAGAGATAATTTATAATAATGAAAACAGTAATAGAACGATTCAGTAAGAGGAAAAGGGTAAAAAGTTAACCTTGCAGTGATCAACGAGCTGCACTGACAATATGATTTTATCATAAAATCTATAAATTATTTTGTAAATCTAAATTTTTTTATTTTTCGGTTAACTAGCTTTTACACTAAGTGTAAACAGCAAAACATTCTTTGGTTAATAAACAGTGCAATTATTTATGGTATTGAAATACCCACAATATATAATAAATATCGCTGATAATTCTCGCATGTCCTTTAATAACAACAAATTTATTACCTGAATTATTACTTATGAACTTGGACACTGGGAAATACAATTATTACCAAGTCCCATTTTTCTTTGAAAACATCGCACTCTTTGACATTAATGACCTTGCGGTAATGGCCATACCGGCGGGGGTACATGTAATTGAAATGCATGTGATGTGTTTGATATTGACAAATAATTTAAAAATTATAGTATTATAGAGAACAAGTGGAAGCATTAAAGTCCGATGTGCCGAATTTGGTATATAAAAAGATTAAATTCGGCTGTGCCGAATTTTTGGATACCCTCCATCTCATTGTTTGAATTAACCAGTGCAAGTGAAAATAATATATATATATATCTATATTCCTTGTAAAAATAACAATAACAATGTTGTTTTTATAAGTAAAATAAAATATGATTAATTAATGTATTTGGGGTGAAGAAAAAAATGTTGTATCAATTATCGTTAAAAGCGAACTGCACTGTATATAAATACAGATAAAGATTTACACAATTCAATATATATGGTTTGTGTCTTTGCTATAAAAAAAATCGTCGATATTCAGGCGCTGAAATCGCTATGTTTAATTTCTATGATATTAAATATATATTTGAATTGGGAGTTAAAATCCAATTAATATTCTTTTAAGAATCCAATTGCAATTGATGGAAACGTCCAATTGGGAAAATTGTCAATAGCGCCATCTATTAAGTTATAAAGGGATAGGTTTAAAGGGACAGTAATAAGAAAAAAATTGTTTTAAAAATAATAAATATATTGTGAATTGTGCGCCCCGGTAGGCTAGTTGGTAGCGTGCTGGCTTATCAGTGCGGGGGTCGTGGTTTCGATTCCCACCAGAGGCACTGGTCTGTTTTCGCTACAACGCGCCGAAGGCCATAGTAGCTAGTGCTCGGTTAGGGTAATATTTATATAATTTGTAATTATGTGATTATTAATTAATAAATAAAATAAATATTGTGAATTAGTAATTAATTTAATATCTAATTGTAATTGAGAAAGGACCTAATTGGAAGAATAACTGGCTCCTCCATTTAAAATTGTGAAGGGAAGTTTATAAAAAAAAGAAAAAGAAAAAAATATTCTTAGGAAAAAAACTTTTGTTTGTAAATGAAACGAATTTAGTAGAAAAAAATCTAACACTCGATTAACGAGGGTTATGTGGTCAAAAATAAACTCAGTTTATTGCAATAATTAAATGCAGTTTGCTTATAACACTTGAAATAGGGGAAAAGCACAAATCGATGCCTCAAAGTAACCAATATTTGTAGAAAATAATATTATCCACACATGAAATATTTACATATAATGTAGCACTGAAATAATTATTTTTCTATAAACAAAACCCGTAATTTTAGTAGAAAAAAGCCACAAAATAGGCTTTTAGCAATGTAAGGAAAATGAATTGTATTTAAATACAAAAACACTTTAATTTTAGCGAAAAACATACCGATTTGATCTAAACATACTAGGAATATTATATTTTAATAATATTAATAAAAACTTTAAATGTTTTTCATCTTATGTTTCACTCTGAACACAAATTAATGTTCAAAGTTATTCTGCAGGTTTGTTCTCAATGAAGCAATTTTTTTTTTGGAATAATAGTTGGTTTTAAATCAGTAGTGACAATTTACAGAATTGATAAAAAACTGTGGAAAGAGTTGAGAAATCGTTTGCATGCACTGACAGGAATTTAATATTACATTTTAAGCAAAGTTATGCTTTTTTCACATGGACTTTTAAAAAGCATTTAGGGGTCCAAGAAGGTGATTACGTAGAAACTTTTGAACTGTTTTGTAAATACTACATTAACATAGTTTAAGTGGGCAATCGTTTCAGTTACATATATTCAGTTGAATTGGACATAAACTAAAGGGAAATGCAAATTGAAGTATTTATGAAATCTGTGGATATAAGAAGTCCGTTATATCAGACATCATTTGTACGGAGTCTTGTTGACAAGACAAACAATTTAAATAAAATGAATTCTTTATAACAAAGATCCATATTGCAATTTTTATTGTTATTGAGTTTCAGAGGGAAAATTAGTGTTTTAGTGAATTAGTTTTAGTGAATTTAAGGTTTAAAAAGCATACGCGAATTAAAAAAAAAAGATTTAAAAAAAATGCGCTTGCTGAGGCATACATAATGAAATAATTATTAAATACCCGTTTACATTACAACACACGTGTTTATACTATACATCACATAAGTCAAACGGAAAGTGTGAAAATATTAGGTTGTCAAAAATTAAAAAAGAAAATACTGTGTGTGTTTAGAGTGTTTTCCTGACACCAAAAATTAAAGAAA